>VWZG01009963.1:2777-17825 GCA_013396735.1 Grallaria varia | reverse complement strand
AACTTCAGAAATGCTTTAATGAAATTCAGTTTTCTTTTTAAGTTTTCATTTCAGATTTTTATATGAAAAGAATATATGAAACTTCAAAGGAAACATCTTTATAAATTAAGCATGGGTTAACTTCTTGCATATCATGTTCACATTTATGTTGATATTTTTATACAGAGAACTAGAAAAAGCTATACAGGCATGGATGTATATAAGAAACAAGTATCTATTTATACTTCAGTGCACAATCACTGAATCATTGAAACCATAGTAAAACTGCTCAAGTGGCAAGGAGAAGACCAATCATCTGTTTCCTGTAAATATACAGAAGTGCTCCTGCTTTAAAAAAGAAAAGAAGAACTGCCCAGGGAAGAGGGAAGAAAGGCAGATTTCAGAATAAGGATATATGAAAAACATATGAAAGATCTAAAGATTGTGGAAAGTTCAAAACTAAGAAAATTAAGGCTGCAGGATGGAAAAAGTAGACTAAACATTTTCATGTCCTTTACAGTAGAAAGGACAGAATTAAATAAAGATGGTTGTGTGATGGTTCAATATAAATAGAATATAGTTGTGAAAAAAAGGTTCACAGAACCTCTGTAATATAATAAAAAATTAATGTAGAATCTAGTTGCCATTTAAAAAATATATGCATCAGAGACAGTATTACTTACATGATTCATAATAACAATATATAGCTGATATTTTTCTATCCCTTTTTTTCATGTAGAGCATTATCTCCATTCTGAAAGTGAAATGTCAAGGTACAGAGATATTAAATGTAAAAATTACCGTGGGTAACCCTACAGAACACCTGAAATTAGTACAGTGTAAGAACTTCAAACAAGTATGCAATACAGCATCAAATAGCTTGTATTATTTGATCTCAAGCACATATCTGAATAAATAACTGAAAATTCCTAGTTATTGAGGGACTAGGGGAGGGAGAAGTACCTGGGAGAAGAAGCAGTTGACTAAAAGACCCGTGTTGGAATCCCAAGTCTGTCATGCTCTGCTCCTCAACTTTTGAGTAAGTTTCTACTGTGGATTTGACATATTTTGGCGGAGGGCTGGGGGTGGGGGTGCGGAAAAGGAGAGAGAATTAGACCATCTATGTGAAGAAGATTTTTTCCCTGCCAAATCCGAAATATTAATCCTATGGAGATCAAGTCCAAGAAAAAAACTTGACCTGCTGTAGCCATTGAATTCTTTTTAGAATAAAGAAAGAAACAGATTTATTCAGATTGCAGGAATACTTTCAAGACTAACTCATTTAAGAAATGGTCTCTTCCTAGTTCAACCTATAAAAACAGGACAGAAAAACTGCTAAGCATATATATATCTCCTTTATTTCTACTTACAGGTAAATGGTTAACATCTGAATTTTCAGACGAGTACCTTCTTTATGTTAACAGTGGAATTAATATCTGAAGAGTGGTTGTTAAATTGCCAGGGAGAAAAACATATGAACCGTGTAGGTTTCTTGGATTGAAAAGTTGCCATTTAAATTCTTGTTTTGTCAAGAAAGATAATTCACAAACTCTGGCTTTTACGGCACTATTTTTAGGTAAGGTGTTACTACCAGTTCACTCCAACATGTTCATATTACACCCAATGCATAGGTGTTACAGCATGTTATGGGACAAGGTGCTCACAGCCAATCACGATGGACTACAATTCCATTTAGTTTTAGATAATCAAGTAATAAATAATTTGTATACTGCAAATCAACAATTGCTTCCAGAATTTTGAGAAAACAGACATGCATTTCAGCAGGTGGTTTTGCCTCTTGCATTCCACTGAAGAAAACATCTGTTTTCTTCAGGAAACAAAGCAAAAGCACCTTGCACTTCAGCTTCATTTTTTTTAACTCTGTTCATAGTTTTTCTTAACTTTTCCTATGTCTTGTGATACTGTTTCTCTGTCACTCCCCAGGGGAAATTTTTAAGTTCTTAAGTGTTGTTGTAAAGGCAGAATGTACAGCTTCTTTCCATCAATACTGTCTTCAATGTGTAAGACTATAGGACCTATCATTTCTTTTACACACTCAGATTACTGCTGGTCTTCTGGAAACATTAAATTTTATCGATTGGATCCCACAGCAATCCCCAGCCTGAGCCTCCTTCAGGATTACTGTGTAGTTGAACTCTTTTAGACAGCTGGTGCAGGATGTGCTATGCTTGAACTACACTTACTGTTTTAGTTTTAAAAGAGTAGGAAGACAAAAAGAGGCCTGAAGAAGAGACAGGCTGATCCACAGGAAAGCACAAAGAGAAGTACTTGACATTTTGTGAATGTGTTTTACTTCAAAAGCTGAGTTTGAGTCCTCATGCATGGTCAAAAACTAGCTTGTTAGGTAGTCATGACATAAATCTGGGTGAAATTTTTAACTATATAAAACCCGCTCTCCCATTCACAATGCACATACACATGTGGATATGTAGAATATATTTCTCTACGCTTATAAATTTTACTTTTGATAATCAACATTGAAACAGCAATGTTGTCCTACATAGACCACCTGAACAAATCAGGACCCTA
Source organism: Grallaria varia (assembly GCA_013396735.1). Lineage (NCBI taxonomy): Eukaryota > Metazoa > Chordata > Aves > Passeriformes > Formicariidae > Grallaria > Grallaria varia. Next base: position 15,296 of record VWZG01009963.1, on the reverse strand, counting down.
TGTGCTTGCCTTCATGGCCCTATTGCTTTTGTATACAACTTTCTTTCAAAAGGATCCCTTTAATTCTACAAGAGGTATAATTACAGCACATTTTATTAGAAAGACTTTTGTAATTCCATGATCAAAAAGGCTAAGAAAAAGGCTCAGATTAGTAAACATGGAACACTTTAAACATCTCGGTGGCAGCCTGACTACTGAATTTTTTGTTGCAGTGAATTGCATGAAATATGTAGAAATTTGCTGGAGCTCTAGAAGGCAGGCTTTTATTCCAGCAAAAGGGAATTGTAGCCAGGAGCTACCTGCTGGCTATACACACTGTGATTCTCTGTTTGTTATGGGCCATGGTTCCCCTTTCCCCATGCTTCTCATGAGCTGTCACACATCAGCCCTCTCCTGAAAGTACCTCTGCTTGTTGTCTAGCAAAAGTCAAAACATAATTGTTTTTCATCTAGTGACTAAAGGAGTAGAATAGGGTTTTTGAAGTGCCTGGGACATGTAACTCTGTGTATATCACAGGCATAGTAGCAGGGTAGTTACAAATGGGTAGGAGAGATGAACAGGAAAAAAAAAATAAATAAGGAAATCTGATTGACTTATGTATTTTTTGTCTTATCTTCTGTGTTAGTATTTCAGTTCAGTTTGTGACTTCTTTTTTGAAGTTGTCAGGATGGATCTTGCGACATAACAGGAACTGTTCCCCCCACGCCCCCCCCACCCCAATGGCATTTTCTGTTTCCTCTGAGCCAGGCTGGAGCAGTAAGACAGTATTGTCATGTTACTCTGAAGCAAGAACACGGCCAGCCATGAATAGGATGCTGAGAAAATTATGCAACGTAAATGTGCAATTCCAGTCACGGCTGTACTCAGTTAAAAAGAATATGAATCATGAACAAATTGACTGCATCTTGCTAAAGCCTGCTACCCTTGCAATGCTCATTGCTGATCAACAAAGAAGAGAACACCTCAACCTTGCTATCAATATAAATCTGTAAACAGGGAATTTTTTTAACATATTTGTCTCTGTGCTGAAAATGCATTTTTGTCACTAAAACATCAACTACACAAATATCAGATGGGCCCAGTATTTCCAGAAAAATACTTAAGAACATAATTTTACACTTATACATAAGTACAAGCTTATCTTGCAGGAAAATGCAACCAAAAAATTGCCTGATTTCTCATGGCAGAAGTGGTCTTGTTTGAGAGAAAGGATAAAAGGCATAAAAGAGAAAATGTTGGATTTTTTTCTATGTTTTCTTCTGAAAATCCCTATGCTTTCCAAAATTTACAACATTGGAAAAGCATTTCAGTAACACACTTAGGGAATTCAAAATTATCCTTGGCTAATTAATGTCTTTTTTTGTGTGTGTAATGCCAGCTCAAATGTCTTCATTTTACATGCTTTAAAAAAAAAAACAAACTGACAAAATAGATGTCTGCAGCTCCAAGTTAGAACAACTTTAGCTATGATTTTACAAATGCAATTCCTATATCTCTAAGACTGGCTTGAACATGTATTTCTACTCTTGGCATTCAAATACATGGCAGCATTTTTGTATCAATACCTGAATGAACATCAGACAGCATACACACACCAAACAGATTACTTAATGCTAATATTATGGAAAACCTGATATGAAAGCCATTCAAGTACTAATAAAAATGAGCAACATAACCCCCAGAAAACCAAGAATTCTTCAGACTCTTCAGGTTCAGTGACATGGGCTGATAAGGAAATAGGATATGCTGATGATAGTTTCATCATTCTTTCAAAAGGCCATGAAGGAAAATAAAGTCAGCAGCTGACAGAAAAATAGGGAAATTCCCAGTGGATTTAATGAAATACAGCTTCTTACAGAACCTATAGAGGATTTCACTAGAGCTTTCTCAAACCCAAGTTACCTTATTAATATTTCAAATATTTTGAAAATTGTAATTGAAGAAAACATATCACATTGTAATTTTTCACCCAGTCTTCTTTTCCCAGGGTGGTCTGAACTACAGGTTGCCTAAGGCAGTCAAAGTACAAAAGACAAAAGCCACAAGAAATGAAGTATTTTCTTATTAAAAATACCAGATTCTTACTATGCCAAAGTAAAGTGTCAGCAACTGAATATTTTACAACAAAAGTCCATTTAGAGGGACAAAAATCATTATCCAACCAATATTTCTCAAGATTATTGGTACTTCTTTGAATATTCACTCCAGATAAGTTTCTTGTGAAATGCACTTTAATGAGTTACTTCATGTGAAATGCTAACGATCAGACACCTGATACATCTCCCAAACTGCTATGAGGTCAGTTGTTTTGTTAGCTATAAAAGTTTGCTTCAGAACCCAGGGAAGCATCTGGATTGTTAGTGAGAATTTATTTGACTCAGATGACCCTCACCTGGCTCCACCAAATGTGCAGATCCCTTCTTAGAAATAATTCCTCTAGATAGGAGGTTCTTTTAGCTGCATTATGTTATTCAGATCATTGTGTACTCACTGGCTTGTGAGGAGAAGGGTGAAGCTTTGCCACTGCAAAGATCAGCTTTTTGAAAGATTCTTGGTTGTTTTTTGGGGTTTTTTCCTCCCAAACAAGTTCTTGGGGGGAAAAAAAAAAAAAAAAAGGAGGATTAACAGAAGAGGCTAAAGTTGCTGACAACCATTGATCATTTTGGAAGGATGGTTTCAGCTATGTCCTCCTAAAGCCTCCATGCATTTTATCCACAGAAGTATTTTGTCACAGCTGTCAGGCTTTCCCTACCTTCCCAAGTAAACTGTCCAAATGTTTTGCAGAAACTAGCTACAACTCCTCACTCAGCAGTACAATATGCAAGGAAAGGTTCCTGAGAAGCAGAAAATCAAACGGATGGATTACTTGAACTGAAAACTGCAGGGTCAGATCTATCGCTAGTGTAGTTCTACTCGCAGCAGATGAACTTGGCCTTCTGTTGCTCAGGATACTGATTATCGATGTAGGAGTGTGGACTAGGGGTCAAATGGAACAGTGCAAATACCTGATGACAGTCCTGAGCTCAATCAAAATTAGAGAGGGCTGTACCTACTGGTTACTTTCATGTGAACTTCCTAATTTAACCTTTTTGAAGATAAAAGTTTGGCCTACTGCAAAGAGAAACATGTCAGGTAACAGTATAGGCAGATATATATAATTCAATGTAGAGAAGGACAAGACAAGAAAACAAATGTTCCAAGTATTTCATATTCAAAATTGTAGGTGCTGTAGCCAGAGATGATTTGTAGAGGAAGAATTCTGGATTTATGCAGCTGTTAACAGAACAGTGTGAAGGTGTCAGTGAAGTACCAGCCCTATTTTGACTGGAACATTTTCCAGTTTCTCCTCTGCTTCTATCCTAAAAAATGTGGTCTTGTTCCATCACAGGAAAATAAAAAGCTTCAACTACAAGTTTTTAAAAGGCTCTGTCCAGATTTTGTAATTAGCAAGGAAAAAAAAAAAAAAGCCGACCTTCATCAATCTCCCTTATCTCCACAGCACTGTACAGAACTGTTCCTCTGTATCAGTTTTTGATTTGCTGTGCCTGCAAACGAACACATGTTGTATCCTTCCCTGCACCTTCCTAATGGCCTCCCTCTCTTGGGTGAAATCTGCTCATCTCAAAGCAAACCACTCATTTCCTCCATGGCCACAGAACTCATTTTTCTCTGTCCTTATTCTCCCCATCTAAACTGTAGCTCATTTGTCTGCAAAAGGCTGTCCTCTGCCCTGATGAAGGACTGAGGACAGTCCCCACCTTGAATTCATGATGCAAGAATTAAATACAACAAAGAGTACCCACTTAAAGAAAGGAATATTTAAACTAACAGTGCTTGTCCGCATTTGCAGCTACCATTATTTCTATAGGATCTTGATTCACAGCAGGACCTCCACACAGCATTTTGTCAGCTAGAAAGCCAACTAGGAGCAACATGAAATGTAATTTAGACAACAACATGTAAATACTGTAGTTCCCTATAATCAGTGTTCTATTTCAATAGAATGTTCACCTTCACTACATCATTTCTTATTTATGACAAAACTGCTTGTCACTCAAACTAATCCAGATAAACTGCATTCTTCAGATTAATTTGGTTTGGTTTAGGTGAATAGAAAAATGTCTGTATAAGGTGTGCTCATCTCTGATGGTGGCTAGTAAATGCAAGAGAAATGTGAATTTAGAAATATTTATCAAATCTCAGTGCCTCCGGTAGCTTGACTTTTCTCCGAATTCAGTGTCACTTATTTGTCTAATTAGTAACGTATGACAGTATTTCTTTCCCACTTTATCATCCTCTCGTTAGGATGCCAAACATAGTATCCTATGGCCTCCACACTAATTCAGGGACATTTTAAAACTGAACTTATTTTCCTCCTTTAGCAAGGAGGGTGTGCAATGCCAAGCCAGAGCAGTGAGGCAATACCTCCTGTCTAGTTTCCTTTTCTTGCCTTCATTTTTGGTCCAATTTGCTGCTAGTGTTTGCCTGGTAAACTAATAAATTGAACACCAAGTTCCACCATTCCACAACCAGTAGTCCCCATTAGCCTTGTTTTTAAGACCTTTCTATTATGATATTTCAGAAAGAAAATGTCCTTAGTATAATGGCAGACAACCATGGTAACAGCATTAATCTCTGTAGTGTAAACCTGTCTCACTATTCTTCAGATTGGACTGCAGGTGATTTATAAACTTTTTTGCTGGCTGAGGACCTAATGAAGCAAATCTCTCATGCATGAAGTAGAAAAGGCACTTTCTGTCTTATTAGAGTTTTTCTCACCTTTACCTGCAATCCCAAAAAAACACTTCATTTGGCATTTCTAGAAAAATAAACTGGAACATGGGAATTGAGCAAAAGTGAGGGAAAGGCAGTCCTCCCTTTTGATGTTTCAGTGTTAGCAGATAATCATAGACTCTCTCAAGGTGGAAGGGACCTATTAAGGATGATTAAGACCAACTCACTGCTCTTCGCAGGACTACCTCAAACAAAATCACAAAACTATGAGCATCATCCAGACAAACCTTTCACAGCCTGAGTTCCATGACCACTTCACTGCAGAACCCTTCCCCAGTAACCAACAATCATTTCAGTGAAGAACCCTTTCCTAATGTCAAATCTGAACTACCTCTGAAGCAACTTCTTTCCATTTCCTCATGTCCTGTCACTCATCAAACAGATGAGGTAATCACCTGCTTCTCTGCTGCCTGCCTCGAGAAAAGAACTAAAAGGAAAAGAACCAAACTAACAAAACCAAAAACCAAAACAAAACAAAAACAGAAAAACAAAACAAAAAACTCCAAAAAAAACAACGACAAAACCAAAACTAAATCCCCCCCCAAACCAAAAAATCTCTAAAAAACCCCCAAACACTACACAACTAAAACTAGTTCCCCTGAGTTTATTATTTTAGAGATGCAGAATCAGTCTACAGAAAACAATGGTCATATATGGCAAGTTGACTGACTATGGATCTGTTTTCACAGAACTGTAAAGGATGACAAGTGCGTCAGAATGTCAGTCTAAGGGACGCATAGCAAAAGTCACCAGATATCCTTATGTTGTTGGTGCCACAGCCAGGCTTCTTGCATCTTGGTGACGGCTCATGAAGTGTCACTGTGCAAAAAGACCTATGGTTCCCTTTCCTCTGCATAGGACTTTCAAGTCATGTCAGAGTGTAGTAGCTTAAGTTGGCTCCCAGCCAAACCCGGACAACAGCCGGGCAGCTTCCCCCCTCCCGAAAGGGAGAGGGAAAAAAGAATAAAAACGGTAGCAAAGGAAAATTGCAGCAAAGAATATATTTCTACATAAATATATAATTATATACAATTAAACACTATGTACATATGAGTAGGAACNGGGAGGAACGCTGGAGCCCAAGAGAGAGGGGACCTCCCCTGTCACCTATCTTATATGCACCTGATTACGTGAGGGAAATAGGACGGAATACTTCCTTGGTTTTTGACCCCAGTTGTTAGGAAAGGCCTAAAGAACAACAAACCTCACCAAAGCCTAAAATTTAAACTACCACACAGAGTCTTCAAGAACCCAAGGTTTTAGCTTTGCCTTTCTTCATACATCACAGATGGTGACCCCTCTTGTACCAACAAAACAAACCATTTTTGTTAAGTATTTACATCTCTAGTTTCATATCATTGCAGAAATATCTTAACTCTAATAGAATTTCACCACATAATTTTCAATTTTGTTTTTTTCGAAACGTAGAATCTAATGATTATATATTCTCAAATTTCCATAAAGGTAATTTGTGCCCTCCAAGGAAATGTTGTCTGGAAATGAAATAATTTGATGGAGTCATGATAATTTCTCCAGTAAAAGACACTTAAAGTCTACTTTTGGGCCTGCAAAATTCAGCAAGGCCATGTGTCATTGACTACTCAGAAAAATCCGTTTTCTTCCTTTAGAGTGCAAGGTACTATGATTTTTTTTTTTTAATTGCTTGTTCTACTTCCATTCCTGCATCGTCTTTCATTCACATGTATGAAAGTCATTTCAGCTGCATATGAGAATAAGGATCGAGATCTCTTCTTATCTCTTCCAGGTTGTGTCAAAAAATAAAACCAGCCTAGTTTCAGATGGATGCACTTGGATTGACCCCAATATCAAGAAAGAAACTCCTTTCTTCAAAGATCTTTCCATCTCTCATTCTTCTAACTGCTCACAGGCTAAGATGTCCATTAGAGCATCTCCCATGTTTTACACACAGATTGTCCCTTTGGCAATGAATAATAGACACAAATTAGTTTTTTAAAACTATCCCTTTAATTGATATTTTTTTTTCTTTTCTTATTAATCTCTTAAGGAACATATCAGTATCCACTAATGACAAACTCAGAGTTGGTTGCAGTGGGTTCAGATTGTAGAATGAGATTGTCATTTGCCAGCTGGAAACATATCTTCAGCAACTGAGGGACACCTTGCAGATCCTAAAAATCACCTCTAATGAGACACAAAAATAAGACAAGGATTAAAGAAACATGAATTTTTAAAAAAGCCAAAATGATCAGGTCAGATCTTCCTTTCATAATAAGTTCAGTGTCTTCAAAGAAACTACAGACATTGGAGGGGGGGAAGAGGGGAGAAGAGGGGTTAAACTCTTTGTAAACAATCACGACTATTCATTGGCCTTGAAATTGAGCTCCTACACTCAAATAGTCTGTCAAGAATTTCACAGACAACCCCAAGTACTCCAGAAAATAGTACTGATATCTCCAAACTGTTTATCCAGACCATCTGCATGTTGAGTTTGTACGTTAGGAGAATGAATCTTATTGTCTTCAAGAAAATAGGATAATTAAGCTTAAGGATAAATAAAAAATATTGTCATCTTTTTGTGACTGCTTGGTGTTTTTTTCATTAACCTTTTAAGCAGAAGTTGAAAAATGCTTGAAAGCTTTTAAAATTCTCATACACTGCAGAGTTTCCTTGCTAGCATTATGTTGGGTTTTTTTGTTGCTTATTAATTACCTTCCTACCAAGATCTTAAAATCCCAAATACTTTTGTTCTGAGCATTTTATTTTGTGCCATTAGAGTTTTATTATCCAGGTCAGTGCAACCTTTCAGCCTGATATGACTACAAAGACAGCTAAAAGTAAACACAAATACATAAAATATTTCCAACATTCTGATAGAAAAGGCATAGACCATCAGATAAGGGAATTTATTTTACAGTTGAAATAACTCTGTATCAGCAGACAAAAAGATGATCTTGTGCAAGTCTGTCCTAGTTCACATTTTTGGAAAGAAATCACGTAAACATTCTTACAAGCAGTGTAATTATCCATGATAAGCTTGCATTTTATTTTCCACTGTTACTGTTTCCACCAAATTTATATCATATATAGAAGAATTTATTGAGAAATAAACAAGTAAGTAAAACCATAAATGTAAACATAACAGACAAATAAATAAAGCCATAAATGGAAACGTGGGATATTTCTCAGTACCTCTTATATCATTTGTTCAGGGAATTCATTTTTCTGTCTTGTTTCATCGTACTAAGATCACTTTCAGTACTTCTGGCAAGAAAAGGCAAATCAAATATGCATGTTGAAGGCCTTTGAAATTGTGAAGAACAATCGTCTATGTCTGCAGACCTAATTCACAGCATGACTAGGAACACAGCATGCCATCAGTGGGATGTGAAGGGAGCAGGAGAATTGTTCTGACTTTGAGGACGTAAAAATCTACCTGTTTGTTTTCAGATAATAATAATAATAATAAATGTAACTACAACAACAGCACAACAACAAAAATAACAACTACTACGACTAAATTTGGTGATTATATGACTTCTTTTTTTTTTTATACTTCCTCTTACCTAACTGCACCACCATGTTATGGGTCTAGCAATCCTATTCAAGGCCAGAATTTAACTCTAGGCAGGCAGATAAGCCATTGCAGTAGGAGGTGGTCAGCTACCCTAGAACATAAACTGTATATAAACTGGTGGGAGAAGGGTCAGAGGGGATGAAAATTCCAATGTTCTTTCAGGTAATCAGAGAGCTAAGCCACGAACTTTCAACAAGAAAGGAATTTTATTTCAAGAACACTACACAGCTGCCAGAACTCAGAGATGGGTAGCAAAAAACACACACAGGCTGCAGGTTTTCTTGGCTGTATATATCAAAGGGCTTTAGACATGTGCTGTGCTGCCTTCTTAGCCATTCCCTTTCCCTCCTTCTCTTCCCTTCCTCCACTTGTGAGAAAAGGAATGCTTCTTTGCGTCTTCTCAGGCAAGAGTTATTTGTCTTACCTAGCTTAGCTGAGAAACAGCTCTGAGGGTAAGACAAGGGGCGGTTGTTCTCATACATTCTCTCAACGCATGTTTCTTTTAGCCCGACAGGTTTCTTGAGCAAAGAGATGTTTCCAAACCATTTACCTCCTCGACCATTCCTTGCTCAGAGTCCCCTCAACCCCCACAGGGGAAAAGAAAAATAAGAATAAAAAGAGACTCCAGTACCTGCCTAATCAAAGGCAACAGGACAACTTTCCAATAACTGGAGTAAAATGAAAGCAGTTTTAAGAGTCTGGGACTGTGAAACCTGAGAATCTTCACAGAGAAAATCATTACACCAGTACATAAAAAGCCTCATATTTCAGTCTCAGTCCCTCTTATAGTCCCACAACAACCAGACAATTTTACTCTTGATCCACCTACTCCATCCAGATTTCCATTTCATTATTATGAGTGTGCTTATTTGCTGTTACTCTGGGCTGAGGTCTCACCAGCCCCGGTTTATATTGTCCTGTGTCTGTGAGTCAGCACAGTTAATAGGAAATCATCCTGAATGAATAGGACACACAACTCTGCTAATTGCTTCACACTATGGTGCATTGCCATTTAGAACTGATCTATTTCTTTCCATTGTAACAGCATGGAAGCAAATAAGTAATTTTCATATATATTACCAAAAAAAAATCATGTCACAACTCAATTCATAGTCTTGTGAATAATATTACAGAGTGCCTGTACATAATATACCTTGCCTTATAAACACCATTCCATTAGTCCACTCATTTTGGTGTGAAATACATCTGGAATGCAGTTTGCTTGACACCTGGGGGAAAACTATCTAAATAAAATGAGACAGGAAGAAATAGTCTGTTTAGACAAATTTAACAGGTGAGAAGGTCCCAAAACAATTCCTGTGTTCATTATTTCAGGTTATATCAGTCTTAAAAAAGCTATGAGTGCATCACCTTACTCTAGAAAGTATTTTTCTATGCCTGGTTTATTAATGGACAGAAAAACCAGGCTGAAACAACAAAACTTGTTTTATTTACATAGGGTATCATAATCCACTACACAATCACCACTTAGGAAATATTTCGTTAAGAGAAAGTATTACTTTAATGAAGATTAGTGTGTTTTAAAATTCACATTTGTCTTTATCTGCTTGATGCACATCTGAATTAAACCTGAATTAGGAGGTCTTCAGTAAGATCTTGCCTTCAAATACCAGTTCCAATAGGATTGCTTTTGGTTTCTTGCTTTCTTCTTGTTTTTTTTTTTTTAATAATTCATCCATCAATGACTTTCACATGGGCCTCAAACTAGATATTCCCACTGTTTAGTTAATACAGCTTGTCTGATGCCCACTGAAACATGTAGAATATTTGATAGTTAAAATCAGAAGATCAGAAGTGCTACACAGGTTGTTTAGATTAAAAAAAAAGAGCCCTCCAGATCATTGCTAAGGTAGATCTGCTAGTAGAAACATACTCTGTCTTACCTATTACCAGTTTTTTCCCCACAGAGTTTTGTGCTTGCAGTAACTGCTGAACAAAGAGAAGATTAAGAAAAAATTTAAATACTAATCAGAAATACAGAATAAAACCAATTACAAAGATGTTTTGACTACAATCAAAGAAATACTAAACATAGATATTAGAGTGAAATATAGGGCTTGCAGACATCTTTAGAATAGCATTGATAAAAACAAAATTAATTACTTCATTGAAGGCAGTCCAATATCCAATGAAACAGATGCTAAAAAAAATCTGTTATATTTCCTCATTATTTTTATTTCTTACCTTCCTATATGCTAGGGTTTTGTTTTGTTTTGTTCCTTCTTGAAAATAATTTTTTGTAACTTCCAGACTAGTGTCTGAGCCAAATCATCATTCTATTCAGTTTCCATGTGTTTTGCAGTGTACATGAGTCTCAATCTGAATGTTAGCTTAGCAGCTGCCTAATTAATCAGTATAGAAGGCTGCCACATACACATTGCCAACCACCTAATTTCTGCTTTAAACCTTCTTTTTTTACAAATACACTGTTCGCAACAGCATTGAGTCAATGTTTTCCTTTCTCTGACCCAGAAAGAAAACAAATGATGAAAGACCTGGAGGGTACTTACTAAACTACACCTACTGACAGTTTTTTGAATCCTCATACGTAAAACTTCTGATTAAGAAAAGAGTTGATAAAATTTAAGGTCTTGCCTTTCAGAGACTGGCATTTTGCCCAACAGAAACTAGAGAGAAGCAGTGCCTTAACTTTGTATTTTAATCTATAATGAAGAATTGAAAGACTCCCTATATAGTATATAGTACCTTGTATATGGTATTATTCTCCAAAATGGAAATATGATATGTAATAACTGTCTTCTTACTTTTTCCACTCTTCTCGTGCCTTTCAGCTATCCCTAATTTCTTTTTTTTTTTTTTTCTTTTCTGTCTTTTGAGATTCTTTTGCAATCAATAGCTTAGATCCAAATAAAAGGCTTAAGAAATAAAGCTTAATGGTATTATGGAACACTTTCTGAAATAAGGGTCAAGCTGATGCAGCTGAAGCCAGTGAAGGTGAGAGTCCCACAACTTGGGAAACTTGGTTTTTCACTCTGAGGCAGCTATTGTCAAGCTGTGGTTACTCAAGAAAACATATTTTTGAGTGGAACAGAGAGGTGTGGTGCCATCCTTCCTTTAGTGGTACTCACCATGGTTATGCTTTTGCTTCTGCATGACTAGTCAGGTACTCTACAGCTGTGCAGAAGGCCTCATGCATACAAATAGGCAAATTCACAAGCCAATTTCTCAGAAGATCAGTTTCCCCAAGTGTAAAAAGGAGATAATAATGCATAACTACCTCAGGGGGAAAAAAACCCCTCAAACTAAACAAAACAAACAAAGCAAGCAAACAAACAAACAAAACTGCAAAACCTTGCAGTGAAATTTTGAACGGACAGATCCAGGAAACATGCAATGCTATGACCTCTATTAATTCAGCTGTTACCACCTTCTTTTCACCTAAGTGTTTATTTCTTTGATTAGATTCTGATTTTTTGTAATACATTTGTTTCTGTTAAAGAAAGATTTTGCTTTTAATATTAATAGCCATTAATAAATTTAATTACTGTGGACAGAATAAGCTGTTTCTGCTCTTATACACCTTGAGAATATATTTTTCTGCTGTTTCCAGATATGTAGCTTCTACAAGTTGAGCCAGCACCATGCATAACCTATTTCCAAACTCTTTCCACTTTAGGAATGCTAATTCCTTTCTCTTCAGAACAGATTCTTTCAATAGTCACAAAAACTTCAATATAAACTTCATAATTGCATTCAAAATGCTGATTATCTTCCTATGTCACCTCATGCAGGGTGCAAAGAGGGTAAGAAAACCACTAACAGAAAGCAATAGAGCAATAGTTAGCATTAGAAAACTATGAACCTGTCCTAGTTATAGTGGCTGGGACCAGTTTATCACTGTGGGAATGTAACTGGAACTGTGTATTCCATACCCTCTCTGCCATTTATCATGAACTGCTAACGATGCATTGTTTGCAACAGCTGCCCAGGACACACCTGACACCTCAGGCTATGAACTGTGTGCATGGGAAAACAGAGATAAGAAGGTTCCCTGTCTTCACACCAATGATTCAGGTGTGATAACTCCCCTCCAGGAGTCATTAACACCTTCACACCCAACCTGAGGGGTCATGTCTGCTAATGGGCCATCAAGTAGACCAAAAATATCCTGTGACTCACTGAGTAAA
>VWZG01009957.1:15729-30091 GCA_013396735.1 Grallaria varia | reverse complement strand
TGTTTCTGTGTGTGTGTGTGTGTAGAGGTCAAAGGATGTAATTCTTCCCCTCTCCTCCACTCTTGCAAGACCCCACAAGGAATACTGTGTTCAGCTCTGGAGCCTTCAGTGCAGGAAGGACATGGACATGCTGGAGCAAGTCTAGATAACAGCCACAAAAATTATAAGAGGCATGGAACACTTCTCCTATGAGTAAAGGCTGAGAAATTTTGGAGATGTCCAGCCCAGAGAAGAGCAGGCTCTGCAGAGACCTTATTGCAGCCTTTCAGTACTTAAAGGGGGACAATAAGAAAGATGAGGATAGACTTTTTAGCAGAGTCTGTTCTGTTAGGACAAAGGGTAACAGCTTTAAACTGAAGGATGTTTAGTTTAGATTAGATATAAGGAAGAAGTTTTTTGCAGAAGTTTTTTTTATCTCATGTACCTTAACTACAAGCTAACCACTTTATTCCATAAATAAGACAGCTCAAGTCAACCTTCTTTGAGTTCTCCCTGCTCAGGAGCTGGCTGCATGGCAATGTGTCCTCAGCTGGGACACCTCTCAAAGTTGCATATCGAGGCAGGCATCTCTTATAAACTATACAGACCTTTGGTCAGTGACTGGTATCACATATAATATTATTTATATTTATATTATAGTGTGATAAGGTTCTGTATCGATGTTATGATCTAGTTATTAAAATTATTAGAGATGCCTTGGCCTGAATTCAGGTGCAAATGAGACCATATGCCGAAGTCAATAGTATGGAGTTTATTTAACAGTAAATGTGAGGCAGAGAGAGAGAGAGATAGAAAGCAATAGGGAAAAAGGAGGGGTGGGGAAGACAGAGTGTGACAGAGAGAGATTAAATAGAAAATATATCACCACTTGGTGGAACTAACAGCATCCCATAGGTCCTCTAGTTCTGGTCTTCTTAGTGGTGAATGTCCTGCAAAACCTAGAGTCCAATGAATTATGATACATTCTGGAGATGCCCAGGCACCTCCTCTGGGGAAGATTTACATTCTCTTGCGGCAGACTCTGGAGTTGTTGCATTACACAGATCACGTGCTGTCCTCTGGTGGTGCAAGGCCTCAGGAATGAGTCTGGGGGGTGCTTTGGGGATCTTTAATGGTTTATGACCCCTTCTCAGCTGTCTCTCACATGAATGTCCCACGTGTGTGTGGTCTTACTGGAGTGGGGGCGGTTTACTCTTGTTTTGTGTGGAGAGACTTTGCCATCACAGGTCCAAAATCCTTCTCCTTCTCCACCTACCAAGCCCTGCTAAAGCTGATTCTTCACACTTCTTCTGAGTTTGGCTTTCTTAGTGGATACATTTGTCTTCTCTGAGCCTTGTTTACTTTTCCTTAGACCAGAGATAATTGGTCAATAGTCTTACCTAAATTTCCCATCACAGTTCAAATTCCAGTCAAGGGGCATATATGGGGTGGGGAATGTGCTTCCGTGGTCACAGATGGGCAGCTGCTTTTTTGCAGTTTAACAAAGTGTTTCAATGATTTTGACAATGTTTAAGACATTAACAACATTTCCATCACAATTGTTAACTTTGATTTTTGTCCTGGTAATTTTGATTCTCACTTGGTAATTTTTGAATCATGATTGTGTTATTTGTGAAGTAATACACTGAACATGGTAATCAAACTCTGTTAAGTCACACTTCTATGACATCATATTTTAGTATAAGTGCTTTTGCAGATACTTTTATTGATGTCTCTTTGAGTCTTCCAAATCACCTATTTGAGACACCTTTTTCTCACACGATTACAAGCCTCCATAATACATGTTGAATATTTAACAACCCCTTGCTATCACAAATTAAAGTCAACAGTAGGAAAACAGACAACTCTTTGGGTCTGTTTTGTTTTGATTTGGTTGTTCTCTCAATTTACATTAATTTAAATTTCTAGAAGGGAGTACCAAATACTTATTTACTCTTGGCATCTGCTCTCAATTTATGAACCAAGGCAGTGGTCAGTGGAAAGATCCCAGACTAAGACTTGCTAGAAATTCTGGCAAGGTCCAGACTTCCCTTGCAAGTTCGGTGCTAATACTGTATTTCTCTTACTTTTAACTCTGCCAAAACCCAACATCTGTTCCCATATAGGGTGTTGACAGTTGAAGCAGTTTTCCATTGTGTTGTAACTCTGCTGAGACCTGGCATCTGCTCACAAATAGAGGTGTTGACAGTTTGAGCTCTAGCACTTTCCCTTTGTGCATCAACTCTGGAAATCTGGCATCTGCTCACACACACAAGTTTTGACAGCATAAACTACAGTCTAACACGAAGTTGCTCCAGTGTAAGGGAACACATGTAGTCATAGTTTTGGAGTCATACTTTCACATTACATCAAATCTGAGAGATCAGAAGATAAATTAGATATGTTGCTTGGAGCACATTTTAGCCAGCAAAAGTTTCCACAGGATCAATATACTGTGTCAATAGCAATGTGTAGAATTTCTCCTTCTTAGCAGGTACAAGGAAAAAGTGAACCAGCACTCCAGAGTCTCCCCTTCCACCTTTTCTCCACAACCTAGGCAGTTCCACTGTGAGTCTTTAATACTTGAGTAAGATCATACCTGTTTCTTGTTATGCTGAACAGAATTACTGTGATCTTGTTGCTTTCTGTTGGAGTTTATCTTGAATCCTCAACCATTTTTAAGGTCTTTGTAATCTTTCCTGTGCATTTCAATGACACCTGCATGGGAAACAGACTAAATTGTAGCTCCATAACATTAACATGTATTTTTTTCTTAACTATGTTGTGAAAGGAGAGTCCCTACGTTGTATTTTAGGAAAAATAGAAAGTGACCAAGTAAATCACTTCTTCCTGATGTGCTTTGCTCAAGTTTTTTGTTTGTTTTTTTTTTTTTTTAATTTTTATTCTTTTTACAGCTAGTTCTGCAGATATTTATTTCTGCAATTATTATAGAAAAGTGTCTAAAAGGATTCTTAGATATCTTAGTGTTAAAATACTAAACATAAAATACTAGGTTACTTCCTGTGAAGCAAAGTGGCAAAGTGAATGAGAAAATAATATAGTTCTTAAAAGAGCAAACATAATTCTTTTGTGTGACATCATTATTTCAACTGTACATAAGTAACATATTGGGAATATGATGATTTTCAACTATTGCCCTAATTTCAGATTCATAAAAGGTTCAATTATATTGTGTACATAAACCCAATGAAATTAATAAAAGTAAATACATAAAAATAGAACAAAGATAGCAAGCAGACTCTCCCTGAAAAATAAAGCTTTGACAAATGCAAAACTAAACTTAGACATGCTTGCACTAAAAAATTTTGATTTAAACTTAGGACTACTCCATTAATATTTCTCAACTTGTGAATCCGTATCAGTCTGTACAGGAGAAGAGAAAACACCAGATAAAGAAGTAGGGGTTAGGGGCATTAAAAATGGCATGCTTTTGAAAGGTTTGATAGGTAGTTTTTTTAACCATTAGGGTTAAAATGCCAGAATTATTGGAATCTTGCTGCCATGTTATATTCCACTCTTCTGATATATTTAGATTCAAAATTATATCTGTATCTATGCATATGTGTATGCATGCATAGGATATAAATGTACACATGAATGTATATTTATAACCTATGCAGATTATATACATATACATGTGTATGTGTTAGTCTAAAGAATTTCCATTTTTAGAACTTGGTAAGTTTTGCTTAGGAATTTGTAAACACTATACCATGTAATGTTGCTTGCACCATGTTTTTTTCATCTGCACATATTGTACTGGATAATGTTAACACAGGTCAAGATGGAACCATTTAGTTTCAACCAGAAAATCTATGCCTCTTTCATTGCTGTAATTTCAATCCATGACTTATATCAGGCAGTTGTTTGTTAACTGCTACACATGGACAGATGATTCAAGTGGTGTCTAGCCAGCCACCGAAGACCTGGATGGTTGCCTGAAGATTGAATTTCAGTGTTCAGAATCTGTCTCTTCAAAACGAAAGAACAAAAAATTGCAACTCATTCTAAAAAAAGATACTAAGCAGCCATACAGACACTTGTCAGTTTTAAAGGCAATTTTTAAGTTTTGCTGCATCCTGAAATTGCACACAAGCATAAGCTAGAGCATAGGAGTTTGTGCATGTTCAACATACCTCTTACCTTGCTAATAAGTTATGAGATTCTGAGCTGAAGGGAGACATTTTGATGATGGAGCCACATCTTGCTTTTATTCTTTTCATCTCCAGCACTCCACTATTACCATAAATCTCTGCCCCAATTTCTCATTTCATGTCATAGAATAATGTCATAAGATAATTCAGGTTGGAAGAAATCAGAGGAGATTGTGTATTACAATTTCCTGCCCAAAGCATTGTTAGGTAGTTTTACTCCATCACATCACAGTGGCATTCAACCTCGCTGCAGCTCTGAGCATTTATTTCAAACCAAAAATCATACCCATGTTATAAAACTCAGCAAATTTAGTTTTTAAGGATGTTATACTGAAAGTTAATTTTGATGTACAGTATAACACTACAGAAGACTTTTTTTGCAGATGGTCTGTGAAGCTATGGACAAACCACAAGTAAGTCTTTGCAAACTACCTTACTGAATAAAGTGCCCAATTTCTATGATTTAAGTCTAGTCAAATGACCTCTTAAAGCAAAATACTTTTGGCTGGTTTATGCATACAGAACAAGTCTTTTGAATATGTACTAACTTAATTGTTAAATAAAATTAATCCCACACCAAGCCCCAAAACTGACAATACTGAATCATAGAGCATTTTAGGAAGATTATAGAAAAAAATCCATCCTTTTCCTGACTTGGGTGTTTCCCTACACTCATATTCCATTAATTCTGGCTTTTTTTAAGACTTCAATTCTTGTTTGTCTCTGCTTTGAGAGAAAGTTTCTGCCTCTGTTTTCAATGAGAATTTTGTTTAGGTATTTCAACATGTCTACTTTTAGTTTACTATAAGACAGAAAAAGCTATGCTCATCTTTTTTAATGTGAATGGAAATACTTTGTCTCAAAGCAGCTATAGCTAACAGTTCCTTGACCATCATTTCAAAGCAAACTGGTCTGGAAAACCCAGCTCCAACCATTTCCTCTCTAAGATCACAAAACTGATTGTTTCTCTTTGCACAAAAGTACCTCTGTAGACTATCAGTGACTGAAAGACACCTGACATTTCTGTAAAACTGCCAGGCTGGGTGACAATGTCACTTTGGCTGACCTGATGCAGATGTTTGGAGGCACTCTGCAAGGACATTTCAGAAAGTGATGAAAAATATTCGTGTCCTGCTTAGGGGTATATTTGAAATTGTAGTAAAAGTTAAGAAGCTTTGTTTTGTCCACAGAAAGTAGGAGACCCTGTCTCAAAGCATTTCAAAATCACAGCCTATATCATTAGAGTTATAATCAAAAAGCAGAGTTTACATTGTAAAGCATACTATATTTTAACAAAATAAAAACACTAGAGCTCATAGGACTACTTGTTCATGTCACATTTTTCAGCTTCATTAATGTACATCTTCTGAATATCCTGTCTAGTGACATTCTCCTTACTAATTTAAGGGAATTGCTGCAGTAGTAGAAAAACCATGTTTCACTACATGTTGTTTGAAGAGATATATTATAGGTGGATGTTGGTTTAGAAAACAAAAATCAAGAGACCATAGATAAAAAAAAAAGTTACATGAAAATCACTTAATCATCAATTATAGCTGTACAGACATAATTTTTTAGAAATTTCATCCATAACTTTTGTGGTTGCTGCACAGACTACTAAATATGATTTTTACCATTACTGAAAAAAAGCTGTAAGCTTCTTATTGATCTGTCACATTTTAAGGACTTTTATGGAAGTTCCTTGACATAATTTTATCTGTTTTATGTGGTTTTAACAACTACGTAGTGGTCAAGTTACTATTACCTAATCGCACTGACTTGCTGAAGCTCTGTAAATAAATTATATGCAAAAGATCTGACAAACATAGGTAATCTTTACAAAACAAACAGCAGCCCCTTACCTCAGCTGAAGCTGGGAAAGGCCAGTGTACAACTTTCAGACTTCAGATAGGAATCACTAAGAAGGAAGTAAACTGTGATAAAGAAACCTAAAACTAAAAAGTTCCCAAGACTAGGGGGAAAGAGACAATACCAAAAGCTTTAAGTTATTCCTTTTGTAGAATATGGTATGTAGCTGAGTAGCTGGAAATCCCACCATTTCTCTGCTTAAAGAAAACTGATGCTGCTGACCTCAGGACTCTGGACAATGGAAGAATGAGCCCAATGCTAAAGAGGAGGGGCAGAAAAACTGAAATTATTTGTATAAACATTTTAAGGGTATTATTGATTAAACTTTTATGTATTGATTTGGGCCATGACTAACTGTTGCATTTTGATGGGATTGCTAAGTTTGTAAATAGACAAGCAAAAAATTCTTGTATACACATATATATATGTAGATAAGTAATTTTTTCTTGTCTAAGTGGTACAAGTATTTTATTTCCTTATTAAAGCTATTAGGCATTTAAAAAGTTAGACCTACATATTTTTTTCAAACTACCTTTTTCATGTTTGGAAATAATGCCTTAGCATTTTCACATAAATTTATTTTATCAACAAAATTACATAAGATAAAAAAATAAAATTGTGTCAAATACAGGTTTCCTTTGATTTGGTGGGGTTTTTTTGTGTGTTTTTTCCCCCATGAAGACACATAGGGATGTTTTTGACATAGGGTTTAACCATGTGGAAATTTATATGTTACAGAAATGTAAGATGATATTGCCTATGAATGGATATTGTTCCTTGGAAGTATATATCATTTTCTTTAGATGTGGAAAGTAATAAGTGGAATATACTAAATACAAAGAGAAAAAAACTGAGCCATAGTTAAAGAAGCTGCAATCCGAAGATTTGGATTTGATCTACTGCTTTATTGTGGTTTCTTACTTTCAGTTTTCTTTTTTACTCAGTTTTCTAACAGAGTAATAGAGAAAATTTTGACTGTAGAATTTGACGTACCAAGATCTGTCTTTCTAGTTTTCTGACCTCTAATTAGAACCAGTGGAAGATGTAAAATGTGTAATTAGTGACACTAGTCTAGGAAATAAACTCACAGGCCTACAAAACGAGTGTGTGTTTTTCAGAGTAATTTTGCTGCATATCACATCTAAGCTGTGAAATAGGAATAATTACATTCTCTCTTTTTGGGAAAGTTTAGTAAAAATGAAGTCACTGTTCAAGCAGTAGATGGAGAAAAGAATATTTTTATTCACAGCAGAGTGTAAATAGCTTATGTAAGTAAATAAAGGAGCATACAGAGCAGAAAACACTTTCTTTTTAAGCTGGCATCAGTTCTGTTAGCTCAGTGGTTCAGGTGTAGGGTCATAGCACAGGAAAAATTGGCACTGGTTTATGTAATGAGAGACTGCTCCACACTGAATTTGTACTAGAGAACTGACAGTCATGGCAGTGGCAGCTGCATCTCCCTGGGGACCAGAAGGGACTCACTGCCCCGCCTGTCCCACTGCCCAGTTGTGGCTGGCTGAAGTACCTCACCCCATCATGGGGCACCTTCTAGGGGATGCGGGGCTGCAGAGAGGCTGGGTGCAGTGGTGCCCATGGCCAGGGAGGCTGTGGGGACCTGGAGCCCGGCCCTGCTGCAGCATCGCTGGGGTGAAGGCTCACAGTGCTGGGGAGGAGTTGTGGTTCTGGACCCTGGGAAGAGCAGGAAGAGACACTGAGAAGGCCAAGTGGTCCCTCCAAGGTATGCTGGTGCCTCCAGGGCTCTGGCATGTAAAATGAAGGGACAAAAATGATGTGCAAACTGTTTTATTTCTGATATGAATGTTTGAATTTTCTGACTGTACCTATAGGTTATTATATCTGTGACATAAATCTGTGAATTTTATTTTAAAAACAGCTGTTACTTTTACTGTTCTAATCATATGGGCATCTTTACTGTTCTGCACTGAGGTACTCTACAGCAAAAGGAATCGTTCTCTCCCAGCTGCCCAGCTTCCTCTATTCACTGAAATAATATTGCAGTTAATAATTCTTGTGAACTAATTTTTCTCTTTGAACATTCCTGAATTCTGTTGACTTATTTTGTCATTTTCTCTCTTCCTTCCAAATCACTTTGCCTTCTTTTCTGAAATCCTTGAAACATTCAGAATAGTGGGTTAGGCTCTATGTATTTCCTTGTCTTTACTATCGACATATATTCAGATTTCTACCAGCAGTATGTGTTTTATTTTCTGATATTATTTTTTGACAATGCACCCTTTCTTACACTCTGACCTGCCAGACCTTTATGTTCCCTAATTTTTATGAAAATCCTTCCATTGTCTCTTGAGCATCATGTGCATTTTTAATCTCCAATTTCCTTGTTACATATTCTAGCTTCTGCTTTTTTTTTTTTTCCCCCCCAGTTAATTTCTGTGGATTTCTCTATTGAAAAGTCATATCCCAAATAACACACAGGTATTTCTTGAGTATTTCTCCTTGTTTCCATCTCTTACTTTGTACTTCTATGTCTTCTGCAGTTCACAGAGATTTTTATAATTTTCTTTCCTCTGAGTACTACCATACTCCTTGATTAAATTACTTGATTTTTCTTTTCAGATTCAGCTTTGTATCTCTTCTATACTTCTGTGTGATTTTGACTGGAGATAGGATTAACTCCATAAAGGTTTGCTAGTTGCTTTGTTTTTTTTTTATTTCTGTGTTTACTATTATAAAATCTTCATAAGAAGGTCTCTTCCAATGTACGATATCTGCTTCAGCTTCTGTAAGAACCTCAAATTCACTATTTTTTGAGTCTTGGCTTTCTTGGAATATGGTTTTATTTCCTTTTGTTATGCTAATAAATGGCACATCAGTTTTCCTGTGTTGAGTCTGTATCTCTGCTGGTATCACTACTCATTTAGTGTTCAAAAATCTGACAGCCATGAGTTCTGGCTTGCAGAGAGATTGCTCAGAGCCTGGATAATAAGTAATGACACACGATTTACATTTTGATTGAAGGATCCAGTTCAATACACTCCGTGTGCATGCCAATTGGTAAAATCTGGTAGGAAAGCTGATCAGTTTTTCATTTCCTTTTGTGTGCTTTGCCTGAAGACAAATGCTTCATAAACCATATCATTTCCTAAAGTGAAAAGGTCAGCTAGAATACTAAGGGCATTTTCAAGGACATCTTCATCTCTGCCACTTATTGTTAGTCACTGAATCATGTCTTCTACATTACTGCCCATGCAGCACAGATAAAATGCAACTTGAAATGTACTTTCGATTTTAGTGCATCAAACATTTGTGTGCTTCTTCTTTTCCAACACTGTTGAACAACAACTCTGTCCTAGTGAGAACATCATGCTTGAAATAGAGCTATTACAAATATCAGATTGCTTTATATCTCTTTTTGTTCTGGTTCTGTCTCTAAATTTTTCTTTCTCAGTTTTTGTTTCAGTGTGATGTGTTGAAAATTTGTTCTCATGGAATTGTTATGATTCTGTTCCTACACATATTATGACCTACACTATTTTATTTAGTGTTAAATGAGTTGAATCCCTGTATTGATAACCACATGGTTGCCCTTTGACAAAGTACCTTTGAAGACTTGTCTGCTAACAACTGTAGTCTCACAACTGGAAGGTAAGTCTACTTGTAACCATAGAATCATAGGATCATAGAATTGCAGAATAACCTGGGTTGGAAGGGACCTTAAGGATCATCTAGTTCCAACCCCTCTGCCATGGGCAGGGACACCTTTCACTGGACAGTCTGGTCCTGAACACCTCCAGGGATGGGGCATCCACAACATTGCTGGGCAACCCATTCTGGTGCCTCACCACCCTCACAAGTAAAGATTTTCTTCCTACTATCTAACCTAAACCTACTCTGCCAATTTAAAGTTATTTCCCTCTTTCCCCTCATCCTGTCACTACATGCACTTATAAACAGTCTCTCTCCAATCAGTCTGCTTGTTCTCTTGGGTGCCATGTTGATGATTATTTTGGAATGATATATCATTTCACTATGTATACTTTATTTTTCTTCTTTTTTATTTTCTCTGATTTTTTTTTTCTTTGAAAACTGAAGATATCAAGATCATTGTATTATTGACAAAAAACTATGAGGAAATGTGTTTTATAACACCCTGCAGTTTGTGAATGTCAATTTTGGATAGGCATCTAGGATGAGAAGAAATGTCCTCAAGTTGTGCCAGGAGAGATTTTGATTGGATATTAGGAAGAATTTATTCACTGAAGGGGTTACCGAGCATTGTAACAGGCTGCCAAGGGAAACAGACAAATTATCATCCCTGGAGGTATGTAAAAGATTTAGAGATATGACACTAGGGATATGGTTTAGTGGTAGACTTGGCCACATTAGGTTGGCAGTTGGACTCAATGATCTTATATGTCCTCTTTTCACCTAAAGGATTCTATGATTTTACATTTCTTGAGTATACTGTTGGTTGAATAGTTTTCAGGAATTAAGATCACAGGTGTATGGGCCGATTGCCCTGTTAGGAAATAATTTGGTATAAGGCTTTTAACTACACATGTTTTGGCAGCAAACTGTGTTCATGTAGCGTATTATTTTTCATCTTCTGACATCACCATTTCTATACAGATTGTAAGAAATAGTGGTGGATGGTTGTTCAAGGATCTCCATATGATTTTCTTTTTAAGGGAAGTAAAAATTAAATAGGCCATTTCTTTCAGAGTACATGTGTGTTAATGGCACCTTACCCAACATAACCCTTTATTAAGTGTACCATGAAGAAAATCTGCTCACTTCATTGACTATGAAATAATCTCTTAACACTTCTATTTATGCAAAGTCAGAAAGTGTAAAGCCAATATGGTTCAAATCTATTTTTCCTTGTGCATTGACAACATAATAATTGTTGTGAATACCAAAAAATGAAAGATAAGAGAATAGTGATAGCTGATAAGTTAACCAAACCCTCACTTTATTAGATGATGTTTTATCTGGCAGTCATTTATCCAGAACAGAACATAGGCTTTTTAATCACGTTATTTGATACAATTATACCATTTTCTTGCTCTTCATTTTTATTTATCAAGTACATGAAAAGCTCAAGCACTTTCTCACTTCAGCTGCTATTGTGTACTCAAATTTTCTCTCATTTTCTGCAAAGAACGTATGTTCTGTGGAAATACGATATGCCTCCATATCTGTGACCGTCATGTTTGCTCTGCAGTTCCTGACCCTATCCTGACCACAAACAGCAGACATCACCTCTGTGCACCAAACATCACTACCAAACTATCACTACAGCTGTGACAGGGCTAGACCTTGACACAGAGGAAGCAATGCTTTTGAATGATTACGTACACTGGGTAATTGTTACATTAATACAATGAAGTTTTTAAACCCAACAGCACAGACTCTCTTCGCTGTTGAACAGAAATAGAAATACCTTTCCTCACAAGGCTAATCTAATAAGAGAGTAAAAATCTTCCTAAAGCTAAAATGTGACTAAAATGAATGCTGAAAAATAAAGTGCCTAAAGACTGTCTAGCTGTAGTCACGGAGATACTATGAACTTTGGGGAGAAGCAAAATCACAGAATCATAGAATATGCTGACTTAGAAGGCAGCCACAAGGGTCATTAAGTCCAACTTAATGAACCATCCCCAAGAGTCCCGCCATGTGCCTGAGAGTATCATTCAAATGCTTCTTGAACTCTGTCAGGCTTGGTGCTGTGACCACTTCCCTGGGGAGCCAATTCCAGTGCCCAACCACCCTCTGGGTGAAGAACCTTTTTCTAATATCCCACCTAAACTTTCCCAGA
The DNA here is from genome assembly GCA_013396735.1 of Grallaria varia. Taxonomy (NCBI): domain Eukaryota; kingdom Metazoa; phylum Chordata; class Aves; order Passeriformes; family Formicariidae; genus Grallaria; species Grallaria varia. Next base: position 18,271 of record VWZG01009957.1, on the reverse strand, counting down.
CACAATTTCAGGGCATTCTCTTGGGTCCTGTCACTGGTCACCACAGAGAAGAGATCAGTGCCTGCCCTTCCTCTTCCTCTCATGAGGAAGCTGTAGACTGGCAGTGAAGTCTCCCCTCAGTCTCCCCTTCTCTAGGCTGTACACACCAAGTGACCTCAGCCTCTCCTCACATGGCTTGCATGTATACATGTTGTTGCAAAACATGTGGAAGGAAAGACTCACATTTTCTATAGGCTCCCTAATCACTGAGGTGATTAAAAAAATTTTTCTCATACTGTTTTTAATTATTTATGTTAATAAAAGACACACTGGAAAAATACCCTTGGAATGGTACTCTGCATGGAAAGTACATCCCTCAGTCAAATTAAATCCTGCAAACAGGGTAAAAATTTTGAAATAATTTTCTTTATTCCTGAGCAAAATAGTACACAATTAGCAAACTGGGATCCAAAATGAATGAACAGGTGCAGTTGGACACGTCATTTAGTGCCTATCTCTGTCAACTGTCCATTTGCAGTACATGACATTTCAGCATTGTCCAACTTGGTTGAGTTCCTACTTGAGTAGGGAATCTCACTTTAAGTTTGCAAGTCTTCTGTGCAATGCATAGGGAACAAGCTGTTGACAGTGAATGTTCTAGGACTAGCTAGGAAAAAAAAAAATTCTTCTTTTTAATATGACAGTTACATATATTGTGATTTAAAAATTCTAGTTTTCATATGATACATACTAAAGAAGTTTAAAAAGTGTAGAAAGTACTCATAAATGCATACATGGAAATTGAAATAGTTTCTAATTTGTATTTTTACCATTCAAATTATCTGTGTTAATAAAATTCTCCAGTGAATATAAATCCTCATTTCACTTCACTGACAGATAGGAAACATCTAAGGGCCAATCTGGTATTCTTAAGAACTACTGATCACTGAAGTTTGTTGAAATAAAACAGAAGAACCAAAGAAAATAAATCATCCTGAAAGAAAACTGTAGGGTAAAGGAAGAGTGTTTCCAAAAACATTTTTATTAATATTCTTTACTTAGAAAATCTAAGCTTACTCTATTTCAAACATTACTTTCTTGAAGCTCATGTTCTAAAAAATGCTAGTGAGAGCTCACTAACCTTTCCAGAATTTTTAGAAGGTGTAAGACCCACATATTTCATTTCAGGTGTTTGACTGACTTAGAAACCTGTTAATTTGTGACATTCTCAGAAAAGCCACTGAAAATGACATTCAGTAAGTGATTAAAGTGCATAAGCACACTTCAGGCAGGTTGAAAAAAAATCACTTAGCTGCATAAGTACCTCCTCTTTTGCAAGTCTCATGGCTTTCACCAAAATATACAATATTTGAAGCATTATTATAATGAGTTACTAGTTTAGGATAATATTATATAATAGAGAGTGCAAACTGGTGTCACCATCCACAAATAAAGGAAGACCAGTGATTCATTCATTTCCTCTGTTCCCTATTGGATTCTGTAGCTACTTGTGGTCAATAAATTACAAGAAGAGAAAGCTCAGAGATGATGGGCAAGGGCAACATGCTCATGCAGCTCAGGGAGAAATGAGTGGAGTGACTGACCACTGCTGATGCAAAGAAAGACAGACTAACACAAAAGGAACTACAAGGTGTGCTTTACTATGTATAGATAGCTACATTGGTTGATAGGAATAGCTGGTTGTGCAAATTTTTTTACGCTGAATTGTTTTAAGAAAAAATGATGAAAAAAAAAAAGTAATTGGAAGAGAGTAATAGGTTTGATCTAGTTGCAAGGCATGTATTCCTTCCCTGAGACGGGGGACACCCATCATCATGACAGTGACCATATTACAGAGATCAATACTGAGAATCACATTTTTATTGCAATTGGTATGCTCTGTCAATTGTAATTTTCACTTTCACTGTGATTTCAGTACATTGCAGTATCACTCTGATAAATGAAAATCCTGTGTACTGTCAAATAATTTTAAAGAAGTAAATTTATCATTAAAATTAAATCACCCACATTAAACAGTGAGCCTGCCACCTTCTTGTTCTAAAAAAACGCCTGAAACAGGCAATATTCTGAACAGTCATTGTGTTTGAAATTGTATTCTGATTTTTTTTACATAAGATGCCTATGGAGTCCAAGATTTTGAACTCCAGTCCCAGGAAGAGATCAACCAAATTCTACTCACTGACATGCTTAGCATGGAACAGTATAAGTTTCTGATTTTGCTGAGACTTTAGAGCCTGTGCCAGTTCTCATATCAGTTAGTTAAAGCAGCCAGGTTAAGCTCCTGAAATTCCACAGATCTGAACTACATAGCTCTATTGCCAACCTCAGAGTTTGACTTCGTCTTGAAGCCAGTGTATCTCTTCAAGTCCTAGGTTCGGAAATATCTCCACTGTGTAGAAAGACTATTTTTAAAAGTAGATTTCTAGTTATATGACAAAGAACAAAGTATTGAGACCACGAATACTGAAGCCTGGAGATCCATAAGGTAAAAAAAAAAAGACCACAACATCTGCTATTTAAAAAAAAAAATAAAAAAAAAAAT
>VWZG01009957.1:309-15613 GCA_013396735.1 Grallaria varia | reverse complement strand
CCATGTTTTAGTTTAGGTTGATCTCTTCCTGGGACTGGAGTTCAAAATCTTGGACTCCATAGGCATCTTATGTAAAAAAAATCAGGTGGAAAAGAAGATAGACCCCTGAATTAGTGAAGCTGTTGCTTCTATACACATTTCCATACATTAATGAGGCATTAAGAAAAATAACAAACAGGATGCTAAAATGAGAATGGACACGAAGACATATAATTTGAATAGATATATTCATCTTAGCTTTCATATAATGATAATTGAAGGTAATAAATACATTTTATAGCATACTATAAGCTAGCTGGTAATCCTAGGAATGTGTTCTGCTTACTACACTATACTGAAGTGTGTACCATGAGGACTCTAAGGGCTGTTTCTCAGAGTAAGCCAGCCTAGAATGGCTATGCAGCTCATACTGCTCTTGAAAATTCTTTTGTATAGATATCCATAATTTTTATGTGTGTATGTGTATATATACATATATATATATAAGCAGAGTTTCATTCTATCTAACTGTAGACAAATGCAATGAGCCTCAGTGCCTGTTCTTCTACAGTCTGTGGAAATGTAGTCATTAAAATCAAAGGAAAATGCAAATAATTAATGCAACCTTATCACAGATCCCTGCATTTAGTCAAATACATTGCATCAAAAACTGCACAAATTCTATTGATTATTTCTCCAGAGATTATTGTTGGAGTTTAGAGACTGTTTTTGTGCAGGCCACTACATGACAGATATATAAATTTTGGCAAAAAAATTCTACCTATATTTATTTCAATATGTTCTAGACTTTTCAGTGTCAAATGGTCCCACCACCACATCTTTCACCGGCCCTTCTCTGTTTGTAAACACTAGGCCTAGTGGGGCACAACACCTGGTAGACTCGCTTACCAGCTGCGTCAGAAAACGATCTTCCACATGCTCCAAGAACCTCCTAGACTGCCTCCCCTGCTGTGTTGAGATTCCAGCAGACATTTGGCAGGTTAAAGTCTCTCACAAGAACAAGGGCAGGCAATCATGAAAAGTCAGACAGCCACTCACAGAATTCTTCATCTGCCTCTTTATCCTGCCAGGGTTGTCTATGACAGATTCCCACTGTATGGTTATCTGAAGTTGTTCTCTGTTTTCTTTGAAACCATGAATCAATATTCTTTGTATTGCAGATCTAATATTTATCCTCAGTGAATAAAATAAGAAACAGTGAGATTGAAGGCAGCAAGGAAATCCAGTTAAGGAGATGAAAAGAAATACCATGCAACTGGCAAAATTATCAGTTTTGAAGTCCAAGATATTCAACAGAAATGGATAAAGACCTAAGTTCATAACTAAAAATTATGCAAATACACACATATTTGAATATTTAACTGGTAAGTAGATGAAAGCATCTTGGCTGTTTGTTAGTTATCTCTATCACTTTTATAATACATTGCATTGAAATAGAATAGCACAGCTATTTGATGGTATCTGTGTTTAATAACACCAGCAGCAAAAGTTCTCTTTCTACAGAAGACCCACAGCTGGCACTGGAGACACTGTTCAGCTGTTATTCAGGTGGCTTACTAATGTGTTCATACTTTGAATTGAAAAACTTGTGGCTTTTTACTGCCTTTATTTGAATTTAGACAATTTTGAAGTTGTTTTTTTTTTTTTTTTTCCAAATTATTTTCATTATTATTGGGGTAGAAGGATCTCTAGTCAATTTTGATTCCTTATTATCTTATACCTTACTCTTGCTGAAATCCATCTGCACATCTTAAGGTTTTTTGAAAAAAAAAGGATTGTTATTTCTGCTTTACAGCTAGGGGAGCCAAGAAAGCACCCACTGTAACCCCATCTTCCTGTGTTGCAGGGCTGTGGATCTTAATTTATACATGTTCACACCTCCCTCCTCTACTTTTTTCATGCCTCCTCCCCCCACTGAAAACAAACACTGTGAGAAATAATCTTCCCAGTGTGAGCGTCTTCCTTTATTATATGCTTTGAAAATGAGTGAAATAGTTAATAATACTAAACTGTAAAATCACTTTCTCAGTTTCTGCATCAAGTGAAATAAACAGGACATTTCACAGCTCAGAACTGTGGCATATGGCCCTTTACTTTCTCGGGAAAATGTCTCTCTAGGTAATACTTTGTCATTTGAGTTTCAGAAGCTTCTTTTGCAAAAACATCATCCTTTGGGTTTGCCTTCATTTTTATAGCAAAAGATTAAGATGTGGAGAACATCTAGAGCACTCTTTTGGAATCTTCAATACTACCATTCATATTCCATGAATGACCATATGTTTGGAAACACCTTTTGGAAACATGGATTTGACTAAAAATGTTTTTGTTTGTTGGGTTGAGTTGGTTTGGTTTGGTTTTTTCGTGTTTGTTTTTTTGTGTGTGTGGGGGGTGGTTTGACTTTTTTGTTAGGTTGGGTTTTTTTAATCCAACAATATGCACTTTTTCCCCTCAATGAATATTCAATTACATATCATTATGATGATGTTAGTAATTTATTTTGGTCAGGAACTGGATTTTAAAGTTTTGGGTGACAGTGAAAGGCCCATGTAACCATGTTTTAACTGTCCTTCCCCCACCCCTCCCACATTAAATATAGTTCCACAATGCCTTTTATGGCGGTATGAACCAGAGATTGATGTCTCATGTCAGGTATGTAAATAATTACAATCAGAATTTTTTCTTAATGTCATAGTCATGAAAGAGAACATAGTCTCTACTTCTTTGGTTTGAGTCCTTTTGGATTTGTTTTCATAATCTGATGACAACTGGAGCTAAGCCTAACCAACTGCAATATCTAATTTGATGTTCTGTGTGTTCAATTTTAGGTTGACCTTACAACAGAGCAGCATTTAGGGATCCCTAAGTCTACTGGTAAAAATACATTTATCTTCAGACATTAAATGTTAATGTTAACGTTCAGGTGCAAGGGTTTGGTCCTTTAGAAACTACAGAAAGATTTGTTGACAATTTTATTTTCTGATGGAAAGAAGATCTAGCTGGCTAACCGTAAGCTAAATGGCAAGCAGTATAATATTTTCTTTTGTTGTACCTCTGTATCTAGGAGACACCAAGGAATAAAATAGAGAGGAGGGGAGAGAGAGAGAGAGATTCTAAAGGAGTTATCATTTTCTTTCTTTAAGTACCCATAATGGAATTATATTTATCAGTCTATGGAGCTTGAGAGGAAGGTCAGTATTTATGATGCCTGATTGCACATATAAACATGTACAGTCTTCAAAAAACTATACCTTAAAAAGATTAAAATATTTTTCTAAAATAATTATTTCAATGCAGTCTTGATCAGGTTTTCATTTGTCTGTCATTTCCATAGAGTAGGTAGGTAAGAAAGGTGGGTGAAACTCTAGCAGCTTAAATTTTAACAGGTGCCAATGCCTCAGGGAGCACCAGGAAGATTTTGGTAATTATTCTGATTACTTTAATCTTAATATTTTGTGCTAACAGGCTGTATTTTGAGCTGCTGGAGTGTATGAATGTGTTTTGACTTTTAGTATATTAAATGGAATAGCATTTATTTTGACATTAATACCTTGTTTCTTTTAGGAGGAAACAGAAATGAGTAGCACAAAATACAATCTCTTCATGGTTTTATTAGAATGAACCCTCATGTGCATCATCTGGTTTTTATTGCTGCAGCACTTATTGAAAAAAAAAAAAAAAAAAAGAAAAAAACAAACAAACCCAGGCAGATAGACATATACAGAAGGAAAAGGACTAAGAAAAAGACAGAAAAATAATATAAACTCTTCCTCACCCAGTAGACAGGTTTTTACATTCTCCATCTAACTTCCCCTCCTTTTAGGTATCACTCTAAGCAATATTTCTGACAGATATTAACAGACAGGGAAAGTCCGTGTAGTGCTTTGAATTTAATATTGTATATTTAAAAAAAAAAAAAAATCCTAGGCAATTACAAAAGTTATTCATAACATTTTATGAATAGTTCACTAAAGAAAAAATCCAGCAGAATTAATTTAAACATATCCAGTGGGACAAATTCACTGTATGTTTAAGTCAATGCAGCCTCTTCTTGCAAATCTTCTCCCAGTACATGGGGGTCAAACTCATTCTAGATGTGTGGCAATGGCAGTCATAAATTTTGGCTCCTTTTCTATGTCTAGACCCAAAAAATCTGAATTCGTAGTTTCAAGGAGCAAAGTTCAAAGGATTTGTTTTTAAGGTAGGAATTTATTGATGGTGTAATTGAGATCTTAACAGTCTTGTCAACTTAGTCTGGATCTAATTATTGTGGGTGTCCTGGTTCCAGCCAGGAGAAGGTTAATTTTTGCAGTAGCCAGGAGGCCCATGACTGGAACCTGGAGTTTGTACTATATCACCTCACATTATTTTCTGGGGACAGGATAAATGTTTTCTTCCAGGCTGGTGTAGTGTGGTGGAGGGAGTGGCTGAGTATTGTCTATTGCTGAGGAGTTTTCATGTGAATTGTTCACCTCTTTCTTGTAGCCTCTGTCATTAATATTGTTACTTTTACTGTTTGGGGGTTTTTTTTGTCTCATTGCTGTTTCTAGTAAATTGATCTTTTCTCAACATGTGATGTTCACCTTTTGTGCCTCCAATTCTCCTCTCCATCTCTCTGCAGGACAAAAGCAAGAGGGAGGGAGGAACAAGCAAGCACCAAGTAGTTTAGAGTCTCACTGGGAGTAATTTCCTAAACCATGACAGCAGAAAAAGAACCAATACTTTTATGCAGAAAAACTGTTTTAGTTTTAAGTCCAGATGGAGGTGAAATGCCACATAGACACTCCTTCAACCTGTTCTCTCTTCCTCCCCAACTCCAGTGAGTAGGAGAACGGGGAGGAGAATGAAAGTAAAACTTATGTATTGAGATAAGAACAGTATAATAATTGAAACTAAAGTAGAATACAATAATAATGGTAATTAATAATGATAATAAAAAGGAAAAAAACAAATGATGGACATTGTAACTGCTCATCGATGTCAGACCTCCCTTCCTGATCCCAGATTGGCTGCCCTTCCAAGTAACTCCCTCCAATTTATATACTGGCCATGATGTTCTATGGTGTGGAATATTCTTTTGGTCAGTTCAGTCACCTGTTCCAGCTCTGCCCCTTCCCAGTTTGCTTTTTTGTACCTCCTCAGTGGCAAACTATGAGACGAGAAAAATAATTCCTTGACTAAGGATAAACATGATTTAGCAAAAACCTAAAACACTACTGTGTTATCAACACTATTCCCATTCTGATTCCAAAACTCAGCACTGTGACAGCCACTGAGAAGAAATTAACTGTCCCCTAGCTGAAACCAGGACAAAACCTTTCAGTGCTAATAACAGAGGGAGAACTATTAATCCTTTGCCTGGTGGTGTGCTTGCTCTTCTCCTTCTGTTTCCAGATCTTAAGGCTGGTGCTTTCTTCCTCATGGTGGAAGAGAAGTATGGTTGCTTGTCAACTTTTGTTGTCCTTCAGTGGAGATAATGTGGTGCTGGTATTCATAATTTTCTCCTTTATCTACTCATGATAATTTTTACAGGTCTGCTGACATACTTTCACACCTTGTGTTGGTGTACAGCTTTGCATTACATCCAGTTTTACTTTATATGATAGCTTTTAGTAGTGTATAGCCTAGAACGAGTTTTGTTTAACTTTATGCTTGTTATTCTTTAACTGACACCTGGTGAGTTTTGTATAGGTATGAGTCTCTGGTTGGAGGGTCTGTGTCCCTTTCCCTGTCATCACGGGGCTTTGCTCCTCTAGGCTTCATTCTCTGTCTCCACTTCTCAAGGTCTGTGTTGTCACTCCAGGTCTATTTTTCCCTGCAGACTTTAAAAGTCATAGCAATGTCATATAAAGATAAACAAATCAGCTATGTCTTCCAAGTCAGTTAGAAAAATTGCTCTTACATCTAAACTAAAAGTCACCAAGGTAGGTCAAAAAAAGCTAAGAGAAAATAAGCTTGACAAGCCTTAGTCCTGAGGCCACACAAATTCTGTTCAGTGTCTGCCCCTTATTGCTAGCAATGACAATACCATGAAACAGTGTAGCGAAGAGGATATAAAAGTACCTGAAATTTGGAGAGATTTTCCTAGTGAAAAGAAAGTGACTGAGCAAGCAGAGTAAGGTGTCATGAAACTCCGGTAGAGAGTTCAATATGTCCTTCAAAATTACCCAGTGACCTCTAGCACTTGAAGAATATGTCACATCCTTTGACACAATGAAAGAAGTAAAAAGTCAGTCAGTTGTAATAGCAAATGAACTATTGAACAAACTGGATATATTCGTAAGTATTTAATAATTATCCTTTCCCTATCAAGGACTGGAGAACACCTCTGCTTTTGTCTTGTCTATGCAAAGACATAGCTTTGCCAAATTAATTTTGGACATACTTCTTTTCCAGATTAAGTCAGTATTTGAAAAATGTTTTAGAGAGAACAAAAAATGTAATATTTCCAATCAGTCTGGTCATCAAAATATTTTTTTTTTCTCTTAAAAACTGTGTCAATTTTTTTGCATTGTCCTATAATGTGGATTTTAAAACCCTTGAGGGAAAAAAGGCAATCTGGGATGAGGGTGTCCTTTAAAGTCTGGCTTCTCCCTATACAGTTGAAAAAGATACCTATCAGTGCCTTTTGCCACAGTGGTTTTCTTTGATATGGTAATTTGGTCATTAGTCTTGTATCACAGAATATTTACTGTAGGGAAAAAAAAAACAAACAGGGAGGAAACACATTTAAAATACAAATGTGTGAACATGACTGAATCTTTTTTGACATGTTTGCATGTAAGACCTGGATATGAATGATATAGCTTCTCTCCATGCTGCTATTGTCAGTGGCATACTATCTGCGCATTTGGAAAATGTTATGGTAGAGCTCACAAGTTGAATTTATGGAAGATAATTAAGTATATCCTGAATACAAAATGTTCTGCATTTTTGAAATATAGAAAATTAGGAGAAACACAGATCTCTGCCCACTAGTGGGTGTCCCTCTCTGAGGTAGGACATCCTATTTCCTCTCTTTCTTCGGGGGTCAATTATTGTTTAGGTATTACATGCAAAATGAAGTGATTTCTAAAAAGAGAAGGGATTTTTATTTTTTTTTTCCTAAATCCATATAACTTTATGAATAGGGCATTATAATGGGGGAGATAGATCCAGATGCTCTGAGATAAAGAAGATAATTGAACCTGCCTCTTTGGACAAGCAGTATAATCACTGAGATGCAAAGGAACTGATGAAAAAAGATATGAGAGGATTAGGAAGAAAATTATTTGTGTCCCATCTTCTTTTGGAATGAATTCATAGGATATGTCTGTCAATTTTGACAGAAGAAAGTTAATTGAAATCTGGAAAAGGGTCATTGTCTTGAGGTAATAAAAAAGTTCAGAGGTACACTACTGCTCCCCCTTCCCAAGACTGATGTTTTCACCCTTTCCTCAAGAACAGATCTGTGAGTTCCTTTCTCAATATGCTGGGTCCCACTCCTACCTGAATATGTTCTTCTGTCCCTCTATAGGGAACCAAAATTAATAATTTCACTTTCATTAAAAACATTAATTACTAGTGATAGACTTAATAAAATAAATGCTCAAAATGTGTTCTTTGTTGTTCATGGCTTAAAATTTCAGCTCAGAATATCACACATAAGCATTTATGATCTTTACCTTGCTGGTACCATAGAATGCCGACAGGCCAGTTACGATAATCAATGGAAAAAAGCCATAGACTCATAGAATATTCTGAACTGCAAAAGAACCACAAGGATCACACCATGTGTCTGAGAGCATTGTCCAAACATTTCTTGCATGATGTCTGGATTGGTGCCGTGATCACTTCCCCTGGGGAGCCTGTTCCAGTGCCCAACCACCATATGGGTGATGGAGTTTCTCCTAATACCGAAACTAAACCTTCCTGGACAGAATTTCAGGCTAGTCCCTCAGGTTCTATCACTCACTGGTCACCAGAGAGAAAAAACTGTAGACTGTGTAGCAAATTCCATCCAATTTTGGGATTGAACGGAAGTTTATCATTCCTGCAGTCATGGTCCCCCAGCTCAGGGCTCTGGGACCTCCAGAGCCCGTCACTGATCTTGAAGATTGAGATGAAGAAAGCATTAAACAGCTCTACTTTGTCTATGTCCCTGTTTGTGAGGTGACCATTGTTATCAAGTAATGGGCTGATGTTATTTCTGGTCTGCCTTTTGCTATCAAAATTTTTTAAAAGTCCTTTTTACTGTCACCTAGAGTACAGGCCAACTTCAACTCTAATTGAGTTTTGGCTGCATGGATTTTCTCTCTACAGTGGTGAACAGTGTCTCTGTAGTCCTCCTATATCACCTGACCTTGCTTCCATGGGACATATACTTTCCTTTTTAGCCTTAGCTTCAGCAGAAGATCTCTGCTCAGCCAAGACAGCCTTCTGTCTCACTCCTTGTTTTATGACATTTTGGAATTGCCTGCTCTTGTTCTCTTAGCAGGTGGTACTTTAAAAAGTACCAACAGTGACGGACTCCAGCACCTCCCAAAGTGTTTTTCATGAAGACATTAATAACTCATTCCCTGGGCACCCTGAAGTCATATCCATAGTTGAAATTTTACTGTCATTTTTCCTTCTGCCACCAGAGATTTTAAATTCAATGGTTTCATGGTTGCTTGTGGTCAAGATGGTCACCAGTCACCACTTTACCCATGAGACCCTTTCTGCTAACATGCAATAAATCAACAAAGGCACCTTTCCTAGTTAGTACCTGCAGCAAGAAGTTATTGTCCAGGTGTTTTAGGAATGTTCTGGACCTTTTTGTACCATCTGTGTGGTATTCCCAATTAATATCTGGCAAGTTGAAGTACCTTATAAGGATGGGGTGGCTAATTTAGAGGTGTCTCTTGGTTTCTTAAAGAATAATTCATTGGTGTTGTCAGCTTGTGTGGCCTGTAGCAGACTCCCGCAGTGACATCTGCATTATTTGTTTGTCCCTTAATCCTTACCCAGAGGGTCTCAACTGTGCCATCACCAACTGCAATAACTAATATATTTGCACTGTGTTCCATTTATGCTGTGCTACAAACTCATGAAAATATTTTATAGAATCATCTTGATGATTTATTATTTTTTCATTTCTATTGTAAAAGTGAAAAGTAATGATGATTTCTTTAATCTAAAATAATTATAACAATGTCACTAAAATTCTTTGTTATTATATTTTATTTTCAAAATATTTCAGTTCTGATATTTATTTTGAAGTAGAAGCAGAGGTGTTTTGTGCTGAGAATTTTGTTACTTGTATTTTGTATATTTACACTAGTGATGCCTAATCCAACATGCCTCCATACTATTTGCTATGATGTTCTCCTGATGCTAGTATGTCAACATGGCTTGAGAGTCTCTGTGGGAGAACGCATGACGTATGCAGAGTGGAAAGAGCACTTTAAGAAATGGACATATGAGGATGACAGTGACACAGACTTCCTGGACTCTGACAGACCCACTAAGCTACAGAACTTTTGAAGTTTAGGAGTTGTGTGTTGTTGCGTGTTGTCACTGTACGGTTTTTGGTTTAAAAGAGGTTTATTGTCATCCCCTTCCCACTTTCTCCCCACATGGTTATATCTCCTTGTAGGTCAATCCTGCCTGTCAGCCTAACCATGGTTTCCTATAGGCTCTCAGTTCCTGTGTTTGGCGGCAGTCACCCATTGGTCAATTCCCACTCTGGTTTGCGTACTCCACCCCTTCTCCACCCAAATCACCGCCTAGTTCCAGAACCTTCCCTCAGATCCCTATTTAAATCCCTGCAGTGCCTCAATAAAGGCTTTTTGCCATTTCACCCCACCCAGGGTGTGGAGTGTGCAAGAGTCATTTTATCCCACAGTCAACCACTGTCAAGTATTTTCATGGATTTTTGTTTTGGATTGGTATTTTATAATCATAAATTAAATAGGTTTTTTAATATGAAAAATTTACCTACCTTCTTTGGCCGTGGAACAGTAAAAACAGAATAGAAGGCAATCCCACTAAGGCTGGAAAAACATAACTCAGTATGTATTCTCTAAATACAAACATCTGAAAAAGACCACACTGACAAAATGAGCTGTATACCAATTAGTGACAGCAAGTGAAGTAAAGTTTTATCTAAAATGGAAGTATTGACAGAGAAATAAAGGTAGAAAAATCAATGAAAATGTCAAACATAATAATAAAAGTCAAGATAAATAGTTCACTTTGAGGAATATGATAACTCTTTGTCAAACAGAAGGTTTTTGCTATCGTAGTATGTGAATTCACTTATACAATGATGCATCCCCCTATGAAGATCAATGGCAATTAAAGTCCAAGGACTTAATTTTGGTTCATATTGCTGTATTTGGGAGTAAAATACACTCCATTTTATTGCCAATTATTTGATTATCCAGAGAAAATATTCATCACTCTAAATCACTTGTCCAACTACTCTGCCTGTAAGAGAATGAATACTACTCCTTACAGTGATTAAAGGCAAGAAAAACAGTCTAAAGGAGAAGTGACCAGTGGAGCTGAGAACCTGAAGAGGAAAAAGAATTAAATGAACTCAGAGAAATTATTTTGTGTAACAGTGCTAGGGTAGTGCTTTCTCATTCTTCTTAAACAGTAAGAACAAGGCAATCCTCTGGAGTTCCTAACTGGCATCCACTTAATGATGAGACTTGAGGATGTCCAATAATATTTGATGTATCAGTAGTTCCTTGGTCAATTCAGTATTGGTTTAAAAGCTGTCAATAAATAGATACTCTTTAAGTAGAGTATTTGACAGACACTGAAGATTTTCATTACCAGAGAAAAATTCTAACCTTGTCCAAAATTGTGACAAAAATCTCTTTCAGTAATAAAGCTCCACAGAAGAAAATCTAGCTAATGTGTCTTTCTCTACAGTCCTGCAGTGAGAGGTTCCTCTCACAGTATGTTTTCATATGAATCAAAGCTTGTTTCAGAATAACAGCTGCCTGCCCCTCCCCATTGTTAACACATTTCCTGGAATTATTTCATCCTTAGATCATTACTATTTGGATGAGGCTATGACTTCTAAATTATTGCTATCATTAGATGTCCTTCTACGTCTAGGAAGTTTTTCCACAGTGGCTTCTTTTTTGTTCTTGTTAATAAGTTTCTTTTAACAACTATCAGTTGTTTCAATTTCTCTTACACGCTTCACCTTTTTAACTATGTGAAGATATTTGAGAATCTCATTGCCTAAAATAAATTATTTTAATTTGTTCAAATATATTTAGTCTGTACTTTGACATTTATACTTCTGCATTTATGCTTCTACATTTAATAATTATGATACAGAAATTGCTCTATATACAGCTCTGACATGCAGATTATGGGAAATCCTTTTAGATTTTAATACTTTATAAAACAATAAAATGTTTTCACTCTCTTCTTCTCAAACTTTAGTTTTGCTTATGTAATTCCGCTTCCAAAGTGTGGTTTTGGACATTTGTTCAATAGTCTCATGTTGCAAATGTAATATCACACTTCCATTACAGAATATACTGTTATATAGAATAGACTCAAACCATTATTATGTTCTTATTTGGTAAATTGCACATTATAATGAAATTACATCTAGAGATTAATCTAATCAGTTAATATATCAACTAGTATTAGCTAATAAATTAACTAATTCAGTTAGTTTAAATAAAAACTAATTTAATTCTGTAAAATCAAACACAATGAGGAGATAGAGACTAAAGTAATAGGTACATAGATGGCTTGTTCCAGTTTCCTGGTTTCAGAAATTAGGCAATGTCTGCCTCATTATGTTACATATCTTAATATTTAAACACAGTCATAGACTACTTTTGAACTGGCCTCTTGATATCTCCATGTTCCTTGAGAGTTTTTCTCTCACACAGACTTCAGTGTTAAAATGTTTCTTTTTCAAACTTGTTTGTTGCAAATATTCACACAAGTTTTATTTCATTGACTAAATGGTTCAATTAAAGTTAATCAGACTAATGCCTTGAGCCAGTAAAGCACAAGTTCAAGAATCTGCAGGACCAGGGCCATAATTGCTGTATATTTCTAGTGAAGGAGAATAAAATAATCTGTGAAGAATTCATGTTACATAATAAAAATGTACTGATTACTTCTGAACTCAGTTTGATAAATTCTAAACAATTTACTTTTAATCAACTCTGACATACTGATGTGATGTGTTGCATAGGAATTATAATTTGATAAATGGGCATATTTTAAGTTCCATATTGAGTCCAGATGGCTACAGATTCCTTAATATATCTATCCATGTGGCATTTCCACATTTGTGTATCTCAGTCTTCCTCTCATTTATGTTTAATGATGGATTGAATCCAAACAATGCAAGATGTTCTTCAGCATGCTAAGCTTCTGTTAAGTGGACTGATAGTCAGATCCTTCTGCACAGGATCCTCTTTCTTTCAGCCTACTTTATTTCAAGACAATCAATCTCCATTTGAAACAGTTTTATTGACAACATTTCATGTATAAGAAAATGATAGCACAAAGAGCCTCCCCAATTATCCACGCAGGAGTCTGACTTGACAGTTGTGTGCAACATCTTTGCTAGGCTATCAATTCTATTGCACTTTTGAACCAAAGTTATAGTTTTGTATATATTCTCATTTACAGATCTGTATTTGATCATTAAAACAAGCTGCAATTTCCAATTAACTTGGAATATTCAGATTATTCAGGATTTTGTGGTTTGGTTGGGGTTTGTTTGCTTGTTTGATTTAGTTTGGCTTTTTGAGGGAAAGATGAAGAATTCCAGATTGTCCTACCATTTCTGCGTGTCACATCCTCTCACCTCCATGGCCCCCTATTTCTCATCCACTGATAGGAGAGCTGTTTTCCTTTTGCTGAGGAAATAGAAGACTAATTGGTTGGATTCCCACCAAAGAATTCAATTAACAGATAACAACTTCTTCCCTCAGGTCAGGAAGTCCCGTGAGACATCAGCTGAACTTTACTTTTCTAATGGAAGAAATACCCTGTTCACTTGCACTAAGTTCTGAATGTGTTGGTAACCATAAAAAAGAGAATTAGCAAACAGTAGCTTTGTGTGTGTGTATGTTTTACTGCCTTTATAAATCAATGCTTCAGTGCTGTGGATTCACAGTATGTTATAATTTCCACTGCTCATTTGACTTCTGCTATGCAAACACAAGTAGACTGTAACCTCTAGTGAGGAAGGAATAGGTTTTTTTTGTATTCACTTTAACCACTATTTGAGTTTAGAATTCCTCTCTTCAAATGTGTCTTAGTATTGGTTTCTCATCAGATATGTACATCACTGCCATCCCACATATCTGCCTCTACTCCTGTCTTTATTATATCATATGGATAAAAAAATTTATTAGATATTGCTGAAGACAATTAATTTTTAATAATAAAATGTGTGTATTGTTAAATATATTGTCTCCTGTGTTGATCTTAACTCAGCAGGAAAACCAAGCTCACTCAAACTGTCCCCTTTTGATAGCAGAGGAAAAAATATTAGGGAAGATTATAAGTTGGAGTCACAGTGTACTAAAGAAACTGCAATAAACACAACAATAACTGTAAAAAATTGTACAAGAGAGGGAACGCTTTAACCAAAGAAGGCAAGAGGTCACCTGCCATCCTTAGAAGAAAAACAAGATTGTTTCCATTGCCATGATGCATGCCACATGGTTTTCCCCAGACAAGACAAAATGGTGTCTATTTCCATGTGGCGCTCCACATGGCCCCCTGGAAACAAAGGCAAGACAGAAGAGAGCTCTCGCAACAACCATTTTCCTCCCCTCAGCCCAGAAAACAGTGGGAAACAGGGACAAAATCTCCACTGCACTGGGCAGTGTGGTCCAGGTGGTTGCAGCAATTGAGAAACAACTGTGGCACAACTTGCAGAGAGGTGATTGTGAGACAACTCTAATCTGGCTTGCAAAGCAGTGACTCCTGTGCTGGATGGTGACTGTGATGGGGCAGTTTCTCCTCTTAATGAGTGTGATTTAGCTAGTTTTTACCAGATTTATATCTAAATAAATATTCTGAATCATCATTAACTTCAAACTTGGGCTAGTTCTAGGGAACAGCTTGTTAGACAGGCAGAAATTTTCAGTTCTTCTATTGGAAATTTCCATTAAATCAAAAATTATATTAACTTTTATTAGATACAATCAATCTAAAACACAGAAAGAGCAAATATTGGCTAATACTAGTGTAGCTGTTCATTAAGGGTAAGTATTTTATCTATTGTAATATGGTTTTTTTCTGATCTACTGTTATTCATCTTCACAACACACTTGCCAGTTTATAATTTGACCATATCAATATTGTTCCTGACACTTGTCATAAATTTAATTTGTTTTATGTAAAACCTCTCAAATCAAATGTTTTATGTGACTATATGCTTTTTTCCTGTTGATTCTTTAGTAACAGTCAAAATGAAATGTTAGTATCAAAAAAATAAATTATTTTCCATAAAAATTGCTTGCTTTTTTTTTTTTTTGTACTATGAGAGAAAGTCAAATTATGTTTAATAGGAGTGCAACGATTTCCAAGCACAAGTAGCAAACATTCAATGCTTCTAATGAAGTTAAAGTTGATAACAATTGCTTGTCCAGTGCAATACGAAAGGAACCAGCTCATCCGCTAACTCCTTATCCCTTTCCAACTGATGAAATACCATTTTAGATATGGCTTGCAGATATTGTTCTTCCCTGCTTCTCTAAGTGCTCTCTTTGTGCTCAGTAATCCCTAAGTCTGCTACACTGCTGGACATTTTAAACAATTCTGCAAGAAGAATGAGAAATCATGGCGTACAGAGTAACACAGTTTAGTCCTGTAAAAAGTATATCAACTGACAAAAGAGAGGCAGAAATTTGGAGTTATTGTGCGCATTTGGCAACTCATGGTAAGTCTATTTGAACGTGGCATTAGCAAAACAACATGGATCCAAATCTGACTTTGTTGAAACAGAAGACAAAATTCTTATTTATTATGAAGGTACGCAAGAAGTTTTCTGAGCAACTTTCTACAAGAATACTATAGGAGATGTAGAAGGGACAATTCAATTTTACATTGAAAAGGTCATAATTTTGTGACAATGAACCTGGTATCTGTCAGCTATTAATTGTGGAATAAAATTAAGGAGTCCATGAATTACATTACGAAGTGCAGCACAGTAGCCTTGCATATCTCAATGTATTGGAATTAATTTTAAAAATTATGATCAAGACCCTCAGAGTCTGGCTGCACCTGAGGATGGATGGGAAAGAAAAAAATCATTAATTATCCCTGAGATAATATTACA
>VWZG01009950.1:0-88301 GCA_013396735.1 Grallaria varia | reverse complement strand
TTGTTCTAATACCAACAAAAGAGCCAAAATTTGAAAATAACCTGGAACACTGCCCAGAGTTTTTTACTTTGTTTCCTGTGTACTCACTTACCTGTCACTTCTAAACCTGTTTTGCCTCTCCCTTAGCAGTGAAGCTGTGCCCATGTAAAGGCACTGCTTGTACACTAGCTAAATAATAGTTTTATAATGCATATCCATTGCTTGGTTCCAGGGTATCCCTCACAGCAGATTATTCTGCTGTGTTATGTTGCCTGTTGATCTCTCCTTTTGCCTTTTATCCTTCTTGTTGTTGTTCTTTTTCTTGTCTTTTCCAGAAAATGATGCCAGGCCATTAGGAAACTGAATTATTAAACCTTTGTTTTGATTTTCTTGACCATATAGCTAACATTATTGTGCAAGGACCTTGTGTTGAGCTATGTAGAAGGCCTTTTGCTAAGCACCTGACGGGTCTCTTCATTCCTTTGCTTCATTGCCTTCCCTCTCTCTCCTACCCCATCATTTCCAAGAGGAGGAGACTCTGAAAACAATTATGTAGAATCATTTCGTTTCACTGTCAGGCTCCCTTTGCTAGGGACCACACAAATGATAGGACTTCTTTCTTTTCCCTCCAGAGGTACACAAACAGATCAGCCCATTTGCTTAGAGCCTCAGCAGTGACACGTCTGTATCCATGGCAACGCACCAACCTGCGCAAGCAACTGCAGATGCTTCAAAATACCAAGCGATGACAAGAAGTTGCTTCAGACAATGGATGTTTATAGGTGTCACAACCATCTGAAATACTTCTCTCTCCACCCATCAGCTCCTTGATTATAATGTGCTTTACATTTTTCTTCCAGGTCTTTTGTCAGAATCCAAGATTCGAGGCAGAATTAATCCCTGTTTTGATGTTTGTTTGGTTGGTGGTTTTTGGTTTTTTTTCATTTAGATGACTGGCTGAGGTACCTTAAGGGAATGAGCACCCAAGCTCTGCTGTTAACTTTCCTTTTTGAACTGAGTTGGAGTACAGGCTCTTCAAAGGATAAAATCCAAACTTGTAATTGAAAAAGAAGTGGTCTATGTCAACTAACTAACAGAGGAGGTTGTGTGAGTGGTGATTAGACACATCACATTGCACGAGCTACTGCTTTTCTATAGTGCTGACAGATTTAATTAATAAGATCTGATGAACCATTTTTGAGGAATATTTTTGTTTAAATTTATCCACCGACTGGCATGGCAGAGACTGTGCTACTGTGTTTACAGCCACTGGTCTTCACCAGACCTGTAGGTTGTTCGGCTCTGTTTTCAGGAAATAACATTCAGGTGCTCAGACTGCATATCTGAAGCTGGTTGCAGAAAATGTATCAGTTCATTAGACCGGGGGCTGACATGCAAAAACATCTGTAAGTCACATTGTGTAACTGCATCTAGAGCACTGATAGACTGTTAAGTCTTGTGCTGATGATGACCATGAGTTAGGAGCAGTTTTATAACACAGCAAACCAGCAGGAAGTCTTCAGGCATTCAGAGCCATCTTTCTCAAATGAGGGAAGTATTTCTGCATCACTAAGATGGGATGGGTGTACTTATCAATCAAGTTGAGGCCATTCTAAAACCTAGACTGGACCGAGACTGCAAGTGTTGTTCACACAAAGGCTGAGTACGAAGCTGAGTCTGAAGTTTGATAATGGGAAAAAGCCCAAGTACAGCCACAGTTTTGGTGGGAAAATAGCCCCTCATTCTGTCTGTAATGTTCCTACTCTCTTCAGAAGTAACATAGGTGTTTTATTCATAGAAAGGCAGAGAAATATAAAGCCCAAGCCCAAGATGAACTATGTTGTCTCATATTGTGATGTTAACTGGATTAGGCTGATCTGTTTTCGGCTGATGATTTTAGCTTTAGGCTTGGAAACGGCAGTAGCATTTGCATGTTTGAACACAAGAGTAGCATATTAAAAAGCCTTATCAAAATTCCACATTAATAAAACAAGTTATCCATGCATCAGAGCATTGATGAGCTTCCATGTGCAAGCATGCAAGCATTGTAATAGATTCTTTGTAAGGTCTTTAATCCTCCGTAGCTACTGTTGGAAAAATTCAGACTTTCCCCTTGAACAGGAAATTAAATCTCAAAATAGTGTAACTCTTGTATTCTATTCCGTTTGACTATTCAGTAACTTGTACGTCATAGTTATTTTGAAAAGCAACTTTTTCATATGGTTTTGCTACAGATGCAATGTGTAAGGAGATTTCATGACTTAAACCTTAATATGTGCTCTGTTCATCTTGTTTGATCCCATAAGTAGGCAGCAGATTGTTTCTGGAGGATTTTTTTAAAAAAATTTCATTAGAAGACATACCAAGACTGACTGGTGCAGTAGTTTTATTCCCACAACTTTCAAGATAGATAAAGAAGGTAATGCTTGTAGTAGTGAGGCACCAGAGATGTCAAAACAATCAACCCTTTACTTTCAATCACAGCAGTGAAAAATGAAGACAATCCCTGGAGTACATTCTCTACTGTAATTCTAGTCTCCTTGCATCCCCAAGAGGTGGTGGCACAAGTACTTTACACTCTCTCTGCTTTCAAATTATTCTACTTCACATGCAGAGACTGGCTTTTGACATCAAAAGCATTTAGCAAATTAGAGTGTAGCTCCCTGAACCTAATTCTTCCATCACAATTCATATGGGTGCCTACAGTGCCTTGGACAAAAAGACCTAAGATAACTAAATCTACAAAGGCAGCATTGCTCTGGTACAAGTCCTTCCACTGGGCCAGAACTCACCTTTGCTTATAGCTTTCCTGTAGCAACCTGAGGCATTTACATTTACAAATGGGTAATATTTTCAAATAATCTTTGAAGGATAAAAGTAATCAAATGGGAGACAGGCAAGAAAAAAAGGCTTTTACGTGGAAATATTACTGTAAATGAGCTGATGAGATATAATTGAGTTTCTTGTCTTAAAGAGAAAAAAAAAATTAGTGTAGTTTGTGATGCAAAGCCAGGGGGAAGTACATATTATTTTCAGCGGAAGCTTTTGCTTTGCTTAGTGGTTGATAACCATTTGAAGGAGCTTTCCAGTTCACCTTTCTTCCACATTGCCTCCTTTGGGCACTAGAGGGACCCTGAAGTTTTCCAGCCCATGGAAACTTGTCAGCAATGCCGGCGCAGGAGCGCTGCCTTTCCCGGTCACCTTAGTCTAGTGTGTTTCCAAGGGGAAAGGTGGTAAAAAACTGCTCAACCGGCTGTTGAACATATTCACAGACCGCTAACATGCCACTGGGAAAACTGCGCAAAGGGGCTGTAGCCATACTTTCCTGTGTTTCATCATGCACACTTGTGCTTGCAGCTCTTCCCATCATCAATAAATAAGAACCGACTTTCCTTGACTGCTCTGTTTGCTCTGCTAATGTTGTGACATTGGCACCAAGGCCTGAGTCATTGTGGTTTTGAGAAATTAAATGTTTCCTTCCTCAGCCTGAAGTGATGCCAAATGCCTAAGTTGCCACTACGGCAGCTCAATAAACTGTCAGACGAGCAGAGGTGGATTATTATTTTAACTATATAGAAAGACAATATGTATTGATACAAATCCCTTTTAAAACAGCATTTTCCAGCCACAGTTTCAAATGAATCTGTTCTAAAGAGGGCTATAGACAATGTCATTCCTTTTTCTTTTAGCAGCCAGGCAAAAAGTCCTGTGTATTTGACATACTAGACCTATATACAGAGATCCATAATTCAGCATGTCAAAGCATTACTATAAAGCTCATGGTTTATGAGGTGATGTAAAAATCTATTTTTCCTCAGTACAAAAAAAAAATGTTTCCCCACTATCTCATAGTGGGATGATGCTTTTTGATCTCTGCATGACTATTTCTCATAAAAATATGTGCATGCATTTTAATATCTCTAACATGAATTAAAAGAATTTTTCCTGTCTTAAAATGTCTAGTGTCAACACTGTTGTTGAATATTTAATGTGAAGTATAATGTGAGTTGACTAGATAATGATCTCGGGGAAAATGGAGACTGCCACACTGTTTTTTTCTTGTGTTTATTTTTCATCATCTTTGATAATTGTTTAAACTGAATGACTAACTTCCAAGATTCGCCCTCTCTCTCTCTCTCCCTCTCTCTCTCTCACTCTCTCTCTCTCTCTGCAGACTGCTGATGCACAGACAGGCTGCTGCCATACTGCATCTGAGCCAGAGGCATTGATTCCTTCATGGCACACAGAATATTCTGAGCATTTATCTGGTTAGTTACATCACCCCTCTAGGTGTGATCTCTAGGAATCAGTGCACAGTCTATTTATTGCACAAGTGTCTTCCCATTAAGACATCTCCTCATCTCTTCCATGATACTCCACCAGAAGTATAAGCTGTCTGTTGTTTCCCCACTTATATATACTTTTTAATACCTTAAGCTTTAAATTAATCTAATTTCCATTTGGATGAAGTCTAACTTGATCAACTCAACTGCTCGTTCCATCTCAGGGATGCTTCTGCTTAGGCTCTACGTAAGCCTGCATTCACATTATTTAGGTGGCTAGAGGAAGGGCAAAGTCCCTGTGCTTGCAGGGAGAGATCCGTCAAGGTCTCCACATGGGTGCCAAGGCCTCCAAGGGACGGCTCAAACAGAAAACAGCAGGGAAAAGGCACCGCTGATCCTCAGGGTGCTAGGGACACTGGTGCACATTCCTTATGCCCTGAAGCAGTGTCATTCCTCCTGGCAGCTTGGGAGAAAGCCTGATTGCAGCAAACCCTTTTCTTCTGAAAGCATCTCCACCAGATGAATATATATCACTGATGGTGAGTAACCAGAGGGGAACATGATGGCTTTGTCTTCTGGGCAAGATCCTGCTCCCTTTGCACACCACTGATTTACAGATGAAATGTGAGAAAACAGCAGTGGTAGGAACCTCTCTCAAAGAGCTTGAAAAGGGCTCGGGAAAGGGAATGGAAGAAATGTCTGTAGTCTTACCTCACAGCCTCAGACCTTATAACAAAAATTTCCTGTTTTAAAAATACTTGAAATAAGTTGGGATTCCCAAGTCACTTCATTAACGCTGACGTGCTGTTAATGTGGAATATAATCCAACACAGTAGTTGTTGAGGGATGGTCATCGTTATATGAACAAACAGAAGCAAGGGTGGGACCTTGGCCATCCTGAACCTGTGTTTTGACCACTCAGACACATATGGCCCAAATTATAGATATGAAATATTCTATACCACCTCCTAAAGAGAAAGATTGCTCAGTACTCCTGAAAATCATGCTTGAAATCAAGCTGGGTACCTAAAACTTTTGAAAAAATACAGAGAGTGCTCGCTCATAGTGGTGCAGCAAAATGGTACAAAACTGAAATGAATGTTTAAAGTTTTTGTACTGCAGTATGGGTGACAGGGTGTGTTCTGGGCAACCAAATATAAAGAAAAAAAGCAATATTTATGTTTACTGAATCATCTTTATTTCAAAACTTTTTTTAGGCTAATAGATGCATGAGATCCATGGTATTGCAAGATAAGATTCTGGCAGACTGGCTTTTTGAACACACATTTTTAACAAACCCATTAGACTAATTTGTTTAGGAAATAGAAGAGGCAAGAAAGCACAATTTTATTCTTTCATGTCCAGCACAGGGAACTGAAATGACGTGGTTCTGGCTAGAAGAGGTGAGACGAGCCAATGCTGTAGCTCCATCACATCAGTGGCATTGTGGGAGGGATGACTTTGGAATACAGAAATTGTAATTGATGTTCTGAGGGGCTGAGGAAGAAAGTTCATTCGAGAATCTGGTAAGGGGCAAAGTAATAGGATATCTTTCATTGCCAGATTCCAGGAAATGGCTGGGTAGCTCGGCCCTAAGAGACCAGCGTGTAAGCGAGCGGCAGCGCAGTGTTTGAGGCGCAATAAACCCCTTTTTCTTCACCGATCTCACCATTATTCGCTCCCTTTCTCCAGAGAAAAAGGAGGAATTAGACTGAGCTGGGACTTGCACCGTTGGAAGCCGCAAAAGCCATCAGGTGCGGGGCTTTCGGGGCGCTTTCGTGCTGAGGGCAGGGCCGGGCCGGGCCGGGNGGCCGGGCTGAGCCGGGCACGGGCACGGGCACGGGCACGGGCACGGGCACGGGCACGGGCACGGGCACGGGCACGGGCACGGGCTCGGGCACGGGCACGGCGCGTCCTCTGTGTGCCCGTCGGTGCCGGCGGCCGCCGCGGCGCTCAGGTAAGGGCCGGAGGAGGAGGAGGAGGAGGGGAGGAAGGAAGGACGGGCGTGGGCTCGGAGCCGGCGCCCCTCGGAGTGCGGGCGGCGGGCTCGGGGCCGTCCAGCCCTTGCGAGGGGCGTCCTGCGCGCTCCTCCCGCAGTCCTTCAGTCTGCCGTCCCAGATCGGAGCTCGCCGTGGGTCGCCCCCGTCCGACCTGCCGGAGGTAAAGGGAGGGAAAAAAGCCCCCGGTATCGTCCGCTTTCCTTCGTGGGGCAGCTGCCTCCGAGGGCTCTGAGCATCTGCAGGCTGTAAAACGCCTCCGGAGGATGTGACCCTCTGTCCTCTCCTGCCCCCACCCCTAAGCTCCTCTTAAGGGGATCTGCGCGGCTGAACAAAGAGCATTGTGTGAGGCGAGGGGGTGCGAGGGCTGTAAGCGCTGTTAATTTGCATTGGGGAGGGGGAAAAAACACTCTAAGAAAGAAAAGATTCCCTGTGTTGAACGCATCGGCCGCAGATCCAGAAGCAGCCGCGCACGAGAGGCCGGCGGCGAACAAAGCCTTTTTATGTAAGAAAACGATGTGAAACGTGCCCCGCTCGAACGGCTGCAGGTAGGAAGCCGCGGGCGTGTGCCGCGCTGGGTGCGCCGGTGCTGCGCCGGCCACCTCCGAAACCCTGCCCGCCTCCATCGGCCCCGGACGCTGCGGCGCCCACCCCGACCTGCCCCTCGGATAAGGTGTGCTTTATGGAACACCTTCGGGGAAGAAGGAGGTGTGCCGCATGCCGAGGGAGTTGCTCTCCGTATATAAGATACCAACATGGTTAATTTTCCTGTGCAGGAGTTTTCAGTTTTCCTCTGAATAAAGATATTCTTTTGTTTTGCAGTTGGGTTTTCATGTAGGATTCTTTCTGAGACAGAGTAGGCGGTTTTCACATGTAAGTGGGCATTAACACAGTCATGCGGTCGAATAGGAGGTATACATATGTATGTTTTAAGTCTTACTTATTATGGGTCTCCAGCATCCCTTTTCGTAATCTGCCTTGTCTTTGTGGTCGTGTCAATAAATCATACTCCATCCTGTCTCAAAAAATCACTTGCTGTCCAGCATTTGTGCTGCTTGCAGTTTTGGAAACCTGTCCCTTTTGTTTTCTGAAGGGTTCCTCCTTGCAGGATTGAATCATGTATCCTTTCTGTTCTGGTTCTTCTCATTTGCTCCACAAACCTTTCTTTTCTCTCTGTGAAAGAGCCTGTTTCTTTTCACCTGTGCTGGTTTAGACTTGCAGGGATGTCTAGACTGCGGATCTCATAGTCCATGCACCCCAAATGAGGTCTGGCTGCGGACTGTATTTATTTTCTACAGCTTCTCTTGCTTCCCTCCTGGCTGGATGACGTGGTCACAGCACCTCAGCCCTTGCCTGGGGCTGAGAGGGCATGACCTAGTGAAGTTACCTCTGCTGTTACCTTCATAGATCACTAAGAAGGATTCACCAACAATGAGATAACAAACACTTCGCCTGAGTGTGCTAAAAACACTCCTCAGTTAGCGTAGAGACAGTCCAGTTAAGTTTGTGGGTGATTGTTCATTTCTGCTGCTGATGTTCTGAAAGTGTAATGCGTAAAATGGAGCCCAGACTTGCTCCTGTAGCATCTCGGTCTGGGAACCACCAAATTCTTCACTGCATATTTCATTTCATCCCTTTGCAAAACACTGATGATGCATTCAGCAGTGGGCAAGACCCCAGTGTTAAAGTGGCACCAGGCTCCTGGAGCTCAGGTATTTACAGGTGAGCTAAAGTAGTACGCTGAAAATAACTCCAATGGCTTAGTGAGACCGTTCTGTGTGGAAACAAAACATGCAGGTAAGCCCTGGTGCTGCAGGGCTCTGGAAGGAGGAGTGATCTCAGCAGTGGAGTGCGGTGCCCTGAGTTCTGTCTCTTCGTCTCATCTTTTCTTATCAAGGGTCAGCATTTGGTTAATGGAACTTCATATTTTGCTGCACCCATATTGTGCGCTGCCTGGGGGTGTTTGAGAGTAGCCAAAGAGCTGTCATCCCAAGAATAAGTTGCTCTTCTTATGTGGAGAGTTTTAGCACATTGGAGGGCTGTTCATTGTGCTTATAATGCAGATTGTTACATAAAGCTGCATTTGCACCCTTGATTTAGAGGTCTGATGTTATTGTTACAGTATGTTATGTCATCCCCACTTAGATGTGCTCTTTAATATGTTTGGACAATAAAGAAATATTTGTCATTTAATGACCCCTGAGGTGCTCACCTGGGCACAAGCGATCTGATTGCAGCCGTGCCTAAATGAATTGCTGCAGTCTGTGGGTTAAGAATTCCCTTGTTCCTGGATGTTTTCCCAGAAGTGTACCTTTCCTTTCCTTTCAGCCTGTGTCATGCTCCTTTCTGTATGAATTACCATTTCCTAAATCATATATCTGGATTCATGGAGGAAACATTTGCCATGTGTGCTGACACCAGTGGGCTCTCATCCCTCCAGCACTGGCACTGTGATTACTTAAGAGCTGTCTGAGCTGTGGAAATTGCTAGAAATACCTAAACAGAGAAATAGAGGGCGAGGGGGGTGCAGCCCGTTGCAGGCTGCTGGACTGTTTCAAATATCACCCCCCAATGTGGCATGCCATACACGTGTATTGGGGACAGGTTTGTTTTCTGAAAGCAGTTGGAAGAGAAAGAAGTCTAAAAGATTTTAGGATGTGAGAACTTAATGATGATGACTTTCAGAAAGTCACCTCTTGATTACTAACATCTCTGCAAAGTCACAAGGTATTGACAGAGCTTGTAATGCAGCTGCTGCAGCGTCTGTGAGATCCGAAATCTGGTCTGCTGTGGTGGGACAAATTATAATTAACTTAAGAAAGGAAAAAAAAGTTCTGATAGTATTTTTCTATAAATTTTGGATCAGTCCAAAGGCCTGAGTTCCTTACAGATGTTTTGCCTGTAGACCAGGCAGTGGCTATGCTGAGAACTGATCTGGTAAAGCCTTTGGCTCACAGCCAAAGAAAAAAAACCAAACCACCTCTTGGCTTTATTGGTGTTCCCAAAGAGGCATTCCTGCCTGCAGGACACTTGTAGCTGAACTGAAGCCTTACCTAGGAAAGGAACAGGGAATGTTGCAGTTAACGTGCACATGAATAATGGCCAGAAATTTGGAATGGTGTAATAGGGCTCCTAGGTGACTTCACAAGGTCCTCTCTGAACTGAATTATCTGACCACCTGGATATTTTGTTTCTGTGCTACCTTAAAGTACGTGTGAGTACTTGATGAACAAACAATAAATATGCATGTGCTGATATGTAGAATTGTTCCTGAAACTCAAGGATGCTTGTTTTGGTCCATCTGGATTTATTCAGTTGTTCAAACACATGCTTAATTGCCCTTGAAAGTCAGCCTTAAGCATGTTTAAAAAACAAGCATGTTTTTACAGAAAAGGGAATGCCTTGCTGAAAAGAGAAAGAGGATAAATTCAGGGTATGTGGACTCAGTGGTGAAAAACCCTTGATGAGATTTAGTGATGCCAAGTACCTCTAGAGTAAGCATGGAACTGAGCAACATTCTGTGAAATCCTGACATGGGTTTTCCCTCCCCAAACACACATGCACATGCTAAGGCAGATAAAGGGTGTGTCTTGATGTGTTTAGGGTGGGCGCTTTTTCTTGCATTCTTTTGCTTCATATCGAGGTGTGCTTGTTAGCAGCAGTTCTGTACTGCATCTCAGCTAATAAGAAAAAACACCATGAGAGTGATTTCCATCGGGTGGGGCTGATTTAGAGGATTGGTGCTGGAAAAGAGAGGTGGTTTAAGCCATCTGCCTCTGCAGAGGAAAAAGCTTTTATTTCATGGGTAGGTTTAATCACAGGTTATGCTACGAAACTATACAGGAGTGTTTAGAAGGAGATTCAGTGTGACACTTGTAATTGCTTTCTAGGTATTGGAGGAAAGGACTGATGTATCCATGGGGTTAACTTGGATTTCTGTGTCCACATGGGTTACTGTACTAGCTGTTAAGAAGATTTGAGGTCTTGATTGACCCATTTTACTTTAACACTAATTGTTTGCTGTTGCATTAAGGAGAAAAGATGAGCTAATGCTGTTGCTCCTTATGGTTTTACACTCATCGCTGTTTTTCCCTACGGCAGTCTCGCAGATGAAACTGATCTTTGTTCTTTTGTCTTGATTGGGATGCTGACAGGGAGTGATAATGAGACAACAGCTTCAGACTGTCGTGTTTATACTCAGTATCCTGCATCTTGGTTAAAGTGCCAGTTTGAAAGGAATTGCTGTGAAAAGGTGTGGCTTGGGCAACCTCAAAAATATAAAAAAATCAATAAATCTCTTCATTTTCTCTAATCTATGAGACAGGTTAATGCTGTTTTATAGGCTTGACCAATGTTACGATATACTGTTTATCTTTCAGTATTTTTAAAATGTGTTGTTTTTCTAACTATCTGTGATGTAATGAGTGTTTATTTTTGCACATGCTATTCATCTTCCAGATAAAATATATATGCGCACCTGTATGTCCATATGGTATGAGGGTGACTATGTCCCATTACAATGAGTAGTGTCAGTGTAACCATTGAATTAATTGAATCTGCACTTGACTAGCACCATCTGGAAAAAGACAATGCCACTTTCAGCTGTTTTCTGATTGTTGAAAATCTGGGATACTTTTTTCCAGTGGCAAAATAATCAGATTGTAATTGTGAATTCTTAAGTTAGGGATTTTTAGGTAGAATTAAGCCCCTCTAGCAAATTCTGCTTCTTCATTTAGAATTAGCACTAGTGGGTATGGAGATCTGAGGAATATTTCTTGTCTCGTGTTGGTCAAGCCCCTGGCAAGGAGTAGGAAGACTTCTTTCTGTTAGTGCCTTTAGTAACTGTAATGCAGTTACATCCCAGTATCTTCCAGTGAGTTGAGTCTATGAAGAGTTACTTTTCTCTTTGTGAAACTTGTAATTTTGTTCCCTGAGGGAGTTTTAACTGCATTTCAATAGCCATTTTCAAAATTAACTGTATTTAAAGTGTATGCAACCTCTGAATAAACAACACAAGAAACCCCCTAAACAAACCAAACCCGATAATCCAATCGTGGCAGCATTTAATTATAGGACCTATTGATTCAATTACCCTTATGTGTCCACTTTATTTTCTGGAGAGAATGATAGGGGCTGGTTTCTGGTTTAAAACTAGGAACAATCATCTCTCTTGAGGAATATAGATGATCTTTTAGAAGAGCTGCTTCCATGTACGAAACTTGCCACTTTTCCTGAGGTTGTGATCTTGGATGAACAAAACTAGGAAATATCTTAGAAGGGAACCTAGATTAGGAATATTATACCGGTTCTGAACATTTAGGGATATGCTTTCAAAAACTCTGGCCTTGGTCCAAATTTGATCCAGAGATGAACAGTAGAAAGTGCTGTGAACATTCAGAAGTGGCCTGGGTTGCTTCCCTGCTGGGCCAGTAACCTGTGTCTGCTGGCTGGGAGTAGAGATTGATTGGCCTATTTCCCTGCATTAGTTCAACCACGGTGTTGTCCAGGCTGTGTCCGGAGGAGCCGTGGATGGGTTTGAGGTGCGGTTCTTCTTGTTCTCCTCCCTTTGTGTAGAAGGTGTCTGTATAACTTGTTAAGCCAGTGCAGGGAATTGCAAGGTGCCAGACATTAAAGTGCAAAGACACCCATATCTCTGGGAAGGCTCAGAGACTGAGGGGGACTGTGAGCAAAGCGTCTTGTCTGTGTCTGCTGTGAAATAGGCTGAAAACATGTGTTCAAAATCCTTTGACTTTAAGGAGGATTCAGGTCTGCATTTGAATTTTGGTTAGCTGGAAGTTGGGTTGCCTTGTTTCAGTTAACTGGCTCTTTTTGTGCCAAGTTACTGTTTTCTGTAGCAGCATTTCTGTGACCGCCAGGTCTGAGCAGAAAGATCTGATCCCCTCATGGGGACTTTGGCCAGACCTGAGGCTCAGTGCTACAATGTGATGGCTCCCAGTGCCAACAGTTAACACTTGCTAATGTTAACATTTTCACTGTTCCCTGGCTGATTGTTGGACAAAGAGACCTCACAGCCTTTTAAACCCCCTGCCCCATTCTTGCAGCTGCTTCTGCATTATCTGGTAAGGTATGCTTGGGCATTTGTTCCTCTTCTGGCCATGTGGTATCGCTCAGACAGCAGAGCTGCTACCTTTGAGCTTCTGTGGCTGGATTACCAGCAGCTGTATCTGCTTGTGCAGGATGCCTCTCGCTGACAAAGCTCTCTCTGCTGGTGCCTGATGTGCTTTTCAAGGTGTTGGGCTGCTGTTTGGAGCTTGGGTCACAGGGCTTCCCTGAAGCCCACACTAACTTTTATTTCCTTTAGCAATTAGCAAATATTCAAGAAGGCAGAGAAAAAAATCCAGGGGCTCAAAAAGGAGAGATGCAGGGTTGGAAGCTGAATGATTTGCAAAGGAGAAAGAGAGTAGACCATGCTGAAGGAGTGGTCTGGGTGATTGGTCGTTCATATCCTATCATGCTTGTCAACCTGTAGCTTGCAGTGGGAGGGAATCAGAGATGAAGCTGGGTGTGATGGCCCTGAGCTGCTTTCTTACTTGCAGGATTACCCTGCCCTCCTTCAGTGCTCCCCTGCATCTGTATTAGAAAATACGTGGTCCAGGGAGATAGCCACAGGAATCAGGAATAGGGGGGAATTTTCTGAAATAAGAGTAAGCTTGTCCAGATCTGTATCAGAG
This sequence comes from Grallaria varia, assembly GCA_013396735.1. Taxonomy (NCBI): domain Eukaryota; kingdom Metazoa; phylum Chordata; class Aves; order Passeriformes; family Formicariidae; genus Grallaria; species Grallaria varia. Next base: position 75,350 of record VWZG01009950.1, on the reverse strand, counting down.
TTGTTAACTGATTTTCACTCATTCAGTCAGGGCAGAGTTTGGGCCAAAGGATGCTCTTCGCTGGCTATCAGCATGCTCAGAATGCACTTGGGAGTCAGTGTCTATGTTGCCAAGAGTCCAGATCAGACTTGGCATTTAGGGTTGTGGCTAAGTGTGTCTGGAAGGAAGGTGGCAAGGTAGTTTTTTGTCCCCATCCTCTGTCTTTTGTAACATTATTCATTTGATGTCTCATTAAAAAAATCTCCCCCTGGAAAATGATGAAGAAACACATAAATCAGGAGGAAGGAAACTGTGTTGGACTTTTGTCTCTGGGAGATAAAATACGGTAATTTCTTTAAGTAGTAAAGAGAAAGTTGGCAAACATGTGAGAGAGTAATTTGAAAAAAAAAAGGAAAAAGCCAACAAACCTCTCTGTGTGGAAGGGGCAACAGTTAAAAACCTGTTTCATTCCAAAGAGCTAGAGTGTGGTAAATGAGAACTTTCATTCTATGTTCTTCTGCAGAGTTAAGCTTTTCGGGATAGAGAGAGCTGGTTGTGCTTCCGAATAAGGCTTAGCAAAATATTGAATCTAAGCATCTTGTATTACCCAGTGCTATTTGTTAGAGCATAGAATAAATTTCTGTCTAATAAATAAAAGGTATTTTGTAATATGACACATTCGTATCTGTAATTTTATATTCCACAGTTCACCGAAATTAGAAGCAGTGATTTATAGATAATACTTACAGTCCTTTAGTTTAGATAATTTTAAATGGCATGCTACTAGTGTTGCTTAAGTCACTGTCAGTATTTTGAATGCAGCATTAAAAATACTCATAAATGTACCTTTCAGTATGAATAGTTGAGAACTTATTTGTGGAATGCATTTGGGAAAAAAAAGAGATGTAGTCAAATTGCATTTATTTAGAATGACCTCTAGTAAAAAACTTTTTCTGTGGGTAAAAGAAGCTGAATTGAGTTGGGTTTCTTTATTTTTTTGCCTTCATTTGTCTTCGTCCACTGTATGCTTGCAGAATCACTGTTATCAATAAATGGAATTAATTATGTTGTAAAGCTTTATTTCATAATTACAAGCAGTTGAATGTTAGAAACATTTTCTCATTTTATGGTATTTGTAACATTGATTCTTCATCTGCCGGAATGGTTGTGTGTTTGCTTAGATGGTTAGGCTGCTATCAGGGTGCCAGCACGGACCTGCATTATTACCTCTAATTACCCACAGGCACAGTCATCAACGTTTCCCACCACCCACCTCTGCAGCCTGTGAGTCCTTTTAGAGATTGACTTTGGGGTGGGTGCTGACTTGTACAAGTGTTGCTTTATGTGCACAAAGCAGCTGTAATTATGGGGATTTTCTGTTCTTTGGTTCTTCTGGACCAAATTGACTTTGAAGCCCTTATAGCCAGCTCAGGCTTTGAGACCCTTATAGTAAGTCATATCTGCTGAAACAATGCCTTATGCTTTGCCTTGAGGTCTCTTTATGATCTTCATTCAACTTGGTGTCACGTAGCACAAATGGATATGTACATTGCTATTTATGAGCAATTAGTCCTTGCTTGTAATTTAAGTATTGTTTTAAAAGATGCTGATAATGACAAAATGTAATTGTTGGAAGGCGTGTACCTTTCTGAGCCAGCAGATAAAAATGCTACTGGCTGTTTTAAGGCGGATACTCCTTTTTTGGGTAGGGTCCTGAATTTTCTGTTTTATGTCAGTGATGCAGACAGAGCAACATGGTGAGTGTGCAAGCTGTACTTAGCTCAAAGTGTAAACAAGTTACTGCAAGTGTTTTAGGGATGAGTTCTTTTATCACCTGTTACAAACAGGAGGAGGGAATAAGTACTTGTGAAAAAATATTGGGTGAACCTAATGTTTTCCATACTTCAGGAAATAAAGCCATGTTTACTACCAAGTTCAGAAAGAAGTATTTCCTACAACGCATGGTATTGCAGAGTTGGCATTATGGGGCATTAGTCTGAAATACCTCTGTGGGCAGCACTAAGGGATTTGTTTTGCCCTTACTTCCCTGCCATTCTCAGGTGAATTTCAGTTCTGAGGTTTCAGTCACTTGAAAGACTTGAGTTATTATTGTTTCTGAATTATTTTATTTACTGAGAGAAGTTGTAATTTTTTTCTGGAGAGTGTGGAATTTTCTTCTGTATTTTAAGTTATTGCAATGTCAGTCTCAGTGATGCTGCTTATTCCAGTTTGCAATCAACTGAGTGATTTATTTGTGTCTTGGGATGAATGAGACAATGAGTATTTTACCTGCAGTGTGTTTTTGTGTTTTCTCTGGCAATGTTTTGTTGTCTTTTTCTGGCTTGTCTAATGGAGAGGGAAGGTAAGTGAGAAATGAGTCTTCCTCCAATGAGGAAGTTATTTCTGCATGCATTAAAGAGGCAAAAAAAGAGGTCGGAGGTGTGTGATGTTTTCATCTGAAAAATTAGCTGTGTAGACTTGTTTCAGTGCTGTAACTTGTGGGTTTCAGAGCATTTGTCCATTCAGGATTTCCAGCAGCTGTTGGACAACAGAAATAAAGAAGCTGCTATCTCCTTATATTTACCTCTTTTCCAGTTCCAAACATGATGTAACTTTCTTTAGGATTTTGTTCCACTCATGCCTTTGGAGTTGGAAGGTGGTGTATTTATTGTTTGCTCCAATGCCCTTATCTGCAAGGCAAGGCTTGATCTAGATTGGAGTGTAATCTTCCTAGGTTAGTAAAGAAGCCCTGCCCGGTGCCTTTGTCACTAAGCAGATGAGTAGCTTTTTGAAAAATGTTTTGAGGCTTGTGAAAATAATTTCTAGCAGAAACTTGTATCTTAAAAGGTATTAAAATATGCAAATAGTCAGATGAACGACGAGTGTAACCCTTAGAATAAAGGTTCTGTATCTATACTTACTTGTTGATGTTTCCTTTTCCATGATGGATTTACTTTGCAGCTGAACTTGAAAATCCTTCACAACTGGCAGTGGTCCCGGGCAATTTTCCCTTTCACTGTAGTTCTCACTGTGTTTGAGTATTTACCAATTTTTAGTTGTTGTTTTTCAGTTTGATCACTCATTTCCTATTGAAACATAGCTCTGGGCAGAACTAAGAAACACACTATATAGGTGAAAGCAGAGAATAATACCCAGGTGATATGCTTCTGCTGGACCTTGTTTTGAAGTGAGATGTTGTTCATTTTCTGAGGAGCTTACAGGAATTTGGAATCATGGGCAGGACAGCTGTGGGATGGACAATGCATTTGAGCTGGTGGGGCTCTGGGCTAGTGGTGAGAGCCTCTGGCAAGTCCATCACAGGTGTGTGGCTGGTTTTGGTTTTAGCTTGTGCTGTTTGCTTAGGTCCTGATCCACAGCAGAACTTGAAAAGCAATTCTTGACTTGGAAATGTTTCTTTTGGGGATTTTGAGGGAAAATTTCAGTTATGTCTTCACAAAATGATCTGAAACCTTTCCTGAGAACTGGCTACTGCAAGTGCTCAAGTAAATGTTTGCTGGCTTTAGCCTGAAATATGAAGTGCTTTATGCAAACTAAATCTTAACACAATAGTAGGAACCAGGAGAAGCCTTTCAATTCGATAGTATGGGATGCTTATCTCAGCTGGTGCTGTGGGGGTCCTGTTTGCTCCCACGGTGCCTGGTCCTTGCCTGACCCTGTGGGAAGCCAGCTCAGTAAGCGAGCTGGGGTAATGCTAGTGCTGTGCAAAAATGGCTTACTTTTTACCAGTCTTGATCTCTAAATTGCTCCAGAGCACTGGTGAAGGGAAGGGGCAAGAATGTGTGCCTGAGAACTGGAAGGACTTTACTCGTATGAAAGAAGTTAATGCTCCATTTTGAAAATAAGGGTCAGAGGATCTAACCTCCCTGGTAGGTTGCATTGCTCCCTAAAAGAAATCAAATTACCCTGGTTGTGAATCTTGCTTAGTACATTTAAACCACATGCTTTTTATATAAATGGTATTGTTCTAAAAAAGTGCTCTTATCTTTTAATTTAATTTTTTTTTATTGTGAGTGAAGAATACAAGACAAGGTTACAGTCAAATTGTTGCACTTGGCTCCCTTCCTATTAACAGTCAGAAATATTCTTGGCGCAGTCTTTTGCTGGTAGTCACAGAGAGATATGTATGGTAATAAACAGCCTTTTCAGACTTTTTGTTGAAAGCTCTGGACTTTTCTGTGCTGCAGCTGACTTGTTTGCAATAAAGCGCTTGTCTGTGTCTTTAATGAAGGACTGTCTTGAGACAGAAATTCTCTTCCTTGGAATTAGGGGGGGCAGAGGGATGTGTGTTGTGAAGAAAAGCTAAGCCAGGAAACACCTGGCAACCAGATGGCCCTTAGCATGCTGCATTGTACCCACACCTTCATTAAGGATTACTTTGCCTGTGTCTGGGTAATAGATTTAGAGGTTTGGGGTCACAAAGAATTAGAAAATTGTAGCCAGTTGCAATTAAACATGAGTTATTTTTAGAGGACAAAGAACTGTGCTGAAAGCTGAATTGGAGCTACTTGAAGTGTGAGGGCTCAAATACTATGGTGGTATTTTCTAGGTGACCAACAAAAGAGCCCGTGCACTCCAGTCAGAGGCACAAAGCAGCCCAGGGTTGGTGGCAGGTGGGCTGGAGGCAGTGGAGCTGTGAGCAGCGGCAGTAATGTGAAACTGGCATTATTCGGCTTCCCAAGGGCAGCTGGCATTATGTACTTGCCTCTGAATATTATGCGTGTGACAAATAAGGGCTGCTCAGACTGTTAGTAGAATAGGATTGTGTGGTTTGCACTGTGATTTATATAAGCCTGGCTCAGTATCTTACACAAATGTTTTACCTGCATTTAACGTTATTTTGTATTTTCCTTTCACTGTGCCTCAAACCAGAAAGGGCAAACTCAAAGGTTTTTAATTGTCAGAGCAGGAAAACGAAGTCCTGGGAAGAACAGTACCCAGGCCTTTTCTGTGTTGGTGACCAGTCAGCAGCAGCAGCAGCAGCAGTTGGTGGCATGTGGTGGGTCAGGAATTCAGGCTGGCTCTGTGTGGGTGCACACAAGTGAGTGAGAGGAAACTGCCCTCCCTCCTACATCCCCAATACTCATCAGCCTACTCCGGCAGGTAAGAGGTGTGGCACTGCTGAGGTGCGTGGGCAGTTTTGGCTGTCTCACTGCTGCACTGGGAGATGCCTCTTCTTGAGGGAGTTGTTCTGTGAATCAGTGGCTCAGATCTCCCAGCTCTTCCTGAATCCAGGACTGATTGACACCATCTTGCTGGGCTAACCTGCTCGTTGCCCTGCTTTGAAAGGTCTTGGGATACACCGTGGAAATAACAAAGAAGACACTAGTCAAGGGGCTGGGTAGACTTGGATTGCCTTTCTTACAAACATTTTGGAGCATCTGCAGGAACCTTTGAGAGGTTGCTCATTGCTTTTGTTGTGGTGACATTGATGGTATAATAAGCATTGCTGGCTTTTATCCTGTATATTCTTTGAGCAGCTTCTTTGCAGAGAGTATACCTCTTGTCACTTTCATTTTGAAATCTAGATAAGCGCAACTGGAAAACGCCATTGAAACATCAATTTAATTACTTGTTAGTGTTGATATCAAAACCTATTGTGAATTTAATGCAGTGAGTTCTGAGGAATCCACCTAAAAAAACTTGTTTTAGATATCACTTCAGTTTTTAAGGCTACTACCTGTGTGGTTAGTTCTGCAGGTGAGATTCTTGTTAAAGACAAGCTAACTTGCATTATGCAATGGAAGTGTTTGTATTTTATTAAAGACAAGCTAATGATAGCCTACCGAAGTATGGAGCAGCCAGATAAATATGAAACAATTCTGTCTTGAAAGGGTGGATCAAGTTGTTCAGGAAGTCTTCATTTTCTAGTCTCTGTGAATCTGAAAGATGATGTGGTATTTCTTATTTTTACCCTCATGAGAGGAAAAATAAATCTTCACTGTTCTTGAAAGCTACTGCCCCAGGTTAGCCAGCCCTTACACAGAACAGTTTGCTATCCGGAGAGGCTGTAATATCCTTTCGCTGTGTGTTGGTAGTATCTTCAACCAGTGTAAAACCCCACAGCTGCAACTTGGAAAGAAAAGCAGGGGAAATGTGCCTGAAGGATTTACTGTGCTGCTCTTGGTTTTCCCCAGAGAAGAGCCCAGCTTGAAGCTGAAATTAAAATGTAAATCCTAAAATAGGCATAATTAGGGTACTTCTTTTAGATGATGTCTCGTACAGGCAGTTTCAGTTTCTGGGTGTGTTTTTGTTCAGTGAAGAAGTGTTTGAGCAGTGAATGAGGGAGGGAATGATTAGCAATTGCAGGCTGTTGTTGGGGCTCTCCAATTTGTTGGTCCAAAGAGCAGAGCATGAGACTGTTTTTCCCTACCTGTCCTGCTGCTGCAGTGTGTAAACCTGATGACGGTTTGTACTTCTAAGTGTACAGAATTGCTGCTGTAGTAACATATTGTTACTAAAATGAGCAGAAGGTGCTGATACAGATCCTGCTGTGTTTTGTGTGGCATTTTGCAGAGTTGGGATGGAGAACTGGAATGTCTTGTCTTGGTGGGGAATTGAGACTGTCATGGACCTGCGGAAGTGCTGAAGCCCTCTGAAGTGGGTTGCAAAGTGGCTTGCCTTTGCTAGGAATCTTTACTTTGTCTCTGCTGGGCTTGGATTAGTCCTTGAAAGAAGTATATTTTGCAGAAACATTTAAAGTGGTAAGCCAGGCACAATAACCTCTTTTTTGTCCTGGAGCTGGAGTTAATTCTAACACTGTGTGGAACTTGGTGAAGGTCTGAGCATGTATGAAGCCGTAGGGAGAATCTGAGCTGAGTTTTGGTTGGATTGGGCCAGGGGAAGCAGAATGGGACTCGTTTCCAGCTGGAAGCTGAGTGACTGTGTTGGTTGTTGTTCTGTATTGGGATTTTGGCAGCTGCTTTCACACTATATCAGCTGTTGAGAATGTTGTCTATCTGTGTAAAGGTGCTTAGAGCAATGTGTGTGTCTGACAACGTCGGCATATTTGCTTGAGAGATGTTTAGCTTTTTTTTTCTGTTTGTTAATTTTTTCCGGAAAGACTTGTGTAATTTAGGGAATATTAATGACAGAATAGTTTCAAGACTCCAAATTTATACCCACTTAATAGTACTAATTATAGTTTACAGTATTACTTTTCCTAGGGAATGCAGTGAGGTCCTTTACCTTATTGGGGTATATGTGATATAGAAATTCATGATCTAAAGAGATCTTAAATGTTCTTGAGTTTTATGGGTAAGGCCAGCCCAGAGTTTGAAACCAGAGAAAGGCCTCTTTCAGCCTAGCTTTAACAATGTTATGAGAGAGTGTTCTGTGTGATTCAGTCATGTTCCTGTATATCAGTGTTTAATTTTGATGGCTTAGAGACATGAATAATAATATAGCAGTGCTATAAAATAGTGGGTTTTTTCACATTGTCTAACTTAACATATTAACCAGTGAGGCAGAAAGCAAAGCAGATGTTTGTTTTCCTTTTTCCATACTGAGAAGGCTGTAGTTCAACTTCGGTTTTGCTGTTTAGATTTTTTTTGTGGTGACTACTGATGAAACCATGCTGCTAGTCAGATGGAAAGGTGCATATTTATAAAATGTCATTTGAGATACTGGAAAATGCCTAGCTGGGCTAATGGTGTGACTTATTCTAAGCTAATAGCTTTGGTACTTTCTGCAGTCTCCTGGAGTCATGTAATGGTCTACTTTGAATCCTGTATTTGTGAATCTTGAGCTATGACTCAGGGGTTTAATTTTTTTTTTTTTTACCTTTGGGGAAAAGACTGAAATAAAGATGACTTTCTACAAGTGCCCAATCCTGAATCTGACATAATTTTGTAGACAATTACTACATTTCTGTGATAGTTTTAAACAAGCTCAGTCCTTTGCTGGATAATTATCCCTGTTTCATAATGCTGTCTGTTACTTACCAAAAATTCTTCAGGAAGATTTTCTGCACCCCCTCCCCTGCCAAGTGCTAAGGATATTAAATTTTTTTACAGAACTCACTTGTGTTGCTGTGAAGTTCCCCACAGCATTTACATACTGATCAGCATTGGTGTCTTGTATTAATTTTCAGTAAACTTACTGCTGTACATCCTTAATCTTAAAAATGTTGATGCATGTGCATATCTATGTGTGCACATATATAGCTCCACTGAACTGAACGGAACTTCTTATACTACTGGAGTCTGATACTTGGACTATGTTGAACTGAAATAGTGTCAACAGCAGAGACAATACATGAGCTGTCACCTGGACAAGTGAAATATATTTTACCTCCAATCAGTGCTACTTCATTTGTGTTTGTACCAAATCACATGAATAAGTCCTTCTGCATCCTACATTCACATGTCAGAGCAATAGCTCCTGCACATACAGAAGAACTGCAAATAGGAAGCGTTTCCTATGACATTAATTACTTACATAGCAAGAATAATGTAGTACTGGACCAAGGAAATAAATTGTAAAGCACATCTTTGGATAGTCTGTTAAACATGGTGTGTAATAAAGTATATGTAATCTCTGTCAGTTCAGTGCAAAATTCTAAAATGTAAAGAATTACAGAATAAACTGTATGTGTGTGTTGAAATAAGAACATTCATATTGTAACAGTCTTTATAATCAACTGACAAGAAAAGCACTATTAAATAACCTTATTCATTTCCTGTTTTGCCCTGCTTGCTATGATGAGATGATTTCTACAGTGCATATTGATATGTATGCTTTTTATTTCTCTTGGTTGTATTAATTGTAACTGTAAGGACCTTAAAGGAAAGAAATATATTTTGTTTGTTGCTCTGCATGGGGGAAGATTCTGTCCTTTGTTTCCCATTGTAGTTGTAAGCTGGTTGTCCAGAGGCTGATGTCAGCTCTAGTTGGGAGTCTCAGCTTCTTGCTTGTCAGCTTTACTGTCCTTAAGGAAGGGTGCTGTCATGGAGGACTTTACTGGGGTGCTGGATAGCAGAGCAGTCTGCAGTTTCAGTGTGAATTCAATAGGAGAACAGGAATAAGAATAGAAAAGTAACGGTGTGTGATCTAGAGACTGTTTGAATCAGTAGAAAGAATTATGTGTTATTAATTAGCATCTTCTGTTGAAAGACTTTCCGAAGGCAGATTAAATTTTGTGGCAGAACCCAGGATCATCATTAATACTGTCTTTGACTCCTACTGAGACATTCTTTACCTGGAATCCTCAGAAGAATTAAAGGATGTTTTATTTCTAGTTGGTAAAGTTCATACAACACCCATTTTGTAACAATTTGTAACATTTTATAACAATATATAGCTTTCATTTATTCTATACAAAGCTTGTGGGGAAGGACAGTACTAACTTGGATGAGACGATTAGTGGTTTGCCATAATTTTCTAGACTGCCCTACAAGTGAGCAGCACAGAGACCTTGCTAAAGATCGTGGCTCAGTTGTTGATATGGGGATTTGTGAAGGGGTTCCTTGGGGCCCAAGGGCAGTGTGTAAGTGCCTGCCAGCTCTACATCTTATTTTAAAGGGAGAAAGTGCAGATCCTTCAGCGTTGCTTGTAAATTATTGCTTGTAACTTCTATAGTGACTTCGGGGATAGAAGAGGGAGGTTTTCTATCCATTTTGGCCGTGAACAGAAGCAGGCAAATCTAAAAATGTAATCATGTCAATATGCATACACAGATGTGAACATTCACATGTACTCACTGAAGTAGCAGTGAGAGAGAGATTGGTTTGTGCTGGGTCAGAAAATGCAGTGTTTCAAAGGTAACTGACATTTCTATTCACCCTTGCTTTATGTGGTATTTTACGGACTTGATAGTACAACAGTTTAGCCCAGACTGTAATCTCTGGAAATTTTATGAGGAGAGTTATGTGCTAGTAAAACAGCAGACTTATAAATCAAGATTTATAAATCTTGATGTGTCAGTGGAACATCACTTGCTTAAACACCACCAAAAGGATTTACTGTATAGGTGTAAGTGAATTCTGCACCCAAATTACTATTCATTGGCCATTAGGTAAATTTTAGGTATTGAAGTTTAATTTTGGCATTTTCCAGTCAAAGGCAAAATCTGATTTTAGGTGTTTTTTCTGCTTGTGATTTGGACCCTAGTCCTTTAGCAAAAAACAGATATCTGTGGCATCAGTGCATGCATATGAAGTCCCAACCTCTTCATTAGGGATAATGAGGAGTCTGTGCTCATAGGCTGTGTTGCAGGATTAGCAGCTAAAGTGTGATTATGTCCTTGCTAGCGTAATTATTCTCTTTCCTGCCCTTCCAACAGTGCACACCCTGCTGTGGCACTGTCCTTAGAGCTGTCAAACCTTTGTGGCAAAATTCACCCTTTGTTTCTGTGGGTATAAATTTCAGAATTGTAGGTATATTCACAAAAAGACAGGCTGCAATCTGCTCTTGTGGATTTGGCTGGCCTTAATTGTGCACTAAGCTTGAGGGACGCTCCTAAATATGTAGGGAGAACTATGCTGATGCCGAGTGATCCAGAGAGGGAAGGTGAGCATTTTGTCTGCGTTCCCTGGTCCTGGATTTCTGTGTTACATTGGACTGACAGTCACCCGTGAATGCTTATGGAAATGGCAGCCACCTCTTTTGCCCAGCCTCTGGAACCAGGGAGGGCAGGCAGGCTAGTGCTGCCGTTCGGGAGAAGCAGCACTTCACAGTCCCTCTGTCCTGCTGTGGTGGGTTCACCGTGGCTGAATGCCAGGTGCCCACCCAGTTGCTCTATCACCCCCCTTCCCAGCTGGACAGGGGAGAGAGTAAGGGTGGAAAACAAAAAAAACCAGCACAAATCGTGGGTTGTGATAAGGCAGTGTATATTAATACAGAAAGCAAAGCAAAGCAGGGTGCGCGCGCGCAAAGCAAAAGCAACAACTAATCTCTACTTCCCATGAGCAGCAGGACCACCCGACCGCGTCTGAGAAGCAGGGCTCCTAAAATCTTGTTAGCAAAACAGCCATCGGAGACAACGAGTGCCTCCCCTTCCTGCTTCCTGCCCCAGCTTTTATATCTGGGTTGACGTCATATGGTATGGAATATCCCTTTGGTCAGTGCAGGTCAGCTGGCCTATTTGTGTCCCCTCCCAGGACCTTGCCCTTGACTGAACAGTGAGTGCTGTGCTCAGTGATAGCCAAAATATGGGTGTGTTATTGACACCAATGCAGAGCACAGCGAGGGCTCCTATGGGGAAACAAATTCTGGCTCAGCCAGACCCACCACACCTGCAAAGGTCTCTGATTGATTTTATTGTTTCCTTCATGATTTTGAGCCCAAGAGTATTACTTTTGGTGCAGGTACTTAAAGCCCTAACACTGTTCCCAGCTGCACTGCTGACAGCACCATGTACTGCCCAAGTAACTATACAGGTGCCCCAATATGTAAATGTTCACCACTTCATATCATAAACATTCATCCCATGAGCCAGTTCCAATCAGCAGCTGAATTTGGGCCAGACCTATTAGGGGAGCCCACAAGTCTCTCTTTGAGTGCAGGGCACATGGAGGAGAAAAAGGCAGGTCTTAAATCAGTGTGTACTTTGATTGTTTTTATTTTCTCAGAGGCCCTGGAGCAATGCAATGCAGGTTTTTCAAAGTCAACATCACGGAATATGGGGACATGCTGCCAAGTCCACGTGGGTGGAGAAAAAAGGCTGTGTTCTTGATTCCTGTAAACACTTGTGCTTCTGTTCTCATTCTCAAGGAACTGAAAAGGAACTAACTTTCGTGATAATTCTCTGGGAATGTAAATGCCACATGAGCATTTTGGCTAATGGCACAAATAGCATTTCCTGTGCTGTCTTCATTGCTCAATTGTCTTGTCCTAGTTACCTAAGCTGTGTTTTATCAGCCGGGGCATGTGCATAGAAAACCAGTTGGAGAGCTCTACAAATCATTCATCACTTCCACAGAATTTCCAGCAGAATTACTCATGATCACAGTTGTTCTGAAAAGTGTTCAAGTATTCTGCATCAAGATATTGAAGTTGCATCCTTTCACCTGTAAACCAAGTATTTTTTGCCTTATATTTGATGATATTTAGGTGGAAAATCTGAAAATTAGCACAAACATCAAGAATTTTCTGTAGAAATAAATCTAAAAAGTTTTTAGCAATTATGCTACTCTTTTTAGAGGGAAGTTTGTTGAGCTAAACTTGTCCTTGATGAAATTTTAATTCTCATAGTGATTGGAGACAAATTAATTTTCACACTTATATTTACTTCTTCTGTGATGAGGAAGGCTTATCACTACTTTACACAAATAATTTGCTTTACAACAACATATTCACCAGCCCAATACAGTGTTTTGGCTGTGTAACCAAATCTAAAGAAGATGCTTTTCATCAGGAAATTCTTTGTATAGAAAGTGAATTATCACAGTTGTGTAGGTAGTGTTCAGGTAGTCTTGAGTTCTTTAAAAGAGCGTGGACAGTCACTTGTTGAGTATTTGGCACTGCACAGTGTGGCCTGGAAATGGAGACACTAGTGGCTGTTCAGTTTGCTTGATTTGTAGCAGGAGAGGCTTAGAACCACCTGGACTCTTAGCACTGTTTGGTGCTCTCCTTTTGTCCATTGTTAAGAACTTGCTACACGGACACAAGATGGCCCTCTAAAGATGCTGTGTAGTTTTTATTAATCTTGTTATCAAGTGCACTCTGCATTAAAAGAGTTCTTTGCTGTTCCAGAGCTCTGAGATGCTGCAGAGCTGGGGCAGCATTACTTGAAATAATAATGACCAACTCAATTCCTGGCAAGCAGAGGAGGGGGCTGTGGGAAGCAAATTAAAAAATCTAACCCCAGGTGAAGCAGAGGACATAGTGTTTAGAATAGCTCAAAAGGGTCTGGATGTGTGCTTCTGTGAGGCTTACCTCATATTGCATGTCTCTGCTTGTGAGAGGGGCTTAAATTGCTTAGTGACTTTAGTGAACTGGCGTGTGAATGGAAGAACACACTTAGTTTTGCCTCTTTTAAGCAAGCCTGTACCTAAGGTGCTTGCCCGTGGAAGCCGTTTGCTGTGTAGCTGTTGATCCCAGCCCACTGGGAAAACAGCTTGCTGTACTCGTCACTGGGGCAGGTAATGGACTGCTAAATCTTCTTTGCTTTAATTGGCCTAGTACTGCCTTTGAATCAGGGGCACTGGGCTGTGTATTGTACTCAAGATTTGTCCTGGTATCTTCATTGTAGACCATCGGTCTTACAATGCAAACTATTAAATTACTGTAAGTGCAACACCAGAGAGATTCCTCTTGGAGTCTCTTGGGGATTGTGGAATTGCAAATTAACTCCTCACGGTTTACTTAATAAGAGCGTGTATTTATTCTTTCAGAAAGCATTCTCTTTTGAGGAAAGTTCATGAAGTGGCCAATCAGAACTGAGGTACAGCTGGGACTCCCAGTTTCCTTCTGAGAGTAGCAGGCTCCTTTTGTGCCTTTCTTTGTTAGCTCTCTATGATGTACTGATATATAACGACTTTGCACTGAACCTCTGTCAAGGGCAGATGGGCCCAAAACTTCCCAGCATTATCTGTGGAGGAAAAAAAACCTTAAAAAATTACTAACTACAAACTCTGTCCCTGAAGTTCTGGCAAATGATGATTTGGCATGACAGAAAAATACTCATGGGTCAGAATAACTGCGCTGACATGGTGCCTTGTGCGTAATGGGATTTATTCTTCCCACTATAATTAATGCAGCAAGATATATTTTTGTTAATGGCACTCTCCTTTTAAAACAAAGATTTCTACTGTTTTGCAGTAAGGTGATACGTCTCCCAGTCCATTGGATCTGAGGTGTTGACTATAGTTTGGATGTGGAACAGTTTTCGAGCATGAGATCTTTCCCACTAGTCTGAAAAACTTAGGTCCTCAGAGAAAGTGAGTACAAAGTGTTTGGCTCTTCTGTGATTTGATCTGTTGCCTTGCGCATGCTTGCTGGTATGGATGTAGGGGCCAAAACTTGCAAGGTTGGTATTTTCAAGAGAAACTGAGTGGAATGCAGTGGATTTCTACCTGGTAGAGGACTGTGTCTGCTCTGAGATGCCTCAGAGGACTCGGGCCTTGATGAAGGCAAGCATTGATATGGATGGCCTAATTCCCTCCATGCAGTGTAAGACCAAAGAAGATTATGGCCTTTAGGTCTTGAGTACAAGGACAGTGTTTCTTCTCAAAATGTGTGTCACTATATCAGCTCATCAGATGGAATGAGGAAAAAAACTTTAGTGGCCATATTTAAATGTTTTAATAGGGAGGAAGAGAACACATGAACTTGTCGCTCAGTTTACTTTTCCTCAGGCTCATTCAGTTTATTTTCAGGGCATTTGCATTGTGTTCATGTTATCTAATGAGCTTGCAATTACTCCTTTTCTTTTTTCTCCCCCATTTCTCATGTCTGCCATCACTGTAAAAGCAACCATCTATAGCAATAGGTTTTGCTGGTCAAAAAGAAAGGAGCTCTGTTTAATAGAAGTTGATCTAGTCTCTGAAAATAGAAAAGCCCTGGCTTGTGTCTTGGATCAGGTGGCTATAATGATGAAGACCACCTGTCACAGGAGTTATTTGTTTTCTTGAGGACAAGTATTTTTCTGACAATGACTCATATACACCCTTAGGAAATCAGTAATTATATCTATTATCTGATGTCAACCAAAAAAATGAACTAAGTCTGCTCAGATATCTGAATATTATTTTTCTGTAGTTAAGGCTGTGTTTCCATCATAAGGACTTTCACTATCTTTAGGGATTTCAGGATAATAATAACTTGGAAATTAAAAAAAAAATCTTATTAAAAGTTGGCTTCAGATATATTGTCCTGAGTCGATTTCTTTGACCGTATCATAACAAAAATAAATTTTTGTTTATATTCTATCAGATTAAAAAAATTCCTAGCAGTCTTTTGTCTGATCTCTCTGGTGAGAACTGCCATCTCAAAAGGAGAAATTCGGTTTTGCTGTTGCCATCTGAAATCTTACTATGTAAAATGTCTGAGCTTTTTTTAAAGGTGTGATTAATCTTTCTGTAGTTGCAAACAGCTGATGTGTCTCCAAATCCTAGCTCTGTGCAGGAAGTGAGGTGCCTTGGGCAGTCTTGGTAAGTCCTGGCATGCACCTGTCTGCCCCTCTAGAGGCACAGGTACATTTAAGTTTGTGTCCCTGCATGCCATGGCTTTTAGTGAGAGCTGGCTTCTTTGTCATGCAGGCATGCTGTGACGGTGCCATGTGGATGCAGATTTATGGATACAGGTCCTGGTCCTGCAGTATGCTCTGTAGAGAGCCATTCTGGTTCTTCTGGGGTCCTTTGAAAAGGAATGGTTTGCTCTGAGAAGCTGTGCCTCCACTGTGGTTCAGCACACGGGTTGGCTCTTCGTTCTCCCTTCTTTCTGTGCCTTGAGGAGAACCAATGCCATGCACAAAACCCAAGTGATCTCCAGGAAGTCATTCTAGCCTGCTTTGCAATAGTTCTCTCTTTGAGTGATGTGGGGGTTTTTGGGTNTTTTTTTGTTTGTTTTGTTTTTGTTTGTTTGGTTTTCTTTTTTTTTATTGGTAGACCAGCAATAGTGTCTGATGTACTGAGTGCACAGTTTATTGAAGGGAAAGCAAATATGAATTTAACATGAGGAATTAATTTACGTGTCTTGAAAATGAATTTTTGCGCTCTTCTGGAAACTGGGTGGTATAGTCCTGGAAGCACAGAGAAACAGGAATAGCAAACATGCAGCTTGAGTGCAACATATGAGATACTGTCCCATGCTGAGATGGACCTGGAGTGTCCAGCCTGGCACTCTGGCTTGGAGTTGCTGAAACAGTCCTTTGTAAATAACAGATCTTAGTGTTTGTTTTGCTGTTTTTGCAATCAGGCATTTGTGAATCATAGTTTTCATTATTCATCAAGACTCAGAGATAGAGAAATAACATTTAATGAATTCATGCACTCATTTTTCTGTCAATAACTGATTCAATTACTGCTGGGCAAGCATCCATTTCCATTTGAGATGTGTGACCTTCAGTGTTTGGCATCTCTGCTGATGGTGCCACTCTGGGGGCCAGCTGTGTGAACAATGTGGCCTGGATTTCTGTCCATCAGCAGCTGGATTGCACCATGATGGAATTTCATAGGCCATTTGCATGAGGGTTTGGTGGAGCAGCAGAGTGAAGCCTGGGGAAGAGTAGTGCAGATAGGCAATGCTGTGGTACCTTCCAAAATAATATTTTTGTGTTTGTTCTCTTCTTGGAGCATGTGTGCTTGTGACAGAGGTTCATGCTGCAGCCACTTCTTTCCAGTCCTGGCGGAGCCACCTGTGTTGCAGGCTCCCTCTCCCCGCTTGCTGAACTGAGTTACTGTGTGGTAGTAACTCTAACTTGGCTTAGTTCAACAAATTCCTGTGAGTAGCTGGATTGACAGCTTGTGGGGAGGCAGCCCCACTAGGAGACTGTTTATGATGTCTGGGGAGTAGCATCTGGGACACCACTGATGTGTTTTCTTTTGCAGGTGGTAGGAAGGCCAGCTTTTTTTGTTTTTTGTTTGTTTGTTTGTTTTAATCTTCCCTGCAATTTAAATCCAGCTCTCTATTTAGAGCAAGTGTTTGCATTTCTTGGCTACAGCCCACCCTTCAGACAGGTGAGGTGTGGAATCACAGCTGAGTGTGAGAACTCACAGCTGGAGTATTATGTCCAGCTTGAGGTTCCCCAGTGTAAAAATGACATTGATAGGTACTGGAATGAGTCCAGTGGAGGGCAAGTAGGGTGATTAAGGGGCCAGTGAGGTATGAGGTATGACACAGAGATGTTTTTCTTCCCTCTGCAAGAGAGGAGGCTGTGGGAGAGCCTCAATGCTGCTACCTTTAGCTACCTTGTGGGTAGGGAGGGTATAGAAAAGGTGCGGCCAAACTCTTCTGGAGGCGCATGATAAGGGGGTCAGGGCAAAGGTTACAAGTTGCAACAGGGTAAATTTCAGGTAGATATAGGAAGAACTTTTGTACTATGAGAGTGGTCAAACACTTGAAAAGAGATGGTGAGGGGCAGTAGACTCTTCAGTCCTGGAGGTATTTTGAAGCTCAGCTGGCTCAGGTCTGGGTGACCTGCTTGGGGTAGGTGCTTGGACAAGAGATTTCCAGAGGCCCTTCCAACCTGTGTCTTCCTGTGATTCCAGTTCTGTGTGAAGACTATGGCCTCTTAAATGGAAACTGATGAAGATGATCAGATGTGCTTGAGGGTAGTCAGCTCTGTTGTGACCTGTGCAGCCAAGGGCTGAAGTTCTGGCACTGACTTTGGGTGCCACACAGAGCAAAGCAGGTGTGCAGGTCCTCCCTCCATACCAGCTTATGCTCTGCAGCCATTTTGTTTTGGGGAGTTTACTGTAAGCTGTTGAATGATAATTTTTGTTTAGATGTGATGGAGTAATGAAGAACAGGAAGGGAGCCTCAGTGGATGTACAAAACTAGCAGAGTAGCTTTCTGAAGCAGACTAAGGTTTTTCCCTCTAAGGTCTTTATATGCCACAGCTGAGTATTTAAAGGAACTCCTCCATGTGACATCTCTGGCCTGGCAAAGAGTATTTTAAGTGCTTGGGAAAGAGCTGTAGAGTTTTTGCTGAGGAGAGACAGCACAGAGGCCCAGATGGGTCAAGAGAAGATAATCGCAAAGACAGGAAGAAGCAGGTTTTGTTTCTGACGCTTCATAGTTCAGTTGCTGAACAACCACAGGGTGCACAAACAATTCCTGGCCAAAGCAGCTGATTCTGCATGGCAGCTCTTGTCTCTCAGCAGCAGAACATGTCCACTGATGGCAGGTTACTTTTTTTTCTCCTCTGGCCAATCTGTGAGTGATACGTTTTTACCAAGATCAAGATGCTGGCGGCTGTTGTAGCTTG
This sequence comes from Grallaria varia, assembly GCA_013396735.1. Taxonomy (NCBI): domain Eukaryota; kingdom Metazoa; phylum Chordata; class Aves; order Passeriformes; family Formicariidae; genus Grallaria; species Grallaria varia. Next base: position 57,484 of record VWZG01009950.1, on the reverse strand, counting down.
TGCCAGGATTAAATGTCTTCTGCCTGGTCAAGACTGAGTTTGTGAGGCGGGATGTGAAAAGTGCATGAGCCTGGGAGAAAAACAGAGAAGCAGTACCAGCTTCTGGTTTGTGTCTTAGTACTATCTTGGGACTCTCCTATGGAAATGCTTAAACTGAAGAAGTCTTTCTTTAAAGGTTGAAAACATCTTTCGGAAGCTCTGAAAAAGTGTTTGAGATCAACAGCACCTTTCATAGTGGCTAATATCAGAATATTATTAAGATTTATTGCTTTCACAAGGATCTGTTTGTTCCGGTGCATTACTGAGCTTGGGCCCTCTGCCAGGTCTGAGCTGTGCAGTATCCCTTAGCAAATGAACATGGCATGGGAACATACGAATATATTTGTGTGACCATCACTCTAGCAGAGTAGGAATCTCATTGACCCCTGAAATTTTATCTGGTAGGTTCTGATCAGACAGAATTAGTTTGCATAATTTCTCTGGTGCTGAAAGCTTCAGAGGCGCTGCAAAATGGGGTTTGAGAAAATCTGCTATAATGTATCTCCTGAAGCAATTGCATTGTTTCTGTGTCTTGGGGAAGTATCACAGTAATAATTCTCTAGAAACATTTGTTTCCTATTCATCTTGATGAATGAGGGAGACGGAGTAGGAGATCTAAACTTGGTTTTTAAGGGTGTCCTCAGGAGCGACCTTGCCTGTAGGCAGTATGGTGTTTAACAATTTGGGGATGTTTGCTTAAACCACTGAAATTCAGCCAAGACCACTTTATTTTCCACAGTAATATTTTCAAGGGGAGTAAAATGTTCATTTGTTTGTGCTGTACTAGTGTTGCTACAGAATAAGATTGATAGATCTTTTGTGTTTGAGTAGATGGATCATACACAGAGACAAATAAACGTTGAAGAAGCCAACCAAACCAAACAAGAGAAGCCAACCAAACCACGCAAGAAAATTAACATAACATCTGTGTCTGGGTAGAGATGCTTAATTAATTCTTTCCTGTGGTATCTTTCTTATCCTGCTAACATTGCTTGGATCAGTATCTAAAGTACATTCCTTGTTGTTTCCTAAACAGGTAGGATTTGGGTATTTCCTGAGGCAGCAACTGTGGAGTGTGGAAATTTGCTTGTGTGGGAGGAAGAATGGGGAGGTTTGAGGGGTGCTTAGGTACCAAGATCTCTGCTTTCACTTTTCCCTGTCCTCTCTGCTTGCATGGGAGCCTTTGGGAGCTGTGCTGCTCCCCTTGGGAGACAGGAGGTGCATTCAGTGTCTTTAAAATTCTTCAGAATTATGGTATTTCTGATATAGCACAAGACTCAAATGAGGTCCTTATTTCATCTGTGGCTCCATGACATGTTTGGTAGGAAAAAAATTGTCTGATAGGATTTTATTTTCACACTTGGCAAGGTGTTGCATACCATTAACCTTTTCTTAACAGGATGTTAAGTTATTTCTGTTGAGACTAATTATATTAAGAAACAAAAAAAATAGCATACTGCAGGCAGCATAAGTGATCTGTGAGTGGTAAACAAAATGAAATTTTTAAGTGTCATGATACTAAATCAATTGCATTTGCATAAAACAATTCTTCATTTTCTATAATGCTATTTCTTATTTGCTACTTGTTTCCTGCTGTTAATTACTGATTTCTCTTCTGATACAGTAGCTTTATTTCACTGCCTTTTAACTATGGGTCAGGTTCCTGCCGGAAATAATGAGCAATGAGTAGAACTTTTTGGTTTTAGGATTTTGTGTTTGTTTGCACAGTTAAATGTGTCTTAACAGGCTGAAACCCCAGGTATATAATTGATGCCACTACAAAGCCAGACAAACTGCTTACAGTTTAAAAATCAGTATTTAGGACTGACTGGAGGACAGATTTCTTCCCCCATTTTGGGTAAACATCTGAAAATATCAGGATGTTTCTTAAAAGAATACCTTAAAGACTATTGATTGTGTAGACTTGCAATCCTTTTGAGTATTGCTGACGCCTTAAATAAACAGTGTGTCTGCACACATAGTCTTTTGCTGATAAACACATTTGTAAATTCTGATGTTCTTGACTAAGACTAACTGTGCCAAATGTGCATCCCAAGTTTGTGAGAAGATTTATTGGTCAAGGAAATAAGTAATTTCCTTTGGGCCTCTGACATTCTGATCTTCTTGGAGCTATAATCCTTCAAGCCAATCCTTAACTGGACGTACGGGTGCAAATGTGACTATAAAGGAGGCAGTAATACAATTCCTGTGAGAGAAGCTGAAGCATAGTTGATGATCATTAATCTGTACTTTTTTCCCCTTTCCAAATAGAGTGGAGAGAAAAAAACCAGTGTGTCCATCAAGTGAGTATGGAAATCATTGTTAATCCTTCTGAAGTGCCTTCTGGTGGTAATGAAAACTGCATACACAGTTAAGAAGAAACAAAAATATATTTGTCCAGATGAGAAGCCATGAGAAGGAGATAAACAAGGCAGTGTTAATGAGACTGTCAGAGCTGTTTGAAAGCCAAAAGAAGAGAGAATACAATCAGTTTGGATTTCAGCAGCTAATTTAGGACAGAAGATCACAGAAAGCAGCAAAACCCAAACTTTATCAACATTTAGAGTATGTTCTGATATGTTCCAGGGTATGTATTTTTTTTACTATTTTTCTTACTGGGTTTGGGCATGTTGTTTAGCTCCTAAAACAGAACTTTCCCTTTTTTTTATTCAGCCAGTATAGGAGAAGTGGAGTAGCTCTATGGAGATCTTAGTGCCTGCAGAGAGATGTAAAGTGGCATCTGTGTAGTTACAGCAAGGCTGAGAAAAATTCTCTTGGCTCTTGAAATTGGGACTTCAGTTTTTGTGTGGTTTACATGGATGCTGGAAAGAGCTAAGTGTCCTTGCTATAAAACTCTTTGTGCTCTAGCAGCAGTTGCCTGCTGCAAGGGAGGTTGCCTAGGCTAGGCAGGGTAATGTCTGTTGTTGTTCTGGACAACTGGCATCAGAGTAGGACTAGGATGGAGGGGTGCTGAGCCCTGGTTCATCCAGAGTTACTGCTATGCCCTTCTGTCCCCACACATCAGTGCAATGTTTGCTCTCTGTTATCCCCAACCTGCACATATGCTGCTTCTTTTGAGTGGGGACAGCTGCCTTTCAAGGGCTGCAGAAGGTGGTCTCTCCCCTGCACTGGTTGGGGTGCCTCAGACTGGTCTTTCTTTCAGAGCAGCTGAAAACGTGTGGCTTTGGCTAATGGTACTTTTTAAGAGGTGTGTTGCAGCAGGTCCTGTATTAATGGCAGAACTGTGAACTCTGCTCCAAGTGACTGAGGATCAGGTGTTTTGGTGGGTAATGAGGTATGATGTCGTACCAGCTGCTCACCACTCTACCATACCCAAACATTCTCTCAAATCAATCCTTGTGCTGCATCTTTCTACTGAAACAATTCCTCATCAGAGAATCTGCAGTAGTTGTTTACCTTCTACATCAAGATTTGTCACCTTTTTCTTTCTGGATTGTTTTGTTTATAGGGTTTTTTTTGCTATAGTGTCTCCCAACTCCATGCCCCTCTTTCCCACAGCATTGGTTCTTTGGTCCCATTCTGTTGAATAACCACATGGCCTGTCATTTCCACGGGCTGAGAAACATAGTACATGGCTGGGTGCTCCTGAAAAGAAAGGTCAGAGGTTAATAAATGATGCACATTAGCCTAAATATGCCAGACAGCCCTAGGCACCCAAAGAGGAGATTCAAGATGTTCCAATGCTTTAACCTAACTATTACAGGATCTAATTAAGTCTATATTAATGTAAAACAGTTTCTATTGTATCTGCATTCGAATGGGAGAGGACATCCAGTTCTTCTCCATGATCTTTTAATCACAGACCTGAAATTGTTTAAAGACTTGCCTGAAACTGTTGACATCACCAGATGTAGTACATGCTTGCAAACAAGTGTTTTTGTGCTTTGTTTTTAAAAAAAAAAAATCAGGCTGGCCTGATGGATTGTAAGGGTGGGGAGAGGAAGGCAGTGAGACATCTCTGCTTTAATCCTCTTATTGTTGCTTTCATGGCAGTGGGAGTTAGATGAGGAGTCAGGTTTGCAGGGCGGACTAGTGAAAATTTGTGTACATGACTGGGTTGTTGCTGGCTTTGCTCCGTACTGCCGCACAACCGGTTTTACTTGCGCACGTGCCGTGTGTGTGTTGGCCAAGACCACCTTCTAACAGAAAACCAACCCAGTTTCAAAGCTGGCAGCAGCAGTGACAGGAAGTCTCCCTTTCTGTATGGTGGAAGCAGGCTCAGCAGTGTGCAGCAGATGCTGCCCACTGGATGACAGATGTTTCAAATCAGTTGTACCACTGGATTTGGGATTTTGCAAATTAAGTTGAACAAGGACAAATGCTATTTAACAGTCTATGTGCTTTGAGAGAACTGTATTTCTGATACTCTGAAGTTCTGTGAAAGAATAAAAGCAAAGACTTGGAGTCCTACTCCAAGGAATGATACACTGAATTACACGTGGATCATGGAAAGCCAGCTCTAGTCCTTGTTTTATGTATGAACTTCACTTGGGTAATTGTATGTAGCTAGTGAAATGACATGTTATGATCCCTGATGTGTTCCAAGACCCAGAAGTGGGGATATTAATGGAGATGTGAAGACAATTAGCCTGTGTACAAATGCTGCGCTGTAGCAGCTGCAGCGCTGCTGGGTTGCAGTGTCAAGTGTGTTTCTGGGCCCTGTGGTCAGAGCAGCCACCTTAGGATTCTGTCACACAGGATTCTGTTCTGTGAGTGACTTGGTGGCAGTGAGGCATCTGGGTACAGTTGTGATAAGGACTCAAAGTTGGTGAGTTACTTTGGTTGAGTTTCAGATCATCCCTTTGAGGTCGTGTAGGTGCCAACATACATTAGGCTGCAGTAGCACTGCATTGCTGCTTTTTTTTTTAAGAAGTCTTTTAGTTTTGGAGGTGTATGCTGCAGGTACAGGGAGAGGGCCAGGCAAACATCAGTGTCTGTAATTATGAACTGAGAGTTGAAGCAGTTTGTACTAGTACACTTTGAGACATTCTCTCACATAACACCTAAAGTGATACCAAGCTTCATAAAAAGTAACATGCTGGGAAGACCATTTGGAGGTGTAAACAGCAGCTGAAAAACAGGGCATGTGCTGTACAGAGTGCACTTCCCACATCCAGGAGACAAGGTGGAATGGTGGTGTGACATTGTGCCACTGCCTCTGCTTATTTTATCTTTTCAAACGTTTGTTGTTACTTTTAAATATTTTAATCACGTACTTCTGAAATATCCTTGTGATCATTTGGCGGTAAGTGGAAATAAGATGCTGTAATATACTGCAGCTTCCTGAATGGCTCAGAGTGGCTGTGCCAATGGAAAATGATGGAAGAATCAAGAAATGACTAAGTAGGATATCCCAGCTGTCCCAGTCATTGAGGCTGTAGTGTGTGATAGTTAGAGGCAAAAACCCTGCGTGTTTTAGAAAAGCACAGAACAAAAAGATGTAGCCCTTAAATGTGTAAAATACAAGGTAAATATATGCACTTTTAAGAGACATCTATCCTTATATTGATTTTCATTTGAGAATGGAAAGGAAAGCTGTGGTCAGGTTCCCAGCTCTGCAGTGATTGCTGTGAGGAATATCCAGTTCTTCCTGGTGGGAAGTCTTGTCTGGGTGAAGTGCCCTGCTTTGTCTACATCTATTGCCGACCTGATAGAGATGCCATAAAGGAGACAGTTTAGAAGAAGTTACGATGATGTCAGCCACTCTACCATTGTACTGATTTTTTTCCTTTAGGCTGGTGAGGTTTGCTACTGTATAATACACTGCAAAATTTTATAGGAAAAAACCCTACCAAAGTACTGATATATTTCCTAGTTTCTAAACATTCATATGGGGTGGAGAGCAAGACAGTTGTCAAGCGCCAATTTGTAGTGAAGTAAGTAGCATCACCAACAAAACGTAAGAAGAACAGAAGGAGTGCATAAAATGCCTTTCCCCAGAAGTCTATTTGCAAAGGAAACTCCTTTAATGGTTTGAACATAGAATCTCCTATTAAAACTGTGATATGTTTGATGAAAGAAATGGAGGGATTTCCATTGGGAAAAACTCGAAATCTAGGAAATAACAATTTTCAGGAACAGTATAAAAAACAGAAAACAAAGATTCTGAAAACTCTTAAGCATGTTTGGCTTTTGCATGCAAACAGCAGGCTGAAGGAGAGCATGCAGATAATATTCTTTGCTACATCTGATCTGCGCAACACTGAAATGGCTGGGAATGTTTTCAGAGTTTGTCATGTTGTTGTAGGAGCTAATTTAGAAAAGAATCTGAAACATTTGTGTCTGATGGACAAGCTTCAAAAATAGTATTTTAAAATTTATCTAGTAATATAAATTCTTCTTCCCATGGCAGCAGGATTTTGTAATTACTAATAAATATCTTAATTAAAAGACACAGTATAGCATTGTTGCAGAAATTAATTGTATGTACCATAATGAGGATGGCTTAAATAATATAAACAAACATTGAAAAGGATAGCAAGCTTTCATTAACATGATTTACTTTTTTAAAAAAAAACTGTTTTGCAATTTTTTTTTCTTCCACTGAACTACTTTCACGTTGTCTTTAAGCAGTTTGAAATGTGAACAATCTCAGTCTTTTATGTCTGGTCAAAGCAAAACAACACTGGAAGTTAAGGGGACTTGAGTCAAAATAGAAAGTTTTTTGCTGTTTTTATCTAATATGTTTTCCCAAGGCTTTGCCTGTTGTGATGTGCAGACAAGACATAATTGAAAAGCAGTGTATGGCCATGGTAGTTTTTTGTCTCTGGATAAAAATATATTTATCAAAAAAATTCATTCTCTTGTATTTGCTTAAAAGTTTTAAATATATAAATACGCAGTAAGCTATTCTGAAGAACCAAAAAGAGGTAATATTTTTATGGCAGCTGCTGAGGCAGCCCCATTTATTAGTCGTCTTGATTACAGCAAGAAAGTACTGACATATTTGATTTTCCCCATGACCTTTGTAGAAAAAGGAGTACATTGTACACTCTTTCACAAGGACATTCGCAAGCACAGACATAGTTTTTAATATGATAATAATCAGAATTATACCCTTTTTTTGCTGTACATTGTTGGGAAAAAAAATTGAAGGTTATATTATTGTCAAACAGATCATGATATGAAAATTCTTTTTCCCCTTGTAATGTGCAGTTTGAATGAGTAATTATTCTGGTCTTCCTTAGCTGTTGTCTAGTGTTGAATATAATATGTCTTTTGGAAACTGCACATACAACTTATAGGCTACTCTTCTTTCTGTTACAAAGCATGATTCATGAGTGTATGCTTTCCTGCAATATTAGGTAATTTGAAAGTGTAGTTTCTTGGTATGGAGCATCTACTGTAGTAAATGGGCAAGGCTCTGGAGATGCATGGTTCTTCCACCAGTATTATGCACCACTGCAGAGCTGTTAAAAGTTTATTTGATTAGAGGATTAGCCAGGCCATAACCACCTTTTCACTTTTATTTTCCTTCAGAGGCTGCTGCTTCAAGAGGGAGGTGCCTTCCCCATGCTTTTTTGCAGGATGCTCTCCTATGCCAACGGGGTCCTGGCATGGCCACAGGCCAGCCCTGCTCCCACTGCCATGGCGTTGTGCCAGAGTGGCTCCAAGCTTACCCACAGTGTGATGGAAATGGAAAACTTGGGGTCTCCACACTGGGGTTCCAAGCAGTTTTCCCTGGCCTAAGTGAAGATGTATTTGGTAGCCATCCAAAAGGAGCTGTTGTGTGTTTAGCTGGACAGTTGTGGTCTTTTCTCATGTAACTTCACAAGAATTTTCCAAGCATCCGGGAAGGGAGGAACAGGAATTATATCCAGCTTGTTGTTTTGCAGAGAAGCAGCCAGCAATGTTTTTTAAGATGTGTCTGTATGTGTATGTTGCCTCCCGGATCATCCAAGATTGGTACATGCAAGGAAAAGACCCTGTCTTGTGCAACAAGATTTCCTTCTTGATTGCAAAAATTTTTTAGATTTTGCTTGATGAATTAAAAGTGATCAAAGAATGTGGTTTATAAGACCCAATTCTAGGTCATATTTTGGATATAACTAGTCCTGTTACTCTCTTCAAAAGGAATATTAGAAGGTGTACTTTTTTTTTTTTTGAGAGGTGATTAAGAATTTGCATTCTGAAGTCTGCACATGCTCCCATGTTTTCAAGTCTCTCACCTGAAGCCTGGAAGTATAAAGAATTAGTGTAGCACATCTATTATCTTGGAAAGCAAGAGTAATTTTATCAATTTATTTTCTGATCTGACAAGAAAATAAATCCTTTACTGAAATGGATTCCATATCTGCCGTGTTCAGCAAATCTTCTCTAAAGAAATCCTTGTAGCAGTTTAGTGAGTAATTCAGATGATTCAGAAGTTGACAGGGATAAAATATATACGTGAATATTCTGAGTGTTGGTTAGGAACCAGAACTGGTGTCCTGGACAGGTGTGAACAGTGAAAGCAACTCTGTCTGTTCGCATTATGAAAGTCCACACTGGATAAGATGAAGAGAATGATTTTCTTGTAAAGGTAAAACATGTGGAAATTAATAAAACCCCCAGCAACCATTGGTTCTTTTTTATTTACCCAACACTACTTCTTCAAGGAAAGGACAAGTGAAAACATTCCCTGATGGCAAGGTGTGTTCCCTTTGCTTCTCTTGTTTACCTGGTTTAATATTTTATTTATGGTCGGTTGGGAAGATGTGCTTTGGTTCTGTGCTTTGTCTTAAGTGTAGTACTTGCTGAGTCAATGTGAATGAGAGAAAACTCAGTGACCACACAACCAAGTCTTGTATGCTGATTGTATTGCTGGTTGTTCTGCTGCAGCAATGTTTGACCAGCTGTGCTATGGTGATGGGACCCTTTGCTGTGCCTGGGCCAGGTAACTCATGTGTGCTTAACACGATCTATCCACAGTGCTCAAGTGACTTGCAGGTGACTGCAGTTGCTGAAGCTTTCTCTAACTGGGGATGTTCTGGCTTTTGATTCAGCCTTTAGCAAATTCTCTCTCCTTAGGGCAGAATTACCCAGATCCTTGGTTCAGTTACCATTACTGCTGACATATTTGCCTTTGAGCTGGGGGAAGTGCAAAACAGGCCTTAGCCTTAAAGACCTCATCAGCTCAATGTACCCTTGTATGTAGTCATGACTGCATTTGGGTTGATTGCTGTTTGTTGACTATTGTGTGGTGATTTGCTCTATTGAATGTTCTTGCTTCCACGGTCAAGTGCAGAAGAGTTCTATGAGAGAGAATTAGAGCTATGCCATGTTATCTGTAGGGCTTTAGCACAGAAATTTTGCCTCCCTAGTGCACACATCCCATGTCTGCCTGAGGGCCATGGATGGTAGGACTTTGTTGCAGTCAGCTGATGGGGAAAGTAATTTTTGTATAGTAAGTGCTTATATCTTGGGTTTTGTAAGGTGGGATAGTTGAGATGTCAGTGCTAAGCAGAGAGCAGAAATCATGGAGTTCTTGTCTGTTCAGTGGTGATGGTACTCCTGTATTGTTACAGCCCTTGGCTGTAATCCTCCTTAGGACTTCTGGAAGCAGTAGAAAAAAAAGGTGTTGACAAGGGTGATGATAGATGGCCTTATGCCAGCACACTGGTAAGGTTAAGTGGTGTAGGGGAATGATACTTAAGAATTGCAGGGAGGTGTGGGAAGTCAGAGGAATAGGTGCATAGCAACCTGCTGAGAATGGAAACCTGAGGGAGAAATTCTGCAACGCTGTAGTTTGTTGAGGTGGATGATGATAGTTACTTGAGCACTGAGATAGCTAATTTTAAAGATGGCATTAAGTGGAGTAAGCACCCATATTGGGGTTACCTCACAGCACACGTTTCCTGATGTGTCCCATGTGTTTCTGCAGAAGCTATATATCCTACAGTATTCCTGGGTTCAATGTGTCTGAGTAAGATCCCAGTTTTAACACATGAAGGGAGGAAGTGGGAAAAATCCTTAGATTGGACAGAAGAACATATTTATTTGCTCTATATAGTTTTCACACAATTTAGCACCCTAAAGGTTGTTGCCTGAGTATCCTAGAGAGTGTGCCTCAATTTGTCTTGGCCAGAGGTATCCAGCTACCCACAGGCAGTGTACGTATCACTAATGTTACTCAAGAAGACCTATGGAGGGACAGTAGTAGGAACTGATCTGTCTGCATTACTGAGAGATTGTAAAATGCTGCACAGTAGACTGCGAGGGGTGAAAGGGAGGGAAAGCTTAGAACATAAAGCCAGTATAGTGCAGACGAACTGAAAATTGAATACGATAGGGCTTAGCAGTAAGAGAGGGCAAATTATTTTCTGAGAAACTGTGCTCACTGTATATAGTGGAGAAAAGCTGTAACTGCGAGTGTGGAAAGGGACAATGAGACTTCAGGGTCATTAAGTCAAGTTTCCTGCAACTCCCATGTGTTCTGGGCTCTTTTCAGAAGAATCAGAGCGAGCTGCTGGAGACCGAGGTTTGCCAGAGGTGAGCACCAGAACTGGGTCCCTGGCTCCAATGTCCAGCAACCATGGAGTCAGCAGGGGAGTTTCTGGACTCAGCCTCTGCAACTGAGGTGCCTATACCTAAATTTAGGGGCTGATGTTGCACACAGGAAATGATTTATGTTTGCAGTGTGCTCTTGCAGTTTGTAACCTCTGTGAATCACATGCAGGTAATTCTGTCTGTGGTTTGACATTGTTGCATATGAGGAGTCTGCATTAGTCTTTGCGTGGAAAGGATTTGGTATCTGAAGTCCTCTTCTTGTTGTGCTGTCCTCTGCATTGCTGTGTTAATGATCTTATTGGTACTTTTTGAAACCTGCAATTACAGTGAGCTCTGTGATTGATGGGAAGCAGCATTAAAGGATTAAACACTTGCACTGAGTATTTTGTGATCCTTGAAGTGTCAACATCAGCATGCATCGGCACACTGCTGATTAGCCTGATTCTGTCTGTGGCAGACAGCACAAGGTATTTTCCTGAGTTAGTGTGCACTTCAGCCACTGCAGAGAGAATCAGTGTCAAAGCTACCATGATGGGATTAAGAAAAAAGAAATCTCTTTAATAAAAAGTGGGACCATGGATCAGTGTTTTGCAGGTAAAAATTGACATGGTATGCAGGCTCAAATCAGTTGTGCTCTTGGTTTCATCTCAATATCAGTCTTGTGCTTGTAGGAGCCAGTGCTCAGAAAATGCTTGTAGAACCTACTGTAACTGAATAGGATGTTTAGTTTTTAATATATTTGCTCTTTAGACGTTTGTGTCCTGGCTGCTTCTCTTTTTCCATGTCCTTTCATATTTCTCTTAAAAAAAAAGTTTAATTTCTCTGTGTATAGGTACACATGCAGACATGTAATACCTACAAGTACAGCAAATATTGAGGAGCAGAAGTTGTGCAGCATTCATAGACTCTCTGCTCTCTTTTATGAATCCTGAATATAATGACTTCAAGCGGCCTCTGTCTGTGTAGTTAGGTTAACATTGTCAGACACCTTCTCTATCTCAAAGCAACACATGGTCTAGAGTTTTGACAAGCGTGTTCTAATTTATTTATTGCTGAAGCTGTACTTGCTTGCTCCCAAGTGCTTTCCATGTATCTTTTGGAAAAAAAAAAAAAGGCTGTCAAAGAGATTACTCCAGAACCAAAAAGTGTCAGTGGAAATGTTGCATGGGATCCCTTGAGCCCTGTGCTCAGTATGGCTTGGTTTTACAAATGGTTATGTGGTAAGACCCACTGCGGTTAACAGGGCTGCTGAAGTGATGAAGAACTAATTTCAAGAATCACAGCTTGGTGTCAGAGCCTAGTTTCCTTTTTTTTTTACTCATCAGAATAGTTGCCACAGTGGTCAACTTAGGTCTGTTGGAGCACTTTGAGTGATGAGTCCCTACTAAATCAAATCTCCCCCACTCAGAATGCCCCATGAACCTCTGAAAATCTGTCTGGAAAAAAACTCTGGAGATGAATTATATGTGTAGCATTTTGAAATGTACCAAGACAAGCTCTTTGCTGAGCATCTATAATTATAATCAGTGTTCCAGTCCTGAATAGGGGTTTTTAAAAGATCACATTCAAAGCTACTCATTAATTATGTGTGTCAGCCCTATTAATAAAGAAAAAAGTGCATTCTTCCTTAGCTGAAATACAAATACAATAGGGATCATGTCACTTTCCAAGGAAGGATTATTTAAAACTAGAGTGGCGCCTGTGCCTACTAATTAAAAGTTAATAAATCTCTAAAAAATCAGGTTTCTAAGTCAGTCTTGAATGAATTTGCCATTTTCACATGTGGGTGAGGTCTCTTGGTAAGGCAGACAGAAAGCCCTGCTATGTGTCCTTGCCTTCCCCAATTAACATCTAGAGTGGGTAGTACCATTAATGTGCTGTTTCTGGGATGCCACTCTCATTCATACAGAATCTAGGAGGCCACCAAAGACTTAGTATTTATATATTTTATTCAGAATTTCAACAACCTATTTATTAAAAAGTTTTTAAAATTAATTCCAAGTTCTGTACGCTTCCGCATGTGGTTCTAGTATGGTGGTAGAAATAGACTGAGTGCTAGTGAGCCTTTGCAGCTCAGACAGTGCCTCTTTTGTCATGTTGCAGCACAGAATGTTACTTGGATTCTTAATGCACTTGACCTCGGTTCCATCGAGATGATGTATCACAGACCGAAAAAGCTGTTAAAGGAACCTTTTAACATTGCCGAGTCAAATGGCTCATTTCAGGAAATACTGGAATAAAGGGTGTTTGTGCAGTCTTTGTGGCACCCTTCTGCATGCATATTATAAAGCAGTCTTTAATTACGGGATCACATTATTACTTGTTTCCACAGACCTCCTGCCTCATTAAGTGCATGGTATGGATGTTGCTCCGTTTGGAAACAGCTACTCAGTGTTTTTGCTTTTCTCCTGTTTTTTTCAGTTCATGTCTTGATTCTCTTTGTTTTCTGTGAACTGTATGAGACTGCTCTGTAAAAACTGACTTTTCCATGTCAGCCATTGTTAAATTATCTTGCTGTGTCACATGTTTAGGAATTTATATTTCTGAAGCCTGCAGTGAAACGGAGGTGGGCTTGCACTGTGGAGGTGGAAAAAACTTATGATTTCCAAGCAACCCTGCTTGTAGGTGTCCAGTGGAAGCTGTTTGGGTATACTGTAGGGTCGTCAGCACTCTGCTCTGACACTCTGTGAGCAGTTTGGGCATGGAGATGAGGGAAAGACACCTGGGGTGGAGGCTGGGAAAGAAACAGTTGTCTGGGACATTGCACTTTGGCTCTGAGGCCATCCTCCTCACACCCGCACACTGCTCTGCTCATCACCAGTTCTTTTATTAAGTTCTTTTGAGCTGTGGTTGCAGAGGGATCTCTCTTACTGATACCTTCTTCATTCCTGGAGTAGCTTTAATTTCTTTAATGTGAGAAGCAGCATGTTTGGTTTCTTTTTTTCAAAAGATACCAGGAAAGACACTGGTCTTATAACTCAAACCTGTGCATCATAAAGCTGGAATTCAAACTGCACAGAAAAATTAATTTTTTAACTTTTTTTTTGTCTAGAATGGCAGAGCCTTTTTACTTTATTGAAGATTCATATTTATCAAATCAGCCCATTTGAGTGTTTAAAGTTTAGGTCACAACAAATTGGATTGATCCGTTATCTAATTATGAAATAAGCTTTCTCAAAGTAATCTTTCATGTATGTGACACTTAGAGACTCCAGAAGAACTCTTATTGATTTCTGTTATGAATGCCTTAAATTGAACTAGATTTTTAGAGATGAATGTCACTTGGCTGCTGGGGTGGTTTTTGTCCTTGTGTTATTGACACTTAAAGTTAGATTCTTTGATATGCAGGTTGTTGAAAGAAGGCTGCCTATGGTGGTATTTAAGGAGCATTTTTTTACCTCTTAGCCCGTAACTAGTGCTGCTCGTGGACTTTTCAATGTTGTGTAGCTACTGTGAGCCTGTTTGACAAGTATCCTTAGCATCAGCTGAGGCTGTGTGGTGGATGTCATCTGAACTGAGGTCTGTGCGTGTTTCCAAAGACTTCATTGAGAACTTGCAGTAAATAACATAATTTCTCTGAGACTCTATTATCCTTCTGTACTGGGATAACTAATCCTTTGCTGTATTGTACAAGAATTGGGAAGGCGAAGATTGTGAACTGGGTATTAAGATTGTGTTTGGGTATTAAAATAGTAGGAGCCTGTAAGACAGAGAGAGACTTCATTTAATACTTCCTCTTGAAAAGTTGTGATTGGCAGGACTGAGTGTAGTAGTGGTGGTCAGCGATGAAGCTCCAAATTACTTTGTTGGCTCAGGATTAGGTGGTTCAAGAGTAACAGGAGAAACACTCAAGGATTTGTTTAGGGAGAGAACGGGAACGTTGTAGATTCTTGGGCAGCTGGAGAAAGCAGAGATACTTTTCAAGCATATTTTTCGTCACTATGGAGAAAAGAATGTCACATGGTGGCTTCCTGAGACAAGTGTCCTAGATGGATCCTTAGCTCCTGTGAGTCAGGAGCATTTCCTGACATTTTGGTAGAGCTGTGCTAATCTGTCCCAGTTAGGAGTCAGACTTTTGAGTATGAAATCTCCGGGAACAATAAAAAGGTTTCAGGCAATTCTTTTCCTTGCAGAAAGTTTCCAACCATGTTAACTCTTGCATAGTTGATGCCAGTAAACTGAAAATTTGTAAGAACGGGTAACAGAAAGACGTGTTTTAATTCTGCTTGCAATTGTATAGATCCTAGTAAATTTCCTGGAAATCAGTATTACTATGAGGAAGATGTTGCCTATGAACGAGTGGAAGACAATTCAGAATTTGCAGGTTCATACTATCAGAAGTACCTCATTACAAGGATAAAGGATTTACTTGAATAAGAGCAGTCGTAGAGTGTCAGGGTTTTTTGTTATGTATTTTCTTGCACTGTTGGTACACTTGCAGTGTTTTCAGTTGCCCCTTTGAAAATGTGTTCAAGTATTAAAGAATGGATAACAGAATCAGTCAAAGAACCAAATAGAAACTTTGAGGTTCCGTTGCTTCAGAAATACCGACAGTGAACAGTGTGCTTTTGGTATGAATCCCTGTCCCTGAAACTGAGAGATTAAGATCGAAAAGGGTACATACTACTGGAAAACTAGGCTCTCAGCTTCCATTAATGGTATTGAATGTGTATTTGCTTCTTTTTTGTGCAGCACAGAAGGTGCCCCACAGATCTGTTATGTTACTGCCACTTTAGCTCTGTTTGCTCATGAGAAATTATGTATGGCTCAATCTAAAATATTCTGCAATGTTGAGAACTCATTAAACTTTCACTACATGTGTAAGAGAGGCTTTCAAAGGTACCATAGCAGATGACGAAAGGTCTTAGGCCAATTAGACTTAAAGCGAGCTTTGAAATTTCTGGCTTTTTGCAGAAACAGAAGATTATTCTGTTCTTTCACACAGACTGTTGTGAGCAGGCTGCTGTACCAGTAGGCTTCAAATATGAACCTCAGTAAAAAAAATGAGCTTAGTATACCTTCAGGGCCAAGGCCCCAGAGTACATCCACAGCTCCTGCTGCTCAACTTCATTGCATTCAGATGAACAGCCAAAATCTTGGGCCATCCCTTATCTGCAGTGGGCAGATCAAAGAAAGGTAAATGTGCAAGGCTGGAAGACATGGTGAAAGATAAAATGCAGACCTTGGTTGTGAAGGCAGGTTCTCTGAGATATCTCCTTTCCCTTTACCTGGTTCTTTTTCACTGTCCAGTGAAGGTAATGTACAGATTCAGAAGGTTCCTAATTTAATTAGTTGAGCCTAAGTCTCCTTTTCAGGTCTTTCAGACATGTTGAACAATTGCTGGCTTTAAACTTTGGAGGATTATCTCCTCTGCTAGGGCATGTCTATGTGTCAGACAACAGCTGACAATACAAAGTTGATAGCTCTGACAGAAGGGAAACTGACTGTGGAAGCTGGATATCCAATTGTTCACTTTTATTGTGGGGTGTGACTTGCCTCCGCCTAAGAGTCAGCACGGCAGAGAGGAATGCGGGCTTGCGCTGCAGCAATGTTATGTACCTGGGCTTAGCCTGTTGGGACTCAACTAAGATGTTGGCAGATGAAGGTCTGTGTGGAAATACTTGTTTTTGCTGTCTCTGTAGCAGCATTAGAGCAGCACTTTGAATCAGTGTTTCATGGCATTAATTTTGGATGACTTTAAACCTAATAAAACACTTGTAAACTCTCTCAGCTCAGTGCTTTCTTGTGGTTAGTCACACAAAATATTGAAAAGAAGTGAGCTTCAAGCTGGCCCCTCTCAGCACTCAACCTCTCGGAGAGTGTAACAAGTATATGCTGCCCTTTTCCAGTATTTGCTATGCTGTAACAGAAAACTGGATCAGACCAGTTTGATTTGGTTGGGTTTTTTTTGCAGAAATAGATCTGTTGATCTAACAGTCTTTTAGATATTTATAATTAATTCACAGTTTGTTTTGGGAATCTGAGTTAGGCTGACAGGTCTCTAGTTCCCTGTGTGGTTGTCATCCTCTTTCCTTTTTATGGTGGCTGGTGGTTCTGTGCTTGTGTACAGGCAACATGTTAGGACTTCCTCATCTGTGAGTTCAAAGTGTCGGTGATTTCACTCATTACTGTGTGGTTGGGTTTTTCTTTTTCTTTTCTTTTTTTTTTTTTTTAATAACAATAAATGTCCCAGCTTTGGTTTGCCATAGAATAGTTTTTGTTTGTGTTTTTATTCCATCTCCAGCGCTTCTAGATTTCCTTCACTTTTTTAGCCTTCCACGAAGCCCTGATGACCTGTGTGGAGTTGGTTAAAATCTTTTTTTATTTTGAGATTCACTGCCCTTAATCTGCTCTATTTGTTCCTTCTTTATATTTGAATAGTTAGTGTCATCATTTCATGATCACCATCATCCAGTCCATCTCCTGCCTTCAGATTTCCAAACAGTTTCTCCCTTATACCCAAACCAGCTCTATCTTCTGAAGTGAACCGTACTCAAGGTGTTGGAAGGTGTGTCCAGCTATGGCACTGAATATTTTGAATAGGCACAGCTGTCTTCATAGCACATGCCCGTCTGTTGAGGCAGGTGTATGCTGAAAGATGGAAAATACTCGACAGCTTTGTTTTCCTATTGGATGTTACTGAAAAGCAATTAGTGAAAGAATTTTCTAACCAGAGCTGTCAGTGTGACTCCTTGCAGAAATACTAGCTTCACATAAAAGCTGACAGCATTAGCAATTGCCACTGTAGCTTCAGCAAAGGGGTAGATAATTTTATTTAGGATAAGTTATAAAGAAACTCCTGAGTTTGTTAGCCAGCAAGTATTTAGATGTCAAAATGCCACCATGTAGCTGTGCTAATTTTGTTTTCTCTGAGTCCAACAGTTGGCATGGTACTTTATTAGTAGTATTTTCCTAAATGTGCCCTGGGTGTTTACCACCGGCTGCATGAGTCGGGGTTGTGATTTGGACAAATTCTGTTCCTAAACCAGAGTTAACTGAGCGTACCTGTAACAAGAAAGTAAATGGGTGTCCGATTGAATGTTTCATGGCCATTTAATCTTACTAGCAACAATTCGGTTTGACTTCTGTCATGACCAAAGATAGAAGAATGAGTCTGGAATCTCCAGAGAGTAAACACTGTGGACCAGGCAGTAAAGATGCTGGAAATTCTGCTTGCTAGAGGTGCCAGCATTGTGTGCATATCTATGATTTGCTCATCAGAAGCTTGAGAAAAAGGATCCTGCTGGTACCATCCCATCTCATTTCTTGGTTTGGATATGGAGTGGGAGCTCCTTGGAGATCGGGAGGTACTGAATGGGGTTTTGCTCAAAAGGGGAATATTATGTATGAGTTGTTAGATGACTGTGTTTTGCTGACCATTACTAAGAGTGTCTGGACAAGTAGCATCTTCCTAAAGAATGTCGAATCTTTGGTGCATGACTCTGCACCTCGGGGTGGGGCCTTAGACAAATCTCATTTAGCAAGTCTAACCGGCTGAGAGCTGATTTCCTTCTCAGACATATGGAATTAACCAAAGATAATAGGGACCACGCCTGACCAGCATATTGTAAGAACTGACTTTTCATTTTCTGGTATTGGAAGGAAAGAAGAAATAGTCGGGCTTGACTTTTCTTCAGTTCTCCTGGTTGTGCTTCCATCTTTATCCTCAGTTATGACAGCAGTGTGCATTAGGGACTTAGGTCTTTTTTTGTGCTTTCAGAAAGCTGTCCCACGATTAAAAGCAGGAGGTAGGGCTGGGGTTCTTGCTTTCTGCTCATGATTCAGCCAGTGCTTCCTGTTAACTTTTGCAAGACATTGAATCTGCCCCTCTCTACCTTTCTGTGAAACAAAATGCATCATTTCTAAGTTGGATAAAATAAAAAAAACAAGACTCCCATTGTTTTCACTGACAACCCCTACGCTCATAGGTACAGTGAGTGTGGTGGGTTCAGCTTGGCTGAATGCCATGTGCCCACCCAGCTGTTCTATCACTCCCATTCCAGCTGTTCAGGGGAGAGAGTGAGGTGGAAACAAAAAACCAACACGGATCGTGGGTTGCGATATGGCAGTTTATATTTATGCAAAAAGCAAAAGCAGCATGCGTGCGCGCAAAGCAGAAGCAGCAGTTAATCTCTACTTCGCATGGGCAGTGATGGTCGGCCACTTCTCTGAGGAGCAGAGCTCCAACACGCGTAATGGTGGTCAGCAGGCAGCCATTGGAGACAATGAGTGCCTGCCCTTCCTGTTCCCTGCCTCAGCCTTTATATCTGGGTTGACATCATATTGTATGGGGTCAGTGTGGGTCAGCCGGCCTGCTTGTGTCCCCTCCCAGGATCTCACCCTCACTGAAGAAGGAATGTTACCGTGCTGTGCTCAGCAGTAGCCAAAACATGGGTGTGTTATGAACACTCTTCTAGCTACCAATGCAGAGCCACAGCACTGTGAGGGCTACCATGGGGAGATAAATTCTGGCTCAGCCAGGCCCACCACAGTGAGAGGTTACCAAAGTTCACTGAAGTACAAAGTACTCCTGCTAGCATTTGTCTTCTCCCCATCCTTCCCCTTTCAAGCAATGAGTATCTTAAATAACTTTGTTGAGCTGTGAGTTTTGTCACTCACATTCTGGCAGAAGGTAATTCTGAAGGCAGGATGCATGTTGTTTAAGGATGATAGACTGGAAAACAGCTTGTTTGATGGCTGTTGGCTTGAAGCTGGGAAGGGAACTCTCCTCCATCCTTCTTGGGCAGTTCAGTGCAATTTGTAAATGCCAATGATTTGTATATAGGTGCTTCTCCCTTGCCCGGCCTTTCCCAAGATTTGCAAAGTCTTGGGAATTTAATCCTCATTTATGGTGTTGTGATGATACTATACTCATTGTAAGAAATGGTTAGTCAGTCAAGCACAAAGCAGTTAAGGGCTTGCCCAAGGTCTGGTAGTAAAACAACTGTAGCACCAGAGAATTCTCTTCTGTGGCTACTCGATATCACTTCCCTGTTGCAGCTTTTCTGTGGTACATGATACTCCATTACCTGAGTTTCAGTTTATAGGTCCCATCAGTCTGGTCTGCAGCTTGTTAGCACACAATCTTTTACTGTGCGGTGTAACTGTGGGGTTTCTGGAAACAAGGAATCTTATGGTAAATTAAGTCATATTATCTACATTCTTTTCTGAATCCTTTTACTTTTGGTTATTGCTGTTACCATCTTTTGTAATTTTTGGCACATTATTCCCAGTGAATCTAGATACTTGAAAGGTCTTCTGCCTGCAGATCATCATCTTTCTGTAAAGGTTTAATTGTTTCTGTGAAACTCTGATCCTGACAGAAACCATCAGTGTATCTTGTGTTTCAGTGGTGTCAGCTTTTCCCTGGATATCCACTTTATATGAGAACAGGCATTCTGAGGGCCCAGGCTCTTCAGTAAGACATGGTCTGATGCATAAGGGCTGTAAGCTGTGATAGCAGGAGAGATTCTAGTCACTTGAGAGTTTGGTGTAACTTTGCACATGTTGCTAAATACATTGCAATTCATGAGTCTTTAATTAATTTAATAAAATGAAAGCCTTTCCCCTTCAATAGCTGCCACTAACTCATAGCTTTGGTTTTGTTCCAGATTGTGGAAGCCTGAAATAAAATATCCTGTGACTGACAAGGTGACGACACCACAAGGTGGGTCTTCTGTTCTCATTGTTCTTGTATCAGTCATGCCACAGCCCTGAAGATGCTGTTCATCTTGTCTTTGCTTGGATGGATTGCATAGTGAATCTCTGGGGCTTGTTCAAACAAACCTGAATAGTTTGACAGGATTCGTCCTATGTTTGCATATACTTGAGTTTTGTATTTTGATGGTGTTTTAAACAAAGAGGATACATACTTTTTCTGAGCTGTACAGTGAAGGCACAGAGGTTGAAGAGTGAAAATTAAAATACGTTGGGGTTTTTGCTAACGTTTTTGTACAGGTGTCTTGTCTTCTCTAGGAGACAACCAATTGACATTGCGAACTGAGCTCTCCAAAAGCTGCTGCTGCTACTGAGTACAAGCCCTACAAGTTGAATCTATGATGTGGCATTTTTTTTCTTCTCACACTTCAAATTTAGGGTTCACGGTTGCCAAGAATGTTCTCTGCAACATGCGCTGATTACTTGTCTGTCAGTCGCCACATGCTCACCTTGTTTGAGCATTCGTTGCTCTCTTTTGTTGAAATGTTTTATTGAAGTTGTTTGTGAAATATGTAAATTTGTGACATAGCATAGATGCAAAGAAATGCTGATCCCTGGATTTTCCACTTGCACCCTGTCATTCTCTGTTCAGAGGAGGGTTTGTGTAATGGATGCAGATAGCTTTTGGTTATTTGAACAGCTCAAGTGAAAAACAATGTGAAGAGAGATGGTAAATAACACTTTTACTTTATCTGGTGACACTACACAGTCACAATGAAGTCAGGTTTTTTCTGGGGTTTGTTTTTTTCATTCTTGTAGTTGGTTCTTGTCTGTCTTCTTTCTAGAGCAGAGAATGGAGTGAAAACTGGGACATGGCTTGCCTGTATCAATGTACTTGGGGCAGTTTCTTTTGGCCATAACGTTGCTGCTCTTACTGCTGCCTCTTGTTTCTCTCTTGGAGGTCACCTTTCTTTCCTTTGTCTGAAGGTGTGAGTCTTTCTGGAGTACCTGTCCACAGCAGGAGTGAGCTGGAGTATTTCAGCGTGGAACAGCAATCTTCCTGCTGAGTATTTCAGAGTTTGTCACCAGCTCTGAAATATTGTTGTAGCTGTACCAGGCTGCAGTGCAGATGTAATGCTTGGATTTCTCAAGATGTTAAAAAGAATTGACACAGTCACGTAAAATGTTGTCTCATGTATGCTTGTGGAAGGCAGTGAGAGAAACAGGTGAGGTGTGAAAATTTATCAGCAAGACTCCAGTTGTCATTCTTAAATGGAAGCTGCTGGGGGTCCCCCTGCTCGTGGGATTAAACCATGTCCAGTGAGAAAAGGTCTAGTTTTGATTTCAGTGAGTTCAAGCTGCTTCTTTTAGCTGCCTCTGCATGTTATTGAATGTGGTTCATTAGGAAAAAGTTAAATGGTGAGGAAGAGACAGGTATTTCAAAGCTGTAATGAGGCTATATACAATAACTTTAATGGGAAGGAGTGATTTAAGGATCTGACCTAAAAGTGTAGACAAAGCTGTTTTGTGGATACTCTTTCAAGGAGCAGTAAGGAAGTTGAGGAGAGTTCATTTTGCATTTTCATTCACTAGTGCCAGTCTGAGCTCAGGTAGTCTTGTGACAGGTGTTGAATGTGCTGTCTGTTCTTAGCAAGTGCTCGTCACAGTGATGCCTGCACTGAATTTCCTGGTTACATGCTGTAGTCTGAGGGGGATCAGTGATCTTCTGTCTGCCCTTAGAAGTAAGTAGTAATCCAATTCTCTTAATACCCAGAATATTGGCACTTTCAGCTGCCTTTGAGCTGCTCACAGTTTATCAGTAGAAATTGTGTTCTTGCATAAATGGGGAGCAGAATACCTTCTTGCAATTAAATAATTGGTTGTCTAAATCTCATTTTAGTAATCTGATCAGACTTACAGTACAGGCTGCAGGAACAGCCCTGGGACAAGGGTGAATAAACATTTCCAACTTCTTGAATTTTAATAGTTCTTGTTCTTCTCTTCTGTACTCTTTTTACCACATGAATCTAGGGGCACATTCAGATTACGTTCAGCTCTGCTTTTTGTCTTGATAGTCTTCCTTATAACCCTCTCTTAGCCTTGTACACAACCCATGTAATGACACAGAAAAGTTCTTCACCCATCTGTTGTTCTCTGTTGCATCACTTTCTGGACTGCCCTAAATCACATTCTTGCTCATCACACAGTAGTTATGTATCTTGCAGAAAAGAATGAAAGCAAGACTGTCTCAGGCTCATCTCTGCAAGCTCAAGCATGTATTGAACCGAAATATTACCTAATTTTTCACACTTGCAGGGCAATTCAACCCAAATCCTTAAAAGAAAATGTTAGATATAAGTATAACAGTTATGTTTTACTGGGAATCTGGGTAAAAAAAGGCAACAAAAAGATGGTTTTATATCTCATCATAATATTTCACTGGAACAGCATGAGTTTATGTAATGATTCACAAGCCTATACTAATTCATGGTGAATTTCCATGTGCTGTGAACAAAATAATGGAGAGAAATTTATTAAAAGCCCAAAGACCTGCATTCCCTAACCTAACATTAGGCCTGTGTGTGTCATTACTGTTTGCATCCAGTGTGTATACCCTGCTCTCCTCCTGCAGATACTGTAGATAAGCATCTCAGAAGGGCTGTGAAGGTCACGTATGGTTGAGTCATTTTCTGAAGCACCTCTCTCTCTTTCCATTGAATCTAGAAAAAGCTTTTGGTTTTTGGGCACCTCTATTCTCTGTCAAATGAAGGACTGAGTGAGCTGGTGTTCTTAGAAGCCCTGTAAACAGACAAAACTAGCTGAGCATTTTCATTTATATTGTTAGGAGATACAAGAACTGTGAGCACCCCTTATACAGTGGAGTCTTTTGTTCTTCTGTCTTTAAAATTGCTGCACTTTTGGGCTGTTTCTCTTGTAAAAGTGATCTGCTGCAGCCCAGCAAATAGACAATTGTAATAAGGCACCTGATCTCTTGGAGATATCCAAGTGTCATTCCATCAGGGTGTATTGGTTCTCTCGTTTCCAGTGTAAGGTTATGCGCCTCAAGTTGTTTTGCTGAGCTGCTTGCATATACACACCATTACCATTCTCTTTTACTCTGCTGCTAGGAACAGAAAGTGTAAAGGGATTCAGCAGAGCAAAGAGCTCCCACAGCGGAGGTACCTGAGGAGAGCAGTACCGCATGTGATATGGGTCACTGAGGTCTGTCCAAATGGCTAAACAACAAGGACTTTACGCTTAGGTCCACTCATTTCTCTGTAACAGGTTTTCTGTATGATATTCTTCTTTTTGTGCTAGAGTAATAAATACTGCTCCCCTGTTGAAGGCATTGACATCACATCCAACATTCTTTGGTTTGAAATTAAGCATTGTTAAATACCATATAGAGAGAGTCATGTGAAGCAGAAGCTATTTAGGCTAAGCCTTGGCTATTCAGGTTGAAATCATAAGCAACTTGAGGTTACCCCAGAAAACCCACTAACATTCCAGTTGATTGGAAGTTCCCTTCATATTGTTGTTCAAAGTCCTCCTTTTGTAAGAAGGGGCCCTCTGGTGTGTGGGGCAGTGAGAGGGAGAGTTTCTCCATCTAGAGTTCTCCTGTGGTGTTTGTCCCCAGGAGGCATTTTCTTGGGATGTGCAGCATGCTGCCTTGCACTCGCAGTGGGCAGTGCTGGTAGCCTGGGCAGTGGGAGGACTGTGGTCTGGTCACTGTGCTGATGAGTTAGAAAAACACATGGCCTGGGCTGCATCCAGCACTTTAGGATGGAGGCCATCAAACTCTG
This sequence comes from Grallaria varia, assembly GCA_013396735.1. Classification (NCBI taxonomy): domain Eukaryota; kingdom Metazoa; phylum Chordata; class Aves; order Passeriformes; family Formicariidae; genus Grallaria; species Grallaria varia. The sequence goes on along the minus strand of VWZG01009950.1, from coordinate 33,476 downwards.
ACATGAACCAGCCCTGGCTTGTGGACTGACACTGCACCTGCAGGCCTGTGCAATGCTCCTGGTGTTCATATGTGGAAAAGCAGGAAGGATGCTGGCATGACTTCTTCCCCCACTGTGGATAGGATGGGGACCAGGGAAGCCCATCTGCCCTAAGTCCTGTGTCAGGGAGTAAGTAAAGCGGTATGTGGTGTAGTACCTTGATGGCTGTAGTATCTTCTTCAGTGGTGCAGATGAACCTGCTGGCACCCGTATGACTCTAACCAGCTCTGCTGGCACTATTACGTCTAATGGACTAGATTTCTCATTGAGATGGCTCTGCTGAAATCAGCAGAGTATGTCAGAATTGCACAGCAGCAAAATCAAGTTGTTGGTTTAGTTGTCTCTCAGGTGCGTCTGGGCATTTGTGCTATATGTCCAAACCCCACTTGCTCAAAAATCAGAGCCTGAGATTATGAACATGCAGAAATAGGTTCTCTTTTAAGGGCCACTTTATTTTTCATTCTCTGAGACTACAGATAATGTACAAAGATGCAGAGTTAAAAAAGCCGTGGTTTTCTGACCAAATGCCTGAGTTAATGTTCTGCCAAATACTAGATGAGAAACCCAGAGGCAGGGTCAGCAGAGTATTTGTTGAGGGAGTATCTGAAGAAGCTGTTCTTATTGACCCCAGCAACTCCCGAGTGCTAGTTATTTAACGAGGTAAGTGTTTGTGGGATGACTTCTAATTGCCAGCAGTGTCTTTTGGGGGGGAGGGCAAAGGCAAATGGAAAGAACCAGGTGATGCACTACCTTTTTTTTAATTTTTTTTCTTTTTTTTTTTTTTTTAAAGGAAACAGCATATTGTAGAACTGCAAGTGTCTGCTTAATGCTCGGTCTTCAAACATTCTGAGATGCCGTTCATGTATGTGGAATAAGTTGCTATACCAGCCTCCTGCATACCATACCAGGAGGCTGAAAGGCAATAGGATAATAACAATTTTGATTAGATCCTTATCCACAGCACTGAGTAGGAATTTTGCTCTTGACTTCAATGGGAGTGGGATCCAGACCCTTTCTTTGTGATGTGCAGCAGTGATGTCTGAGACAGGATTAAAGAAGAGATGTTATACCCTTTAATTCTAACCTGAAAAGTTTAAAATAAGCAAGACAAGTCTCTTTGGAGAGTGAGAATATCTTTTATGAGGTTACATGTTTGCAGGTGAGGGGTGAAGACCTGAATAGAAGTTTCTATTCCTGAAAGCTTTCCTTGGTGTGTGTTTTTTCTCTGTCCTCCCAGGTGTAGGAGATACTATCTCTGTCTATAAGATTTGCTTCATGTACAGCCTTTGAAAATAGTGGCTGTAATGCCTTTACACCTTGAATATCTTTTGTTATTGGTGGGGAGAAAGCATTTTGGTATGTACCACTCAGAACTGGATGCTTTTCTGTTACTTACAGTCCCAACTCATATCCTGTTTGTGGATTTTTATCTCTGTTTCTTACCTCCTTGCAGGTTTCTGGACACATTACCACTTAACAGGTGATAGGTCAAAAGTCTTTCCTTTCCTCCCATGAAGTCACTCAGAGCTTTCTTCCCTCTGGTACCAGTAACAACAGAACCAGCGTTAAAGCTATTTGATCTGATAGGGCAGTATGAACTGTCTCACTGAAGCTCTGCCTAAAGGGAATGTCAGATTTTCCATGTGGACAGGTCTGTAAGAGAAAAGGGATGACATCCAGAGGGAAAACAGATTAGAATCATAGGAAGAATAGGTTATTTTTCTTCCAGCTCTTAACTGCTGCAGGCATAAACAGGCCTCATTATGTAAAGGCATTACAGTATCTCCTTTAGTGTTGCTTCTGCCCTTGGAAGCATGTAGGTTTCATGGAAGCCATTCATCAAATTCCTGATTTTCAGGCTTTGAAAGGTGGATTGTAGATTTCAGTTCATTTGTCTGAGCAATATATAAAGGCAGGAATTAGTAACTTTCATATGAAACCCCACTGGTTTTGCATGGATCTGATTTTTCCTTTTTACTGTTATAATCATCTGGTTGTTTTACTGTATGAATGAAACACTTAACACTTTTAAAAACACAAAAATCATAAATCTTCTGTTAGCTCTCCTCTGGATATTTGTGTGTAGCTGAAATAACTTTGTCAAGTTGTTGGGTTTTTAATTCCTAGGCTGTTAAAAGACTGGTGTGAGACCTACACAAAACCTTGCTCACTGAGGCATGGGCAGCTGTGAGTAAGGGGAGGTCCAAGGGCTGAGAGCCCTCTGTACAGGGGGGTTCCTGAGTCCAGGAGCATCCAAGCAGCCCAGAAGTTCTCGGTAGCCAACCGAGTGAGGAGGGGGTGGTGCTGGGAGTGACNGAATGAGGTACTGGAAAGCAGTGCCACAGACAGGCACCTGGGGGTCCTGGTTGATGGCAAGTTGGATATGAGTCAGCAGTGCCCTGGCAGCCAGAAGGGACAATCAGGTCCTGGGGAGCATCAGGCAAAGCATCACCAGCTGGTCAAGGGAGGGGATTGTCCTGCTCTTCTCTGCACTGGGGTGGCCTCACCTTGAGCACTGTGAGCAGTTTTGGGCATCGCAACAGCAGAAAGATATTAAGGTATTAGAGAGTTTCCAAAGGAGAGCATCAGAGATGGTGAAGGGCCTTGAGGGGAAGCTGTATGAGGAGCAGCTGAAGGCATTTGGACTGTTCAGCCTGGAGGAGACTGAGCAGATATCTCATACCAGTCTGCAACTTCCTTGTGAGGGGAAGAGGAGAGGAGGCACTGATCTCTTATCTTTGGTGACCAGTGACAGGACACAAGGGAATGGCCTGAAGTTGTATCGGGAGAGGTTTGTGTTGGATATTGGAAAGAGGTTCTTCCCTCAGAGAGGGTGGTTGAGCACTGGAACAGGCTCCCCAGAGAAGTGATCACAGCACCAAGCCTGGCAGAGTTCAAGAAGCATTTGAATGATACTCTAGGGCACATGATGACTCTTGGGGATGGTCCTGTGCAGGGCTAAGAGGTGGATTTTATGATCCTTGTGGGTCCCTTCCAACTCAGCATATCCTGTTATTCTGTGAAATCCTGTCGTCTCTATGCTTCAAGGGAATGCAGTTTGATTCAGTATGGGAAATGTTAGCGTAGGAGTTGAGAGAGCTGGACGTGAATGGGGACCTGATAAGATTTTGATCCTGACCAAAAAAGAGAATATTCTTTTAGATGTCCATGTTGCTGTTGTCCTTATTTAAACACTGTTGACAAAGGGGCCTGTTTATACTTTGCTATTTTTCTCCATCACATAGATTTGTAATCCAACTGCTGTAAAACACAGCTCTCTGTATTGCTAGACATTGATATAAATGCACTTTTCTCACACTTTGATGCTGTGGCAGTGTTTACTTTGAGCTCTGGCTTCCCAAGGCCCCTTTCTGAATAAGAGTCAAGGGGAACTGTGTGGCTGAAAATGTGAAAACCTCAATCCCCAGTTTTTAAGTGCAGCCTTAGAGGCTTGGCTGTGGCACAGAATGGTAGGCAAGAGTTCAAATGATTCATGTGCTGTTGCCCTCAGACTGCTCGTTCCAACTATTGAGCTTAGACATAGAGAAGATCCAATCCATCACAATGGTGCATTTGAAACTCCAAACTTCATAAGCTTCTATTAATTTTTCTTTTTCCCTTGAGGTACCTGCTGAACTAAATAATGATCTTGCTGTAGAAAAGGTAATGGGAATATGTGCAGTGGGGATAGGAGCCAGGTAAGGGGCAAGGCTCTGTGTACTTGAACTTTTACATTTGAGAAAGCCTTTTGGATCTGGGGCTGGCTTGGAAAAACACTAGTCAGGGAATAGTGCCTGCACAAAAAGTCTTGCTATGGAAGTGGGATGGGCGGTGAATGTAAAGGTGCAGGAGTCACAGATGAGTTTGAACTCATACAAGACTGTGGGTAGAGGGAACCCCCTGTTCCCCAGCAGTGTACAGTCCTGTGTCTTTGCCCGCCTTGTGACAAGGGGGCCAAGTTTAGGAGCCAGAAAAATGCCATGTACTCTTTTGTAAAGGTGTTTTGTTCCAGACCTGTAGAGTTGGAGAGTGAAGGAGAAGCCTTCTTGGAGATCCAGTCATGAAGTACAGAGGGAGTATTAGTGTCTTCAGTTTGCAGGTGAGGAAGTGAGGCATTTCTCAAGACATTTATATTATCTGCAGGCAGTAGGCAAGTCTGTGGCCCAGCTGGGATCAGATTTCAACCTTCTGAGCCCCATGCAGTGCTTTGTTCTATTCCATCAAAGTACCTGTTTCTGCTGTACATCTTAGTTAGCAGCTTCTCCTGATCTAACAACTAAGAAATAGCTTCATAGTGCAAACAATAACAGTATGGGCAGATACGTATTTTGTTTCTAGTTAGAGCAGGGATGTACACATCTGAGACGTGTTATAATGTGCTCAGAAGGAGAAAATATGGATCCCAACCCATCAAGTAGAAAATTATTGCTTTGGATGAAAAGTTGATATTTTTTTTTCAGGCAAATTTGAAGGCAAGTTTTGTATGTGAGCTGTGGGAGCAGAGTTAGAAAGCTTGGACTTTTACATACAATTCTGACTGATTCTGCCGGCGTTTTGTATTGACAATTATACATTTTCATAATAAGCAAGAGCTGAAACTAAAGATTGCTGTACTCAAGCTCTACATATCAGAATGCAATTGTGCCTATTGTGTTTGTGCTAGAAAGCTTGAAGCACCATGGCTGGATGCTTTTTTCATCCCTGTTAGAGGTCCATCGATTTCAACAGACTTAAATCCACATTCATGCGTAACAGCCAGCAAAAACCAAGCTCTTGAATCTCAGGAATGCACTATGAAGATACAGAGCAACATCTGTAATGTAGCAACAGGAAAGCCTTTATGCTCTTCTTGTTCCTGCTGGTCTCAGAGCCTGAGAGTAATAGTGAGGATATGATGGAGGGTTTGCTTTCCTTTTGGTCAGGCCAACCAAATTTTCTGAGAGTGTAATGCCTACCAAATTTAAAACAATAGTGAGCTATAGTAGCAGTCAAGGGCTCAGTATTGAGGAACCTCAGCTTTGGTTCAGTGCTAAGGTTTGGGAAGATATCACACAGCAGCATGACTCCATGATTTCTCCTTGCTTGCCATGGCATTAATGACCTTCCTGATTCCATTAAAAACTTTGCCAGCAGGATCTGGCATCTTTGCTCTGTCTTCCTAGGCACTCCGGAGTGCTGTCGCAGACTCTCTGGGCAGCAAAAGGGCCAGGCTGCCCATCCCATGGCAGGCCCTTTCTGGGAATGGAAAGAAAGTGCCTTTATGCATGGCAGAGAAGGGGAGATACTGGAGCTGGAAAAATAGAGGCCATGAGCAGTGTTCTTTGGGATCAGAATCTCTGCTGGTGGTAATCAGCGCTGACACCTGAGATCGGTGCAGCACCTGCTGCTTGTGGCTGCTTTTTGCCTGCTGTCAGGTGTCTCACAATCCTCTGCAATTAAACCATTTAAGACAGTGGATTACTTAAATCAAGCCATTCTAGAAAGAACAGCACCAGATCCTATACAAGACAGACAGACGCCTGAAAGATATCCTATATTTACACAAAATGTAGCAATTAGATTTTCCCCCGGTATCTTTTGTATTTTTTCACAGTTTTTGCCTATTATTTCTTCAAGGGCAAAGTGGGGAGTAGCGTGAGTGTGGTTAAGTATGGCCTGTAATTACACAACCGAAGAAATAGGAAAAAGCCTTCTGGGTGTTTTCTATATCATGGGATTTATTAGGTGTCTCATGTGCTGACAGAACAAGATGTAAAATTGCTTTCAGTGTTCATCTGTATCCTGTGAGACGGAAGAAGCAAGTCTCACAAAGGTACTGTAGCGCAAAAGCTTGGCTTGTTTGTTAGTGCCTGTTGTGATTAATTCCCTCCCTTTTTTTAAATGGTTTTCTGGTCTCTCAGTGAATAGACAAAAGTGATTCTGTTTTCACAAGTGCAGTACAGGAGAGAGTACCTTTTGTGTAAAGGATATTTCAGAACAAAATCTAGTGCTGATTTTGAAGTTTTTGGTGTGTTCGTGCAGCACTGCTAATCATGAACAAAGAAAATAATTTGCAGTTCAGAGAAATCCTGGAGCCTCTTTATGCCTGCAGGAAAATATTACTTTTTTCACTGTTTTTTGGGGTAACTGCAATCATTTGAAAGAAAAACTGGTAAAGAAAGCGTGTACTACTGCATCTCAGCTGGAGCAGCTCTGCATTTTCTTGGCTACTGCACTGAAGCAAAACCCTCTGTTCACTGAGATGATAAAAACAAATGTCCATGTCCTGTATTCCCTCTTGAGAAAATGAATTTTGAAGATGCAAGCACTCCTCTATGGTAGCAGTATTCATTTACAGACACTGGCCACTGATGTAGTTGATACCGTCTTTTTCAAACTGTAATCTCTTTGAGCAGGTAAGTCATGAAGCTGAGCCTGAAGGTTACCCAGGTCTCTTGAAGGTTACAGGGTATATTTGCAGGAGAAGCAATCTGCATCTAATTTTCAATCTTTAGAATTATTGTCAGTGCAGAAGAGAGTAGGCAAACCTCAGACAACTTTATTGTGGTTACGAATCATGTGCCTGTGATTTGTGGTTTCAGGGCATTTTTAAAGTGCATGACTTTGTGGGTAAAACTTGCTCTCGCAAGTGGAAAAGGCAAAAAAAAAAAAAAAAGAGAAGGACGTTTAGTCTAAGTGGAGTGACTGAAAGCTAGTCCAGAAGTTTTAAAAAAGCAGTGGCATATTTTTCAGTTTTAAACATCAGTTTAGAATCCTTGAGCTGCAGAGGCTAAGCTTAGCCTTAAAGGTCTGGAAATATGCTGACCTGTCTGCAAATCTTGTGTTTCCTCTTTGCACAGGGCCCTTCAGAGCCAGAGCAGGGGGTGGTATTTTGCAGAACCTTCTGCCAGAAGGCAATGTGACCTGCAGCTAGGTCAGAGGCGCTGATCCCTTGGTGTAAGGTTAAGGAGTGATCAAGTACATTCTTTTCTGTAATGGTGCAGAGTAGACACTGCCCTGCCTCTACTAGACTGTGTGTGCTTGATCTGGAAGCGGTATTAGATTCCTAAGTAGCTTTATACAACAGTTGGAAGTTGCAATTCAGGTATAAGTGCAGTAGTGGCATGGGTGGAAGCGGAAGACATGGGAAAATGGGATGAAAGTCTGAGTTGTGCATTTGCAGGTGCAGACACAATGAAGGGATTCTCAGGAGATGTTAGGCTGCAGTGTGTTTTTCATATCAGCTTTCACACAGGCAGCAGATTTCAGGAGTCTGTTGCCTACCTTATGAGTCTGAAAATAGACCCCTTTGAGCAGGGGGTAAGCAGTGGTGGTGCTGGGCTAATGGGACCTGATCCGATTACTTTGCTCTAGGTCTGTTCTCCAGGCAGATTGAACAAAATATTTTAACAGTGAAACCCTGAGAAACAGTCTATAAAATGTCAGTGCTTGCATTTTTAGAAAGGCTACTTTCTTCAGCTCGGATTGATTTCCTCTGCAAAGATTCTGCCTGGTTTTGTAGGGTTACGAGAACGCTGTGTGTCCCAGTACGTATGCCAGTGGACTCTTCACATGGGAGTTGTCACATTTACCACTTTGATTTAAAACTCTTTGAGTCTCCTGTTTAAGTCTTGCCCTCCTTAGGAGATGTTTTCTGATCTCCCCTTGTTTAATAAACTATGCTGCAGACCCTCTTCGCCACCTGTGGACCAGGGTATAGTGGTGAGTTGCTGGGAGATGGGTGCAATGCTGGGCCTGGGGTCATCCTGTGTTGCAGAGACCAGCCTGTGTATTTTGTGGGCACTGTGCCTTCACAGAGCCCCTGTGATTCTATCTCTCCTCTTGGTCTTGCATAGTGTTGTTGTGCTGTGTTGTGCTAGATCATGCTGTTAAACTGCAGGATTCTGAGTGCTGATTGCAAATTGAACAGGAAAGATTGCTTGGATTATCAGCGGGAAAACAGTAGAAGGCATGATCTTTACTCCTCAGAGCAGAGCAGAAATTTTTGTACTCTTCTTTGAAACAAATTGGTAAATAGCAGGGATGTTCTGATCTGTAACAGGTTAACTGCTGCGGGGTCTGTAGGCTTCCTAGGCGCTGAAGGAGATGGGTTGGAAAAGACATTTCATAGAGATAAGAACTTGAAAAGTCATGCAGAGATGTGGAAATAGCTTATTTAGGCAAGAATAACAAAATCTAGTAAAATTATACCAAATCAAGCAGTGCAGATGAAAATTTTGCCTGAGTGCGGAAGCTGTGACTATTTACCATGATGAGGTTAGGTCAGGGATAGTGTAAAGCTGCAGGGAGTGCAGCAGCTAGGAAATAAAACCAGCAATAAGGTCAGTGCTCAGAGTCAGGTAAATGAGCCATGCTGTAGGACAGGACAGTGGCAGTGCCAGAGCTCCATGGTGATGTGATTCCAGAGGTGATGTATTCTGGTGGTGTCCTTGACAAGGAGAATGGGACTAACAATGACTGGCTATTCCTTATGTGCTTGTTTGAATTCATGGGGAATTTGCTGCGATAAAGTCAGTATAGTGTGACTTGCATGTAATGAGTTTTGAAATACTTCAGGGCTTTTTGCAGTACTTTGTAATGTCTCTGTAGCCATGTATGAAACGGGAGTAAAGAAAGTGTGTCTCCCCAAGTGAGGGGGAGTCTAGCAAACATGAGCTTTGCAAGGGTCTGGGAAGAGCCCCTGACCTGCCTTCTGATGAACAGGGTGCAAAATTGTTTTAAAGGCATTTTGGCAGAGAGGGGCACCATGTTCCACCTCACTTTTTGTAAGAGTAAGTCTTCATATATGAGTGCTGGTTTCAGGTGTTACATGCTGGAGATGAATAAAGGGAGAAGCAGTGTCTTAAACATCTTGAACTTTAATTTGTTGCTTAGTAAAAGTAACTTCCAGGTCCACTTTCCTGTTTGCTGGATGCTGGAAGATGGATTCCTTTGTCAAACATGATAATGACTTGAGTATTTTCCTGAGCTTCCAATATCAATTTGATGACAAGTATGGAGGAAGTTCTACATGTTATGGGGGATACTTCTTTTCTTTTTACAGTAATATAGGAGCAGTTGGTGCATGATTGTATTGTGAAGGGTCTAAAATAGCATAACAGTGGCTTTGAAACCTAGTTACTGTTATTTTTGACCATTACATAATTCTGGGAGTGAGTACTGTGAGATAGTATCTGGCCTGTGGATTCAGGTAGGGAATCTGACAACTTACCTAGACTTCCTAGACCAGATGTTTTGTGTGTTAAATGTTTAAGTTTTCAACTTCTTTCCCCAGACCAGTCCCTTTCTTATTATCTAGGTTTTGGCCTTTATATCCATGGCTGCAGCCCACCTAACTTCTGTAGTGTAGTACCACTGCAGGTCCTTGGTGTGGTATCAAGATTGATCCAAAGTTTGCTGTGCATGTATGTGCATGTCTGTGACTGGCTTTGAACACTGATTCAGAGCACGGCGTAATCTCTCTGTGCTGTTGGTCCTGTGGCAAACAGAAAGGGAGGGTGGGTTTTAGGCAGGCAGTGTTCCAAGCCCAGCTCTGCTGTTGACTCCCTGGGTGACCTCAAGCAATATAAAAACAGGACTGATGATACACTTAGCATGCTGCAGAACTGTGGAGCAAGCCTGCTGTCCTTACATGTGCATTAGTAGCATTTTGGTTAGTACAAGTGGTTTCATAAACAAAAACAAATTGCCAGTGAATAGTCTGGCATTTTTTTGAGAGAAGCCTGCAGAGCACTGAGGAGTAGCCAGTAAAAGCTGCTTGAAGTCCTAGCCAGAAGATTCAGCCAAATTGTTATTGTAATTGCATATCATGAAAACTGTTTAGGAAGAGTTTTAGCTGTTTGCTCATTCATGGCTTAGACCCCATTGTGCAAGAGCAGCTGTATTTGTGCAAACATTTTCTCGTTCTGTGACAAAATCACTTGGGTTGGTAGGTTAGGAAATGTAGCCTTTTCATATTAAAAGGTAAACTTTGCCTGTAGCTGTAGACCTGGTGTCTTAGTTTAGAGTAAACCAAAACGATTCAAAATTCCTTTCTCAAATTGACCATACCTCTTTTAGTTGTAAAACAAAATTTTAATTTGGAAAATGTGTAGCAGGAAAGATAACAATCCTTAACTACTAAATATATTTATAGAGATATATATATATATCCAAAACACCAGAACAGAACAAAAAAACTGTAACCAAAACCTCTAAAGAAATGAGTCTCTGAAGGGACGGAGTGAGATGTCTCCCATAAGCAGTGTGTCCTCCTTTGTTCTTCGTCCAGAAGGCGCTGGCCCAGCAGGTGAGCAGGGCGGGGGCCGGGGGCTTCCACATTGGTGCTGTCCGTGCCTCAAGCAAACTGTAGGAACTCCAAAGCGATGAACATTGTCTGTCCCTCTGGAGCACAGGGCACGCCGGGCTAGAAGCAAGAAGTAGGGAAGAAGCCAAAACCACAGGAGTCCCCTCCGAGGTGTTCCCTTCTCCAAAACCGCTGCCAAAGAAGTCAAGGAAAAAGAAACTCCCCAAACCGGAAGAAAAAAGAAACTTCCCCCATCTCCTGCCCCTCTTAGCCATTAGGCTGGAGTTTGGGTGATTAGCTGAGCCTCTTTGTTTCGATAGCTGAGGCGGGGAGGGTGTCAGCTCCCAAACTGCTGGTAGGGAAAAAAACATTCTGACAAATTCTAAAACTATAACAGCTGGTTAAGTAATCTGCTATTAAACTCATTTGGACTGTCACAGAGAAAATAGGTGTAATACATCTGCAAGAAAACAGCATGTGAAGAGCGGAATGGGTGAGATGTTATTAGTATGAATAATGCTCCCTCATACGAGTAGAGCCACTGTAGTCAGAGATCCTGCATCTCTGTTTCATGGTGTTTCTACTGCTGTTTTGTTGACTTTGTTTTAATGCTTTATGTTGACTGAAACATTTTAGTGTTTTTAATTTAAAACCTAGTGTGGGACAGAGGGGTTTGGGAACAGATTATATACGACCAGTATGGTCTACAAAATGTCCGCTTTATTTACCAAAAGATGCCTTTTTATACACTTCTTCTACACCCCGACATGACAGTATTGGTTACGTAAAGATAAACATGCCCTATTGACCATTCTAATTGGATTAAGGCAGGTGTCAATTAAGAGGTAGAGACATCTGTTTACCTTTTGAGACTCCTCCTGGAACTTGGCACAGTTCCTTCTTTGTTCTAGTTACAGAATCCCAAGTCATGATGACTCTGCAAATTCTCACTATCTGCACTATCTGTGCCACAGTCTTGCTAGCACGGCCTAGAGAATGCAGAATGAATTTGCTCACACAAATCTGTTCTCACCACAGCCTAGTAACTGAAACTTGCTAATGCAATTGAGAAAGCATCTCTTGGGATCCGTTCTGCTTTGCTGGGATGGACTGGAAAGGAACAGTTTCTCTGTTCCCTTTCTCCCCAAACCATACAAGATTGCAAGCTAGGTTGTTCTGTGATAATGTGCTTTTCTGAGTGTGTGTAAAACCATCCTGTCTCTGTGTGATCCATCTACTAACTGATGAGGGCAACTTCCTGTAAGCAAGCTCTTGTGGTCTCTGGTTTCCAGCTAGTTCTACTTCTACTTCTTTTTAAAAACAAAACAAAACCCAACAAACAAACAGCCCACCAAAACCAACAAAAACCCACATGTTTTTGTTACTTTCATGATTCTTACATGAAGACAGGCTGCAATTTTAAAAGGCACCAGCAAAACTTTGAAGGTAGTGTGTATTCTGATCACCTTGAATTAGAGCTTTTGGATCACGTCATAAAGTCAGATCAGTGGATGGGAGCAGAAAAGAGTGAACGCTAGGAGAGTTAAATCCAGGTCCAAATAATTCTGTATTACTGTAATCAAAAGTGTTTTGTTCCTGACTCTGCAAACACTTTTAGGAAAAAAATGTCCCATAAGGATTTATGAGCATGTCAGTAGTTGCAGTAGCACCCCTGATAATTGACCTGGCTTGGGAATAAAGCTGAGGAGACTTACACTGAGGATGCGAGAGGAGTCCAGCAGTATAAAGCCTGGTGTCTGTGAAGGAGATCTGAATGTCTGGGCAGAGTGTGAAAAAGAAATGAGATCCAAGTACAAGCACAAGAGAGTAGAGATGGGAGAAGGGAGTTGTTAGAACCGTCACACTCCATTAAAATAAATGGAAATCTTGGCTGCAGTTATAGATATGTCATGCTGCAAGGCATGTGTGTATTTAAAACCAATCTCAGTCTGTTCCCCAAGACTTTAGGAATCTGAGAACCTATCAAAAAAACAATTAACATCTTGCAGGAGAGCGAGTTGGAGATGCAACTTTATGATGTTAGAAATTGGGCTCAAAAGGCATTCGATAGCCAGATTCCTAGAAGTACCAAAGGATGAAGGCAAGGCAGTTCTGTGACAGTTACTGTTTCACAGATGATACTGTCAGCTTTGGAGCACTTTTTCCCCCTCAATTTTGCAAATCTCATCTTTGCGATGGATCAGGAAAGTGGCACGTTCGGCAAGCAACGTGCCAGAAGAATGCAGAGTATGCATGGGGCAGAGTGGGTTTACTAGCTGAGGAAGAGTGAATATATGTGGTGATGCTTGCAAACAGATGCCTTGGTTAGTGCCCATACTAAGGTAGTGAGATATTTAGTTAGGAAGCTGAGTATACCTGCTTTCCCATAGATAGTAATGATTTGCAGATTAACAGCCCCACAACCAAAGAGGTTATAGAGAGGTACGTTTATTCAGCGCCGGATGCATGGGGGATTGCTCCTCCAAAGCTGTGCACACCTGTCTGCGTTCACAGGCTTGTTTATATGCAATTACAGTGTACATATTCATTATTTCTCTAAACATATGCATTATTTTCTTAGAAAAGGCAGGCTTATTCTAATCAGTTCCGAGAAATAACTTCCATTTTCTCCGCCCTGAGCTCCTCCTATCTGAGTTTGCGCAGTGATTTCTAGTGGTCTTGGGCAGGGGTCTTTAAGGGTCTTGAGGATGAAGATTGTAGGTCTTCCTCGCTGTGCCCTTTTCAACTTGGCTCAGAAAGCAGCTATAACCAGTTCTTGTGACAGCTCAAACTGGTCTAATTGACAAATTTCTGTAGTTATCTTACTCCTTTGACACATTCTTTGATTCATCTTAGTTCCATGTGGTATCTGTCCTATTATAGTTATCTACAGAAACCACAAGGCCAGTTATTATTAGGAGTGGCCTTGGCTCTCTTCTTTACCATGTGCAGGCTATTTTTATATTTAAATTATTTAAAATAACTACTAAACATACTTTATAATAGATACTGGATATATCAATTATAAAGGTTAAATCTCCTTATTAGTAACAGTTGACAAAAGATGCAGAGAAATTAGCCCCAGGAGTCACTTGGAATCTGAAGCACAGTTTGTACAAGTCAGATCTAGGAACAGTTGCATTTTCCTCCCATTACATTTGTATTTATTTTGATTATGATTTCAAGGTTTATTAATGTGACTGCTCTAGGATGAGCACATCTGGTCCTCTGATTTTGAAAAGGGGAAGCATTTGTCAAATTGCCCTCAGGTTTTTCCTGTGGTTTGTGGGTACTGGTCCTTGAAGCCACTGTGACACTTGTTAGTTTTCAGTGAGCAAATACTTCCATGTATTTTGAAGTTATAAATTATATTCAGAAAAGCATATACTGAAATTGCCCTTTTTAACATGAGGTGTTGACAAATTTTTTGTGCTACAATGACAACAAATCAAAAGAGTGGCAGATTTGAGAGGAGGTGTGACTTCTCCTCTCCTGGCAAGGTGCCACCATTGCTTTGGCGCATGACAGGGGATAAGGGGATCATTTCTGGTCTTCACTGGCACTGCTGCAATCTTCACAGCAATAGCATTGGACTCGAGGCTGGCATTTCATTGCAGAAAAACATTTGGTTATTGCATGTTATTCCTGAGAATTGCAGCATCACTTTCGTCATTTTCTGCTGTGGATAGGCTGGCAGCGATGTTTGCTGTGAATCATCCTCACTAGTGGAAGCTGTTTGATAGAGAAACAATAGTACAGCAAGATGATGCTTTTGTTCTAACCCCCCCCCCCCCTCTTTATTTTTTCCCTCCTGTTAACTGTTTTGTGAATTACCTTTGGGCTGGAGGACCTCATTCACTTTGTTCTAGCAACAAATATGTTGGCATGAGTGGAAAGTACCTTAAAGAACAGGAGGAGCTTTTTGTTATTTTTGATTTCAAAAGGTGTTTACTTCTGTTGTGTTTTTATTCTGTTTTCATTTTGCATTTAATAATCATGGATGACTGGAAAACCTTGAATCAATGGCATTCAAAGCGCTACAGGTAGACTGTTGAAAGGCATTTATTTTTCAAGTGCCAAACTGAGGAATAATCAAGCAAATAAAGTTGTCTTGGAATGCTGCTATTTTCCATCACTTTAGAAAATCATAGGCTTCCCCCCTCCAGAAAAATAATCAAGAACAGTCTTAATTTTCAAGCCCATAAATACTCCTACATAAGACCTTTTTTGTAGGCTGTGGCCTGTCCCCTTAGATATGAATGTTGCTGTTTGCTTAAACGTTCCACTGCTCTGGATTTCTGGTTGTGCAGAAGGGATGTTAGTGAATTCAGCTCCTGTCTCAAGAACATGGACATGACTGAATGGAACAAAATATGCAAAAAACCTATTTAAAATGGAGATATGTTACGTTACATTGTCTGGAGTCCATTGTGTCTGAGGGTAAGATACAAGCTTGGAGGGAAGCACTGATCATTCCAGCCTTGCAATGCCTACATCCCAAATATCATCCATATCATGCATTGAGAGCATAGGAAGTGTGCTACTTGTTTTTAAAAATCCCGCTCATGTAACCCATAATACACTTCTCTAAAGAAAAAATGTGTTTATGTACTACCAGAAAAGGGACTTTACAACTGTTTAGCAATACGCCAGATGAAAGAGACAATTTCTTCCCAGTTGTGGCTGAAGCACATGAAAAACTTCAGTTGTAACAGGCCTGGGGTGTGTGCAAGTTCGTCTGTGCAGCTTTGTTTTCCCTCGCAAAACTTAACTGTTCACCGTTATCCCCATCTTTGGAAACACACTGATTCCTTGTTTGACTTTAGACTGATCTGAGCTATCAAATTCTGCCCCCCTCCCCACTCTGATTTTAAATGTTCTCCATAAGGCAGGGGAATGAGCATTCTAGGTGATGCGTACAGGATCAGTCCAGGAGATGTCTCTGGATTCAGGCAGGGACCAGGCAGTCAAGGCAGATTCTTCAGGAACTTCAGAATTATCAGAGGAGCTAAAGAGGTTTTTCCTTCTGTGAGTGGAAGCCATTTTGTGCCTTTTCTTTCAGGGCTGTCCTAGCGTTGGTTCAGCTAATGAAGAAACAGCAAAGGCCTTGAGTGATTAGATTCTCCAAAGTTTCTTTTAACAGTAGAAAACCATTATGGAAGTGATGCCACAAGGTCTCACCAAATGGGATGTTTTATCTACACAGTGTCTGGCCTTTAGGCAGCTGCCCTTCCAGTTTAATAATACTGAGTCATACCTTTCATTTCTACCCTTCACACCACCAAGGCATCTCTTTTTCTTTCAGTTTCTTTTTTTCCTCATCCCTTTAATGGAAGGGGGAGTGTTAGTGTAAGCTTTAGCAGTGCTGTAGGAAACTGGTATTTGTATTAGAAGTCTTATATCCCCTTTTTGTGTTCCTCTTATAGTAGAACAGCAAGTATGGTTAAATAAACGCCACATGAAACACCCATGTGTTTGTGAGCCTTCAATGACGCGCAGTGTTTTATTCAAGCTATAAAACTTGATACTGCCTCTTTCATTTAGGAGGCTGTGTATGCTTTCTTTGATGTAATTCAGTTGACAGCAGTGGGGTTGTTCCTGAGTTACACCTAGATAAATGAGCGGGCAGTTGGAGCAACACAAGTTCACAGTCAGTGTGTGCTGACTCATTTGCTCATGGTTTTCTGTGCAGCAGTACCCCTGAGGAATGCATCCAAGTCATGTTTCAGATATCACATTCAAGATGAGATACAAGTTTAGCTAGGGGCTGTGTAGTGCCAGGGGTTGTGATGTGCTTTGTAGTGAAGGTGAAAATCAGTGTTTTCAAGTGGGAGAGTACTAACATCGCCTGACTTGGCCAATCAATATGTAGGACTTTTGGATTTTTAGTTGCATTTTTAATTAAACTGGACCAAAGGGTGATTTTAAATGTCTTGCTTCTGGACAAAGGGTTGTTGATATGAACACTTGCAGCCCTGCTTGTGGTCAGGGGGTTGGGCTAGACGATCTCCAGAGGCCCCTGGACTCAACTAGTCGGTGGTTTTGTTCTGGGAATGCTCTTTATAAAGTAGCTTGCTGTGTGCTCTCCTTAGTTTCCTGACTGTGTGTTTCCTTTGGGACATGTCCAGTCTGTGAGTTACCTCGTCTCAAATTCCTCCATGCCCTCTTCTTCCCTCTGCTGAGGCTGAATCTCAGATGTTGGTGTTTCATCTTGGTGGTCTAGGAAACTATTGCCTTTTTATGGTAGTTATTCCACCCCCCTCAGCTCTGGTGGGTTTTCAGTGTGAAATAAGGAGTAGGCTCCAGCATATCAGGCCTCACTGTGGCTGGGCAGCAGACTAGCTTTGTATCTGAACCAGAGCATCTGAGGTGTCCTTAGGTGGAGCCATCTTCTGACAGCTGGTGTGCTGTCAGCAGCTTGCTTTGCCTTTCCCGTGTCAAAGCCATCCAGATCACAGTAGTAGTCTGGGTCTGGGCTAAGATGCTGAACATCACTAATCCGTTTGTCCAGAGAGCTTGGGTTGAAGCATCCTCTTAGCATCAGCCAGGGATTTACAATATGGATGGTGGTGAGTCTGATCTGACAGCAAGCTCTTAACTGATGTTGTAGCCATGTGCTCAATGTCTTCAGTTCCTCTGGAGCTCTCTGAGGACAGCTTAAGCCTGCCTGCATGTCTTTCTGACTCAGTTTTCTCCCAAGCCAATGCTCTGTTGTGTCCTTTTTCTTCTGTGTATGCAAAAACTGGGTGTCTCTGAAAGAGAAACATCATGCTCTCCTGTCTACAGCATTTCTAGGTTAATAAATACAAATTTGGCCATTGCTCGTCTAGGGGAAGAAGTAGTAGTAAAACTGAAACTTCCAGACCTAAGTAACAAAGAATCAATACACCAAACATTGAAAACCTTGATACCTGGGAGTTCAGAGCGCCTTTTTTTTTATTTATTTTTTAATTAGATGACTGGGGCCAGCAGCAAACCTGCCAATGACTCCAGTGAGTTTTCAGTGAAAATTGTTAAGTAGTGGACAAATTTCTTGTGGAGCTCAGTGCCAGAAGTAAATCATACAGACCATTAGCCTTGGGACCTGCAGAGGGCAAAATACAGAGCCTTGCTGTCTAGAGCACCTCTAGTAATTCGGCATATGGGTATGTACTTGTGGAGGGACATCATATAAACAACTCCAGATTTCTCCCAAGTTGGTTGAAGGGAGGGGTGTGAGGATCTGGTAGTTGGTAGTTTTAGATGTGTTGCCATGGTGACAAGAGAGCATAAACTAGAGCAAACCCAGGACTAATCTATAATTAAGAAGTATAGCAGAGGCAAAGTGGCATTGCTATTCTCAGAGATTCAGGTACATGGTGGTGAGCCTGCTGCTGCATCCACTGGGCACAGTCCTGCCCTCATCCTGAAGAGTACTTTTATTTGCTGCTGTTTTTCAAAGGTTCCTTGTCACTTAAAACACATACATTTGTTTCATTTAACAGCAAGTTATTGACACCTGCCAACATCTGATCCCAGTCGGGGCTTTTTATGTACTGCACAAATAAGTTTAAGGTACACACCCCCTATCTAGGAAGAAAACAAAAATGCAAAGCCAGTTTTGGTCTGTAACTTCTGGAGTTATTGGTTCTGCATTTCAGTTGCACTATGGAAGCTGGATAGTCCTGCAAAGATGTAACACTAAAGCCTCCAGTCAGTGAAGCCACCAAGCACATGATTGACTCTAAGTGCTTAAGTGCTCTAAGTGAGGATGGATTCCCAAGTACCTAAAGTTATACAGATGCTTAAATGCTTTGTAAACTCAGTGTTTAAGGACTTTATCCCAAAGGATGCTGTAAGAATTTCACTGAAGTAAGCGAGGATGAAGGGCTCCTCATGTAGTGCTCAGCAGCGACAAGAATTGTGTGAAAAAAATCAAGCATGCTATTACATATTTTACCATGGAAAAAATAATCACAATGATTTCTGGGTATGGTTTTGATTTTTGGGGGCGGGGGGATAGGGCAGGGGTGTATAATATGATACGTGTTTGGATAATATAATCAGTATTAAAACTTGAGTGTAAAACTGGTATAAATGGGAAGTGGAACAGAATTCCACAGACAATCCATCCTTTTGAGTTAGTGAGTAGTCCTTTTCATTTCCAGAGAGATTTATAAAAAAATGTTGAAATAAGAAGGAAGTCTTTAATTCAAAATCATGTTTATGATCCATCTCTTACAACAGTTTTTGAACTGATGTTAAACATGCTGGGGTACTTGTCTTTTAGTTACTTACAAATGGATGTAAAATTTTGGATTTTGTTTTATCTGTATTTTACAGAAGAGAGATACTTTAAAACAAACAAACAATCCTGGTATAAATTGCTGACTCTCTTGCCACCTCTAGGATTTTGCTCAAGTAATTTCAAATAAAAATTCTGCTGCTTTAATCAGAAGTTGAAGCAATTGAAGTAATAGTCTCGTGTCTAAGAAACTGTGTATTTACACCATATAGAGGAAGGCGCTTGATCCCCCCCCCCCTTTTATATTTAATGATAAATAAGATAAAGGATGATCTCTGCCCCAACGAGTTTGCTGTCTTTCAGTAATACCAGCATTTTCAAAGTCTGCAATCTTTTCTGCTACACAAGTTCCCACCAAATGAAAATATGTGCGTACAGCTTTGGACAGAGCAGCATTTTTACCTCACCAAGAAGAGGTCCTGGAGTTGGTATAAAATCTGTTTGTGATGTGCTTTTACTGCTCATTGTCCACAAAAACAGAGATCCTGTGCAGCACCTACGTGTCTATATAAATAATCTTGCTGTGTGTTTTCATAGTACCTGATACAAGACAGCCCCATTCTCGGCTGTTTCCTAAACACTGGTGCAATCAAAACAAGCAGTAAAGATGTTTGGCTTAGTAGGTGTAACCTTTCAGGAAGTGGTGTCAGGGAGAAGCCTGGTTCTGTCTGCACAGAAGAATGGGAGAAGCTGTAGTTGTACAGGGATAATACAAAACATGAAATTTTAAGAGGCGATTGCTTCTGCAAGGCAGTTGATCACCATTATAAGTTTGTTGGTGGTTGTAAGGTTGTGTTTTTAGTACTGCTGGTGAGACATGAAAGCTGTGCCAAACCTTGATGTGAAGAAGGCAAATCAAATCATTCCTCATTGAGCAAATCATTAACTCCACACTCCCTACAAGAATGTTTTTTACATTGGCATGACTACTTCCATGGGAGACATTTCAGGAAAGAAAAGTTTTGTAATTGGACAAAAAGTTTCAACTTCATTGAAGTTACTCTTTGATTTGGGGGGCAGGAGTGGCAAAACCCAAATAAACACCATAAAAAGTGAAGGAAAAGAGCTTGAAGGCTTTGTCATTGTTTTTATTCTTGCACTTTCTTTTCATCTGAACTTATCCTGTTCAAATACTGTGTATCCCTTGAAATTAAATATTTACACCTGTACTTCTAAGGCTCAAGACTACATGCAAAAGGAGAAAAATGACCATGCATTGTCTTTTCGTCCTGCCCACCTCTCTGTACTCCTCTCAATTATTTCTATGTTCATACAAAAAAAGAGATACTTGTTTTCCTCCTAACCTTACATGAAAACAGCCTTCATTAAAGTCTTTGCTGGGAGGAGGATTGGGTAGGACACCAGTGCATTCAAGGGCTTCTGTCTGGCTTGGGAAGCGCCTTGTGTAAGGAGCTGTTGCACTATGGCAGAGCTGAGGGCACAGGGGCAGACAGTACCTTTTAACGTGACCTGGCTGGAATCCCTTATGGAGATCTTGAAGTGACTGCGATGGCCCTGCAAAAACAACGTGGTCATTCTTCCCAGCTGTCCAGAGTTCCTCTGTGCTCTGCCAGATGTGCTGGGATGGCCTTGCTGCTGCCTGCCCTGGTGAAATTGGCACAGAGCTGGATCCAGCCCTTTTGCTGCAGACAGGCATTGCAAGAATGACAAGACTTTGTCTTTTAACAGCACCTCACTGCTTGAAGAATTGATTCATCTTTTTATGGCATATATAGTGTTTTTCTTATTCTTTCTTAGTTGTTTTTTCTTGCCAAATGACCCAGTGCCTAGAAGGTGTTTGTGGGATTGCTTCTGAATCAAAACTTTCTGCACCCTATGGTGCACTGCACATCACAGAAAATGAAAGGGTAAAACCTAGCAGAAAGGCTCTTTGCTGCCCCTAGCAGCAGGAATTCAGCTCGAAGGGAATGTAGCTGGAAAAATTGATGGTGTATTAAATTGAAAATCGCAACAACGTAGAAGCAGCTGTGTTGGGAGGTGCCAAAACTGCAAATAAACTATTTGAGTGGGTGAAGGAAGTTGGTTTGCCAGAGGTCAGAGCTTATTCCCCAGTCTCCTTGATGTAGTGTAGAGATTAGTGCATGTGCTAGTGCTGCTTTGCTTTTGATTCACTGTCCTTACTGATAGGAAGTTCTTCTAACACTAGATTTTAGTGCTTTGATAGACCTTATTTTCACATCCACTTTATGTGTTCACTGTTGTGCACGGTAATCTTGTGACTGTTCGGATATGGTACTTTTATTATATCTCTTTTTGGTATTGTCTGAACTTCTGTTAATTTAGTCATTCTGCATAGGTCTTGCTTTATTGAAGTAGAGTTCTTTTTTTTTGTTGCAGCAAATGGACAGCCATAGGGAATGCACACCAAATAATCCTGCCAGAGAAATGGCTGTTGGCCTGTGGTTGGTGTGGAGGGTCTGTGCTAACCTGAGCTGCACAGGTGTGGCACAGGTGAGGAGGGGGATGCTGCTGATGCACAAATGAAACCAAGATGTGCCTTGTAATGTCCTGAAGTCCCATCTGCAGTTGTATTTGTTTCAGTGGCTCAGCAATTCCTTGCTTAAATTTGACCTTTTTTCCTTCCCTACCAGCTTTATCCTTGGCCGCATCAAGTACTCTGAGCTTGATTGTATATGTTGCCTTGGAGAATTCAGCCTTTGGCTGCTTCTAATTCAGAAGGCACATTTTCTGGATTGTGAATAATGTGTTTGCGTCCTTGTGTTTCCATGAGGTTCTGTCAAACTGGAGTTTTTATATTTCAGCTTAGAGGGACAATGAGAGGTGAAAAGGGTAGAACTGCTTTTGATTCATGAAGAAATGTGGTGCTTTGCACCATCCTGGCCTGCTACTTGTCACACAGCCTGACATCAGCTCTGGTGGGCGTGGAAATGAATGAGCACTTGTTGGCTATTGAGAAACTTGTCTTTCTCTGGCATGAGTACATCCCTGCTGCCATATAGCAAACCTACCCAGAACTGGGCATTAGGAGTTCTGCACCAGGCTGCAATCCTTTAGGTATTCTGGGTCTGTGTATACTTGTAGACATACCTCCTCCACTGCAGAGGTACAGGAATGGTGCTTTCGCAGTAAGTAGACTGTGTGACAATGTAGCAACTACTTAAGCAAACAAATTACTTTGCACTTTGTAATAGTTTTACTATTTGTATGTGAATTTCTTATGAACTTCTCATGGTCCTATGCAGGACTTTGGAGAGATAGCAGAGGGAATCCCAGGGCCACTTCAGCATGCTGTTTATGGAGGTGCCTCTTCTGGGCTAAAGGCTGCTGGTGCTTTTGTATATGGCTGTGGCAGCATCACTGTGAGCTTGGGAGAGTCTGGGCTTTGAGAGCAAGCCTTATCCTTTATGAGTGAGAGCAAGTGTGTGTGTCCCGGGCTGAGCAAGCTGGGGAAGCTGTCCTGTGCTCGTGCAGCTGCATCACTGTCACACCTAAGTGCAAAGTGAAAAAGGCTGCTGCAACAAAATGATCACATTTATTTAGCAAGTGCTCCTGAGTAATTTGCTGGGCTGACGCCAGATTATGACAACACACTTTGAAGGGTTATTGGTATCATCAACCAGCCTGTGCTTGGCTGCCGCTCTGTTGTGGCTTCTCTTGCCCTATCTCTTCTTGAAGAACCATATAGCAGTAGAGATTGAAGTTTTCTCTTTCTCCTAAGTACAGGAGATACATGCAGTATGATCGATATTATGACACATCAGGTTCCCTTGGTCCATTCACTGGCTTTTCATTTGGCTTAGTAATAGCTATAAATCTAGCAATTCCTGCTTTGACACAGCCTACACCTGTAGCTTCTGTCAGCCATGGCAATAACGAAAATGGGAAGGTGAGGCCAAGTTGTGAAATAGCAATTTTAAATGGGTGGTTACCAGAGCTGTGTTCCTATGAAGAATTTATGGCGGCATAAGAATGAATGACGAATTTTCTTCAGTTCACAGAACATTAGAATGGAGCCAGTTTGGGCATATAGCCTTGTAAAACCCATAATGCTATCTGAAATAACAGTGGTTTCTTAAATACACATGCGTAACAGCTGCTTCTGAAGCAACTGTGTACAGGATGTTCAAGAAACTGTTTTGAGTCTCTTCTTCAATAAGTGTAGTTCATGTTTCTTCTCCAGGTTTTATTGCTCTCTTCTGCTGAAGTTTTAGTTAAGTGAGGACATTTTTCAGTAAGATTAGTTTTGCATTGAAAGTTATGAGGATGCTGATGCTCTTCTTGAAGAAGCAGCTTGTTTCTTCAGTAATCCAGTATGTTATGAAATAGTCTTTTATGCAGTGATGTAAACAGCCATTAGCTTTCAGTGGTAATTAGAAAGGAGAGGAAACATACACCTTTGCAAACTAGGGCAGGCACAGATGAGTGAGTTAAAGTAAATGTTGTCTTATTTAAAATGATGAATGGAGAGTGCTGGTGTCCCCTCCAGACTGGGTTGATGATAACCAGTACAAGCAGCTGTAGAGACCCTCTATCATTCAAGATGCCAGGAGTCCTGTGCTTTCAAGCAAAGGACTTAGAGTCCTGATTTTCTGCCAGCATGAGAATGAAACATCCACAGTAATTGTATTTATCTGTGTATTTGTTATGTTGATTCACAACACTGGCATCAGGCTGTAGGAATCAATGTTGCTTGACTCTAGACATTGCTTATGCTTTTGAGGATACAGAAGCACTGCATTGTATGTGATTGTGCAAATGGGAACCTGATGTGTCTGGGTGAAACATAAGCATAGAGTTCATCCTACCAGCAGTTTTTTTTTTGAAAAAAACTTAACTTGAAGAGTCTAGTCCTGTGTTCCACCTAGGAGAAACATCCAACTGCTTTTCGATCGCATGATGAAGATACAACATTTGGCACAACAGCCAGGTGTGAGGAAGCACTGCCTCAGGGAGAAAAGGGAGTCTCTCAGTAGTGGCACAGGACTCAGTGGCTACAAACTCAGGAGAGAAGGAAGAAAGCCAGCCAGAGTCACATGTCAGTGTTTTGAGGGTCCCTTAAGGTAAAGTTATTTAGCTTTCTAGGAAGCTGCAGTATTTAATTTGACCTGAACCAGCAAACAGATGGAGGGATGTATTCTGTCAGAGAAGAGAGTTGTATTTTTGGATTTTGTTTCAAAGCATGAGATTTGTAGGTGGCTTGCCTAGTGTTCTATGAATTTGATGCACTATATATTGCTAAACTGGGCCTTTTTTGTTGTTGTAAGTAATATACATAATTTTTCAGCCTCTGTAAGATTAAACTATTTATTCGCCCAGGAGTTAAAAGCAAGTTCCTTCCAAATCAGATGTCCTGTTAGACCATATGTTCTGCTGCTGCATGGAGCAAGTAATTCATGTTGGCTTGACTGGGAGTTGCTTATAATCTCCAGTGGGACCAAGTATTTAACTTTTCAGATGAACCATTCTGGTTTTGTGTTTACATATCTGAAAGACCGAATTCTTTCATGATTCATTTCTTTATAAGGCTTTTAGCTTAACAGGGGCCTTTTCCTGTTAGATTGAACTTAACTTTTGTCCATGCATATGTTTGGAAATTTCCCCCTTCCCCTTGAGACCATGCCTAGTGAGCAGAGGAGGAGAAAAGTGAACATTCTTGAGAGGATGTGTTCTCATCATGTAATAGCTTCTGATAAAATAGTAACAAAACTAAAATTGTTGCAGTGCTGCTTAAGTAAATGACAGTAGAAATGGGGGCTTGAAAATAGGTGGCTCTCCATTTTTCAGGGTAAGTCACTCAGCATTCCAAACTGGCTTGTACTGGGAGCAGACATCACCAGCAAGGTATTTCCTGGCTCCTTTTGCCTAATGCTAATAATAATAATAACAACAATAATAAATTTTTTTAAAAATACTCAAATCAGAACTGAGCCACTCATGACGTCATTTGGCAGCACAGGGCTTGCCCTACATAACTTCTGTCTTTATTTTGTTACTCATATGCCTGCCAAGAGTTTCTGAATTAATTTGGCCCCTTTGTGCTTCCCCCCTTCCCCTGCTGAAGCAAAGACATAGCATATCCCACTTGGAGCCAGATGAACATATGGGCTGGGGGAGCTCCAGCTGACCAGACTGAGGGCTCGACCGTGATGCGGGGGCAGTACCTTAGCTGCAGAGGCCAGGCTGTCTCTCTCCTTGGGCTCCATCTCAGGCATGCTGCCTCTCCCCAGCCCTACTGCTTCTTGAGGATTTAATTTCTTTCTGGCTTTTTCTGGTGATTGTCTCTGAGCTTAGGCTTCCTTCCCAATTGAGTCTGGCCACATTGATCATAAGAAATAGGTGCTCACCTGTTCGTTCCTACCACCTCTGGAGAAGGAAGAGTAGAAAGCTGGTGTTTTTTTTAATATACAGGCCAGTCCAATGTGAAGACAGCTTTTGTGGGAGCAGAGAGTCTCTATTCCTTTACCTGGGTGCCTAATCCATGTCGGATTCTAGTTCTTCTTTAACATGTTTCAGATTCCTTGATCTATGGTTACATCAGGAAAAATGAAGTAAAATATTTGGAGTACTGTTTGGTGAAGAGGAAAGGGAGTTTGCCTGTAAAGGGTTGAAAGCCTGGTCTGCTGCACATATGCACGAGAAGGTACAGCATTGCCAGCAAATCTCAGTGTTGCAGGGAAAAACATGAGAGCGTTTCTGAAGTTTCAGTCCTGCAGAGAATAACCAGGAAGGGACATCTGGGAATTTCTTTTTCACCGAGGGCAAAGGAAATACGTAAAAGCATTTTAAGTGTGAGGCCCTGAGCTGCCTCTGCTTGTGAAATGGTGGTACCCTGCAGAGGCAGGTTTAGATTTGTGGTACATTAAAATGAAGTAACAGTTTCATGGTAATTGATAGGGTTTTATGACATATCAGTTCCAGTTTCTGCTTGGTTAAACACTTCAGTGAACTCGGCTTCCCTTCCTTAACCATTATCTTTTTTGTCTCCAGCCACAGCTGGAAATGCTGGATTGGTCCCAGCCTCCCATTTTGCTAGGCAACACCTGGATTTTCTGAGGTAAAATCTGATATTGCAAACATGAGCATCATTTCTGGAATTGGTTAGAAACTGTGCATCCGTGTTGTCCTCTGTGTATGTGTTTGTGTTGAGTTGCTTTTCTTTGGCTTGTTAAAATTCATTGTAGAAGAAAAAGCTGCCAGTGAAGCCTGATTCTGAAAATGAGTTTTCTATAGGTTAAAAGGAACCAGAAATCACTTTGGCATGTGTTCCATCCTAGTCCTTTGTGTGAGCTCACCTCAAGGTTTTTATCTGACATTGATTTTGGATTGAGTCTGCATTGCTGATGGTGCATTTGGCTCTAAAGATTGGTAATGGTTTAATTCATTTTCAAGGGTAGGAGAATATGGTGTTCTTGATAATGATTGCAATTTCAGGCAATGTATGCTAACGCTGATGTATGGGCTACTCAAAGCTAATAATAACATGGCTGGCCTGACCTGTGATTTGCAGAATAACAACTCCACAACCAAAGAGGTTATAGAGAGGTACGTTTATTCAGCGCCGGATGCACAGGGGTGGCTCCTCCAAAGCCGTGCACACCTGTCTGCATTCACAGGCTTGTTTATATGCAATTACAGTGTACATATTCATTATTTCTCTAAACATATGCATTATTTTATTAGAAAAAGGCAGGCTTATTCTAATTAGTTCCGAGACATAATTTCCATTTTCTCCGCCCTGACCTCCTCCTATCTGAGTTTGCGCAGTGATTTCTAGTGGTCTTGGGCCGGGTCTTCGGGGGTCTTGAGTATGAAGATTGTAGGTCTTCCTCGCTGTGCCCTTTTCAACTTGGCTCAGAAAGCAGCTATAACCAGTTCTTGTGACAGCTCAAACTGGTCTAATTGATGAATTTCTGTAGTTATCTTACTCCTTTGACACATTCTTTGATTCATCTTAGTTCCATATGGTATCTATCCTATTATAGTTATCTACAGAAACTACTAGGCCAATTAGGAGTGGCCTTGGCTCTCTCTCCCCCACCATGTGCAGGCTATTTTCATGTCCAAATGATTTAAAGGATAAATCCCCTTATCACCTGCCTTGGCTTTAAAATGCCTAGTAGAGCTTGCAGTGGCCTTGTAAAGAGATTTTTGTGTCTGTCTGCTGATGGATCTCTAGTGTGCGTCTCCCTAGCTTTCCATCAGGATTTAATTATCAGTATATAAACAAACCAGGTTTCTCTAATTATTTCTCCTGCTAAGACTTTGACTGTGGTGTTGTGGCTTCTTAGGGTGGAGGGGTTTTTCAGTGAGGGGGGTCCTAAAGCTGTATACCCTCCCAGTTTGTACCAGAGAACAAAAAAATTGTAGGCTCTTCTCTGTCAGTTTCATAGATATCTTGATGGCATTTTGTGAAAGCTCAGGTTAACAGTCCTACGTTTTTGATTAATAAGTATCTTGGTAGCTTTGACCAGGAAAACTGGGCATCTTATGGCTACTTCAGAAGGGCAGCAGCAGGCTGGAAAAACTGCAGGGTGCTCTCGCCTGAGCTGGTATTCCTGCAGAGTTCCCACCAAGGAACTCCCAAGAAAACTGAGTTTTATTTCAGACCACCGAGAAGAACAATATTGTGGAGTTTGGAGGTTAGTTGTCAGCACTGGAAGTGGGACATGCCAGAAGTAGTGACAGACCAAACTTGTAAGGCAAACAATGCTGCACCACGGACTGGCAATATCCCCCCATAATCTGTATTAAAAATAGTTTTTACAGGCTCCAGTTTTAGCATGATCCATTCAGTAATTCATATGGCATTCCCATATGTTAGGGTGAGAGGAAGGTGGAAATAGTGGGAGTCGGAGAAGAAGACACCGCAGATCCTTATGCCATTTCAGTTCAGTTAATTGCATGTATTTAAAGTGTTGTAACGTGAGCAGATGGGATGTTTCACAGTTATGTACTCTGTGTGTGTGTATATGTATATATACATACACATTTATATATGAAGTTTTCTGGCACTTGATTCCATGGGGTTGCACTGAGGCTTTACCAACCACTCAGGTTGGGTGTGTATGGAGGAGAGGATGGTGGTAATCAGTAGTGGGACAGGATGAATGATTGATCTTATATTGGGATCCCCAGAACCATGTGAGTTCGCGCATGTGCTCAGTGAACAGTCCCATAGCTTGCAGCTTTGTTGCATTTGGTGACAACCTCAAGACACCCTTTCTAAGGTTGTCTTGTCTCCTTGTTTGAGGCCACCCAACTCTGAAATCAGTAAACAAAGGTATTCAGGGATCTGGACCTCAGTCTTACTTAGGGCTTTGACATCAGGGTAGTTTCTCTCAGTCAGGGAATGACTTTTAGAAGAAGAATTAGCCCTGGAAGCAGTGACTGTGTGTCCTGCGAAGTTGAAAGACTGTGTATTCTCTCCACTAACCAAGACTGCTGGAGGAGCCAGGCTGCTGGGAGCTGCATGCTACTAAGCACCATCCAGCTTGGACAAAATTCCAGTTACAAGCAGGATAACAGGTGTTCTTCTGAGCGCAGGTGAAATCCCGCTTCAGACCTTTTTCCACTTTGCTGGCAGTGCTGGTGCTCAGCCTGTGATGGAACGCCAAGTCACCTGGCTGCTCTTCTTACCCGTTTTCTGGTCTTGTTCCCCCAGTTCTGTTCCTCCTTCCCTCCCCTGCACCCCAGCCCCTTCAGCACAAGTGCTTTTGGGAAGGGGCAACCTCCCCTCCTCTGCATTGAGAAGTCTGCTATTCTCGTGCTCCTCAGCAGGAGCATAGCAAACAGGCTGCCTTCCTCCTCACTCCTGCTGCCCTCTGAAGGATATAGTAAAGCAGATGGTGCTGCACTTATGCATAATGAACAGCCAGCAATTGAATAAGCCTGTGTGTCAGCTTGGGCTTTGCTCTGCACAGGTATCCCATGTTGGTGAATGCTGGGCTTTTCTGTTGTAGCCTGTACTCCTGCTGGGATCTCAATGAGGGAGAGGTTTGCCTGGAGGGACCCCTCCCCGAACTCTGGTGCCTAAGGTCAGGCTTAGCGCAGATCAGCTCTTCCCTGAGGCTTCCAGAAGGACATGAATGTAGAGTTGGGCTTTACTTAGTGCAGTGTCATTTCTCTGAATCTTCAGGTAAGATAATTTTTTTATTTTTTTTTAAGATCCATTTTTCTTTTCTATTTTTCGTATCCCAAAGAATTATTTGGGGTAGCTTTTACCTTTTAAGAGCTTGAAGACATCTGCCTACCCCTGGGGATCTGGCTGTCTTTCACTTAGACTGGTAGAGAAAAGTTTGGCCAAAGTCAGTATGAACTGTAAGTGGTTTGGACCTGACTGCTCTTTGCTTACAGTGATTTTGTTTCCATGGGATTGTGTGTGTGAGTGTGCACATTAGTCCTGGTACCAGTCCATACAGCACTTGCTGCCAATTTTCCAGCTGCATCCTCTTTGCCTTCTTTCCTGTTCCCCCTTCACATGGATTGGGAGGTGTGAGAAAGGATCTTGTGGCAGCCAAAACACTGTGCAGTCCTCAGAGGATTCCCACTTCATGCAGTGCCAGCTGAAAGTGCATCAGCAGGTCCCAGCTGAGACACCACCTTACCTGCAGCTGGCAGATGTTGTCCATCTGTACTTACGTGTGCTGCGTATAAGCTTGGTACAAGTGGATACAGTACCTTGAGCTCTGGGGCTGGTTTGGGGCTGAGGCCTCAAAATGCTGCACTGTAAAAAAAATGTCAACAATAGAATAATCTTTTGCCCTGGTAGTAGGTAAGAAAGGCTAAATGTGGGGAAAAGCTGGGTTGTAGGAATTACGTTCTCACCCAGTTTCTGGAGGTCAGGGCAGAGATGCGGGAGCTGGACTGGGCCCTTTCCTTTGGTTCCAGTAAGCTACTTTACCCCTTGGAGCCCCTGTCCTCCTGCCACCCATCATCTCATCTCGTGCATTAATGTCTCAGCAGGTATTTGTGCAGTGCTGTCGCACAGAAGGAGCATTCACTCCTGAAGAGTCTTTGTGGACAGTGCAAGCAAGGATCAGCTGTCACTGCCCTTGGTATACCCAGGGGAAATAAGGGGGCTCAGCCCAGTGCTTTTCAGGAATGAAAGATTAATTCAGGATGAGAGAGTCTTTTGGCCTTTTAAGGGGGCAAAACCTTGAGCCGCAGAAATTAAATGTGGAGTGGTAGTTGAATAAAAATAAAATGAGAGTGCAAATAAAAGCTTTAAGCTCTTTAGTTTGTCTAGTTCTCTGAGTTCTCTATCAGATGGCAAGCAGCTGCTCAGTGCATGGATATTAGGGACTTTTATCTTCATCTACCTTTACACTCTGCCTTCTGCTCATCAGATTGCATGTTGCAAGGTAGAAAGCATTTTCTGGTCACAGTGGCTTGTTTTTCAAGTTACTGAAGTGTGAAATCATTTCTACCAAGGCATAACAAAATAAGTGTTCAGTTAGTTCTGTCTTGGTTATACGTTAGAGTCAATCTGAACCAATGTGTGTAATTATTAATAAAACATAGCTTTATATAGAGAAGACTCTCACACTCGTTTTCTCCCTTGTTCAAGGGAAAGGACAGACAAGGAAAAAGGCTTTAGGATTAGGTTAGGAGATGGATAAGTCCGAGAATTTTTATATATTACAGCAAAAACATTCAAGAACAAGGGAAAAAATGTGGAAAAAACAGGGTGCTAGTAATGTGTGTATTCCACATTTATCTAACTTTGTATTTACTTAAATTTGCTCCTATATTTGTAGCACAGAAACGTTTCAGAATTATCCTAAAGACCTCAGGAAAAGACAATGTTTTCTTAGCCTGGAAGCATCAGGTGTGACGCTTGGGAGGGACCTCAGGAAGCAGAAATCAGGGGATAAGCTGAGCTCATATGGCTTTTTTGCTGTTGTTTTTGTTTTTCTGTTTCAAAAAGGTTTGAATGCTTCCTAATATTTACAGTGTTTAACTGTGGTTTTTATGGTGGATAAATCCTGTTAAACTCTAGAGTAACAAAGTATTCTGGATTTTGGGAAAGGTGGGGAACAGGGGTCAGCTGGTCTGTTTGGCAGGCAGTATACAGGGCATGTGCAGGCATGTCTTTTTACTGAAAAGATACTTGAAGTCTCTCCAGAAGGTGTAAGGAAAAGAAAGCCCTTTAGTCCTGCCAGTGTCTCTCACTGAACCTTGTCATAGTCTTGTTCCATGACTTTCCCCTAGAACGTTGAACCCTGCCTTCAGGAGAGGCTGAAGAAGAGAACAGAGAAGAGATCTGTGAATGTAAGAGTAGGGAACAGCACTCGAAGAAAATCTGAGAAAGCTGGTTTAATTAGGGCCCCCTCCCAGTGAACTAACGGGGTCAGCAGCTGGGAGGGGCTTAAATCCAGTAAGAAGCATCACCAAATATCATCATTTGGGGAAACAAAAAAGGGCTGGAAAACTCTTGACCTGCAGTTCTCTGCAGCAGGTGTAGATTTCTTGTGTTTTGTTTGCATGCTGGTTTTTTGTGTGTGAAAGCTGGTTATTTTGACATAGCCCTATACATTTTTATTAGTGAAGCTGTTAGTGGTTTATTAATGACTTCTCATGATTTCCCTTTATTAAGAAGTGTAATAAATATTTCTTTCTCTGTTCTTCAAAATTTAGTCTCTGAATATGAAAGAATGAGAAATTGAGTCAAAGAAATGATTGGCTGTTTCCTGATGAACACACAGTCTGATTTTTGTAGTTTAGAAACCTCACATAGGCAGTGAATAGAGTATAAATCCTATAATGAAAACCCATTCCTTTTCTATTAGTCTCTTGTCCTGTGAAAGCTCTGTCAGGCAGAAGATTTATATCTGTATGCAAGCAATGGAACGTTAAAGGATGATGTTGCCAGTTGTCCAGCTTCTGAGGTTTGTGATTTGCAATGACTGGAAAGCAAAAATAATTAATGAAGGCAGTACAACATATTAGGTAATTTGCAACTCCTGCTATTAAGTGAGGTGTATTCAAAGTTCAGTGTACTTGAGTTATCTTGGGGCTTGTTTTCTAGTCTGACCTAAAGTCCATCCTCATTTGTGGGAGGAAAGTGTGTGTCTTTGGGGGAGACTTGCAGTACTGAGGTGGGTGTGGGGAATGGCACTTGGAGCTCCCTCTCTGCTCCCTGGAAGGCTGCAGCACAGCAGAAGTGTTCCTAAGCTTGCAGCAAGTTCTGCAAAGAGGGACAATACCAGGGAGGCTCAAAAAAATAAGTGTCCAAAATTCAGAGCTTAGAAAGGTGTGGCTACATGTGTGAGATCCCCAGCAGCTAAAAGAAGGTAATGCAAAAAAAGCCTACTATCCTCATGAACTGGATTCTGTCCACTCAGCTTTTGTGGCTCTGTGTGTGCCTGTAAAGTACAGCCAGGAAAAGGCTCTGCAGAGTCTGTCCTGCCATGCTCACCTGGCTGAGCAGCTCCTGACATCCTGCTGATGGCAGTGGGGACATTCAGGGTACAGCAGAAAGTGACTTACCCAAAGCCAGCAGACCAGAAAATGCAATCTTTGTGTGGTGTTGGGAAGAAGTCCCATTAAAGTGTGAAGAATTACAGGAAAGTGTCTTGTTCATGGCTTGTGTTCAGGTGGGGTTCCAGACATGTTATGGTGCGCTGTTGCATTTTCTGTCTTACCTTCTTGAAGAGTAGTGGATTAGTTGTTTCCCACTGACTTAACTGTGGTGAGTGATGATGTTGTAGTGGAATTCTGAAAATGCCTTTGTGGTTTGCTGTCACAGGTCCTCCAAGGTTTGCAAGGATAGCTTTTTGGGTATCAGTAATTAATTTGGAGTTGATTACCGTGACAGTGTGAGTTTTTGGTTCAGGACAGGATCCTAGTCATCCTATCTGCAGATGGTGCAGAGTTGCGTGTTGGTTTTGTGTGGTTTTGGTGTTTTGGTTTTTTTATTTCCTTTCCTTTTCCTAGTAGATTTATGTATCTGATTTCTTCTGTACTGTGTTTGAAGTTGTAGCTTTTTCTTCATTATGAGGGAAACAATGCATTTCAGTCTTACTGAATTTTCATTAACATCTTTCCTCTCAAGTATGGCAAGTGAGCCAGTGAAATTAATGTTCCCTTTGTGTCTTAGCACAATTTGATTTCTCAATAATGGTCTTGTGCACAGTTCAAGGCTTTGAACCAGAGGCCAAGGTGAGTATGACTGACTCCACTGCTGATGGGCCTTTAAAAGGTATCTGTGGTGTGAAAGTTTGACCCTGGGCAAAACCAAAACAAGCAGGATGGTGCAGAGTTTCCCAAGGGCTGGCACGTGTTTTTCCCCCAACCCTCCCAAAGGGGAGAAAAATGGCAAAGAAGCAGAGGGGAAGGAAGGAAAACTTAAAAGCTTCAGACCATAAGGGGAACATATATATATTTATTTACAGAGGAGGAAAAGGGAACTTGGCACTATATGCACAAAGTAAGAAAACAGATAAATATATACATACCAGGAAAGAGAGGTAACTCAAGCAGTACTATGTACATACTATATTTATACACATCCAAGGACCACAGGTAATGCACTATATTACCCAAATACAGAAGTGTCCAGGCCCGAGCTATGATCCGTTTCCCACACCACCCAAAGTGAGGCCGACCGAAGAAGGACAGACTAAAACTTCCTCCCTATCTCTTTATATCCCAGCTGACATGAGATAGTAGGGAATACCTCTTATTGGTCAATGTGTGTCACCTGACTCATTTCCCCGGAAGGCCTAAAAACAACAGAGCTAACCAAGGCCTAAAATTTAAATTAACACAGGTGGAAATTCCTCTGTCTAAGATTCAGCTCCTAAGAAGGGATACCCAGTGTGTTTTGCTGGTAATCTTGGTCCTGACTTAGTCTGCAGGGCCAGCTTCCTGTGGTGGGTTCACCGT
>VWZG01009947.1:17996-32034 GCA_013396735.1 Grallaria varia | reverse complement strand
TTTTTATTTATTTTCCCTCCCATGGCTGCCCCTTTGCACAGGAGTTTGAGAGCAAGTTGGACCGTGTTAATCACTCACCCCCCTTTAATGTGCCCCAAAAAGGGGCATAAATTGCATATAAAGGGCTATCATTTGGTATAGGCTAATATACCCCAAAAGGGTATAAATTGTGTATAAAGAAGGGGGTGTGTTGGTTATATATTAGTATACCCAAGAAGGGATATAAATGGTGTATAAAAAGGGTGTATTTGTTATATTAATATACCCCAAAAAATGGGGTATAAAACGTGGCTTGGGCTAGGCCTGGCTCTCACTGAGCTCCTCAGGACTTTACAGGGTGAATAATAATTACAGGGCAGAAATAATTGGGCTCCAGACTCTTCCTGCATTTGGGGTTCCCCAGTCTTGGCTTTCCTGCAGCCACAGGTGGTTTTCACAGTGTGGGGAGATGTTTTCTCTCTTTGAGACTTGGATCTCTGCTTTAGGTTTTTGTTCTTTTTTCCTGCACTGGAACCGTCTTTGCTAATTCCAAAATTCGGGATTTTCAC
Source organism: Grallaria varia (assembly GCA_013396735.1). NCBI lineage: Eukaryota > Metazoa > Chordata > Aves > Passeriformes > Formicariidae > Grallaria > Grallaria varia. Next base: position 31,486 of record VWZG01009947.1, on the reverse strand, counting down.
CTTAGGAAGGGCTGTGGTGGTTTTGTCTCTAAGCTTTGCTGCTCTCTGGGCGCAGTTTCCAGCCCTCTTCCCACGTCCTGAGAGGATTCCCAGTGTGAACTCAGGCTTTGCCTCATCCTCTGCTTCATCCACATCACAGCTGCTCCTTAAAACCTCTTCCAGTGAACTTTTCATTCCCTGATTTTGGGGGAATAGTTCATATTTTTAATCTGAATTCCCATGGAGGTGGTCAAACTGGGAGCAACATTTTTTTTCTATTGAGGATGTGTCAATGGTACCTTTGGGAAACTCGTGATTGTATCAATGTTTTTCCGGGGTTTTCATCTTCCACATCCATCCCTGGGAGTGTCCAAGGCCAGGCTGGATGGGGCTTGGAGCAGCCTGGGCTGCTGGAAGGTGTCTCTGCCCTGGAGGGGGTTGGAACTGGATGATCTTCAAGGTCCCTTCCCACCCAAACCATTCCAAGATTCTCTGGAGTGCTCCAGTGTAGTGGTTAATTAAATCCTCTTATTTCCTCCTGTAATTCCTGCATAGTTTTGCTGTTTTCCAGAGTTGGGTTTTATGGGAATTTACAGTCTCCCAGTTGTTTTCAGCAGCCTCCTATCATCTCTGTGAGGGCCTCTTGTGCCCAGGCCATAAATCCAGCTGTTTGGAGCCCTTTTCCTCATCCAGGGCAGGCTTTGTACAGCTCGGGCAGGTTTTTAGGATGTAGGAATCATGTGGCCTGGTGGACACCCACGTTCCAGAGGTGGAACATTAAGTTATCCCGAGCCAGGTGGAGTTGTGGATGTGCCAGAACAGCAACTATCCCCATCCCAGATGGAAATGAAGCCATCTTGGAACAAAAAAGCTCCGAAATGAGTCCTTGGTGTGGGTTGTGTCAGGGAGAGTTTTCACTTCTCTGTAGCTCCATCAGGAAAATGCGTGGGGAAAGTTGTTCCCAGAGGATTAATCTATGGAAAGTGCCCAGGGGAGTGGTGGAATTATTCCTGGAGGTGTTCAGAAAGCCTTGGATGTGGCACTTGAGGACATGGTTTGGTGGTGAACATTGTGGGGCTGAGGTGACAGTGTGGTGATCTTGGAGGACTTTTCCAACTTCCTTCCAGGATTCCATGAGCAAAGGCCACTTTGCTCCTGAGTGAGGCCATGCTGGGGTTTTTCCTGTCAGTTCATTGACTTCCCTGGACACAATCCCCATTCCTGGTTGGCTGCTCTGACATCCCCCTGCAGCCAGAGGGATTCCTTTGGTGTGAGGAGTTCCCCACCTGTTGGGATTTCGTGGCTTCCCTGAGCCTGAATCATCTTTTGTCAGACTTAAAGCAGGTGGTTCCACTTCTGGCCAGTTCAGACCTGGGAGATTCCAGCCTTGGAAGGGAATCCCAGCTGGCTGCAGGAGCCTGGACTGGGAGAAGTGGGACCACCCTTGTACAAACTCTGGGAATGTTCCTATTACTGCTTTTCCTTTTCCAGCAGAGGGACATTTCCAGGCACCTTATGTCTCTTGAAGGCTTTGGGGATTATTTTTTTTATCCATTTCCCTCCTCTGAGCTGGAAAATGACCCTCCAGGAAGGCAGCAGAACGCGGTGACTCTGCTGTGCCCCTGGGTCCCTTTTACCAGGAAAATCTAATCCAGCCTTTTCTACGTAAGAACATTTTGTGCTGTCAGTAGGAACCAGTTTTGTTGATGATTTTCAGTGCAGGGAGTGAAACTCAGCCTTGGACTTTTATCTTTCTTAGGCTGCTCCTGAAGTAGCTCTGTGGGGAAAAAAAATACAGTGAAGATGTTTTATGTCCCTGATTGAGCAGTGCTTGAGTTAAGTAATAAAATCATTTTAGCGCCCTTTTTTTTGTCTTTTAAAAAAAAAATTTATGCTGCACAATGGGGAATTTTATGTTATTTAGTAGTTACTGTAGTGGGAAGATCTGTTTATTCCTCATTTTAGTGGGTGAATTCCTCTTTCAGTTTGTGAATCTCTCTATCAGCTCCTTTCACTTGGGAATCCCAACCGGGTAAATAAATCCTCTTGTTTTCAGGGATTGGAGCTTTAAAGCTCTGAACACCCCCTGCATATCTGCTTTTTCTTTATTCCCACCTGGAACTTCAGCTTCCACTGGGGACTCCCACCACTTTCCAACGCAAAGGCTGCAGTGAAGTGTGGAGAAAGGATTGGAGGTCCGGAGTGGTGCAGGATTTGTGCTGGGGCTGGAGGAGCCTCTCACCTGTCCAGGCTAAACCTGGACCATCCAGGCCCCTTCAGACTCCGGGTCTCTTCTGTTCTTGCCCAGTTCTTGTCCTGTTGCTTTTGCTTTTTCCCAAAAACTGGTGGTGCTGAAGCAGGTGCCAGTTGGACAATCCCACTGGGAATGTTGGCCAGAGTCCTGTGCAATGGCAGCAGTTGTTGGGAACCTCCCGAGGCCGTTACTCTTCTGGGAATATCTGGGCTTGGAGCTGGGAGCAGCCCCTGTGTGCCCCCCAGGAGTGCGAGAAGGGGCTGGCACAGGGTGGCCAGGTTGGCACAGGGTGGTGCAAGGTGGCCAGATTGGCACAGGGTGACCAGGCTGGCACAGAGTGGCCGGGTTGGCACAGGGTGGCCACGCTGGCACAGGGTGGTGCAAGGTGGCCAGATTGGCACAGGTTGGCCGGGCTGGCACAGGGTGGCCAGGCTGGCACAGGCTGGCGCAGGGTGGCCAGATTGGCACGGGGTGGCCGGGCTGGCACCGGGTGGCACAGAGTGGCCGGGCTGGCACAGGTTGGCACAGGGTGGCCAGGCTAGTGCAGGGTGGCCAGGCTGGCACAGGCTGGCGCAGGGTGGCCAGATTGGCACGGGGTGGCCGGGCTGGCACCGGGTGGCACAGAGTGGCCGGGCTGGCACAGGTTGGCACAGGGTGGCCAGGCTGACACAGGATGGCCAGGCTGGCACATGCTGGTGCAGGGTGGCCAGACTGGCACAGGTTGTCACAGGGTGGCTGGGCTGGCGCAGGGTGGCTGGGCTGGCGCAGGGTGGCCAGGTTGGCAGAGGATGGCCAGGCTGGCACAGGGTGGCCGGGCTGGCACAGGTTGTCACAGGGGGGCCGGGCTGGCACAGGGTGGCCGGGCTGGCACAGGGTGGCGCAGGGTGGCCAGACTGGCGCAGGTTGGCACAGGATGGCCAGGCTGGCACAGGGTCATGGGAAGGACCTGAGCCTGCTCTGGGATTGCTGTGGACAAGTCTCCTGGCACACTCTGAGCAGGAACTGCTTCCATGGCCAGGCAGAAAATGGGGAGGCGGAGGCTGGATTTGGTGGATCTCGGAAGACAGGGATGGACATCCTGATGGACATTGGCATTTTCATGCCAGTGAAATGCCGTGTGGTTGGATTTTCCCTCCTGGAAGGAAGGTGTAGCTGTACAAAGACCCTCTGGATGAGAGGTGTGCTCCTTCTGAGTGTTGGCTCTCTGGGATTGAGAAATGTCTCCTTTTCTCCCTGCTTTCCATCCTTTCTCCACGTGCTTTTGGTGAATTACAGGGCCTGGCTCTGTGCTGGGGGGAGAAAACAGGTGTTTGCTCAGGCTGGATCATTTCTGTTGGATATAAGGCAGATGTGGGAATTATTTTACCTGTTTGTGTTGCCTGTAAATAATAAATTGCCCAGGTCCTGCAGACTGACAGTGACTCAGAAGGAAACTCAGCTTTCCCAGCACTCTTCCAAAATTCACCTGACTTCAAATTCATAAAGAAAGCACCATGTGAAAGTATATTTTCACCTGCACACCCTGTTTGCTTGTGACGAGTGTGACCAAAAAATCCAGTACACAAGGAACCCAGTCCCTCCCACTCTTCATTACATAACCGTCTAATTAAAGTAATCAGGGACAACTGGGAGGCTTGGAAAACTTCCCCGTGGTCTGGGTCAAAAATGCTTGGGAGAGCGGGGTCTCCATGTTTTATTGACGTGGGGAAGTGCTGTGGAAATTAGTAATTAGTATTTTTGGTGCCAGCCATCAGAGTCTCCCTCTGCTTCTGGGCCCAGGGAAAACCCTTTAACTCCTGATTTCCCTTCTGAAGGAGAAGGGACTTCAGGGAGTGCTGCTCCCTAAAGGATCTGGTGGATTCAGAGCTCCTCTTGTAGTTGCTTTGGGTTGCAGGTTGGGTTATTTTCAGGCTTATTATTTCTGCGTCAGGAGATTCCCAGTGGTAAATTCCCAGGGAAATCCGAACACTGGCTCTCTTGCTCCAGAAGGAATTCCCTGGGATGGCTGGAGCACTCCAGCCCTGATAATCAGAAGCAGATGTGCACGGGGGTGGTGGAGGAATGTGACAGACACCTGAAGTCCAAAACAGAGCAGCAAAGAAAAATTCTCAGCCCGTTTTCAGTGGCTCCAAAGCATGGGTGTGCCTTGCAGGAGCTCTGAGAACACAGAATTCCCACGGGATCTGCAGAATATGCCAGGCATTCAGAGCTGGAAGAGCCCCACCTGAGTGCAGAGCTGGGGGGGGTGCGGGCTGGAATTCCAGGTGGCTCAGTCTGGGATGTTCTCCGTGGGTTTGGGTCTGTGACCAGACAGGGACACTCGGGGACAGCTGGTGTGTCCGACAGGCTCTGCCAGTGCTGGAGAGAAGGGGGTTCAAAGCAGCTCTTGCCCCTGGGCAGGGCCTTCAGGACTGGAGGGACTCGGATCTGCTGGGGCTGGACAGGGACTGTCTTTCCCTGGAAACACGAATCTGAACGGCTCGTTCTGGGTTCAGGCTCACACTGCCCCAGTGACAGAGCCCCAGGGAGGGTGGCCAGGCTGCTGCTGGGTGGGGCTTTGGTGGCTGAACGTGGTTAGCACTGCAGTGATTTGTGAGCATCTGCTAACCCACTAAATCAGTGCCTGGAGAGGAACAAGGCCTGAAGGTGGGGCATCTTAGGGGGGATTTAGGGCACCTCGGTATGAAAAAGATCTAAAGCTGTTAAGAGAGTGTCCAAAGGAGGGACATACAGGAGAGGCTGAGGGTGCTTGGATGGTTCAGATGGAGGAGACTGAGGGGAGACTCACCAGGGGCTGCAGCTTCCCAGGAGGGGCAGGCTCTGTGCTGGAGGGAAAAAACAGGTGTTTGCTCAGGCTGGATCATTTCTGTTGGATATAAGGCAGATGTGGGAATTATTTTACCCGTTTGTGTTGCCTGTAAATAATAAATTGCCCAGGTCCTGCAGACCGACAGTGACTCAGAAGGAAACTCAGCTTTCCCAGGGAAAAACTACTAACCCACTAAATTAATGCCTGGAGAGGAGCAAGGCCTGAAGGTGGGGCATCTTAGGGGGGATTTGGGGCACCTCGGTATAAAAAAGATCTAAAGCTGTTAGAGAGTGTCCAAAGGAGGGACACGAAGGTGGTGAAGGGTCTGGCAGGGCCATACAGGAGAGGCTGAGGGCACTTGGATGGTTCTGATGGAGAAGAGGAGACTGAGGGGAGACTCACCGGCAGCTTCCCAGGAGGGGCAGGCACTGATCTCTGCCCTGTGGGGACCAGGGACAGCACCCAGGGAAGGGCTGGAGCTGTGCCAGGGAGGGTCAGGTTGGATTTCAGGGAAAGGCTCTTCCCCCAGAGGGTGGTGGGCACTGAACAGGCTCGCCAGGGCAGTGGGCACAGCCCCAAGGCTGCCAGAGCTCCGGGAGCCTTTGGATGGTGCTCTCAGGGACAGGGTGGGATTGTTGGGGTGTCTCTGCAGGGCCAGGAGTCGGACTGATGATCCCTGTGGGTCCTTCCCAATTCAGGATGTCCTGTGATCTCCCTGAGGTGTGACACACCTCATCCATGCTGGACATAGGGATTATCATGATGCTCCACACCTCCGAGTCCCGTCGGGATGAGTGTCCCATCACCTCCCTCTTGCTCCAGCCCCTCCATGTAACCCCCTCCCACCCTATTTTCCTGTGGTGGCCCAGGATAACCCCTAATCCTCCCTCCCAGTAAAAGAGGATTGAGACAGGGCCTGTTTGCACCTCAGTGCAGCCAGCTGGGGCCGTGTTCCATCCTTCCCACAGGAATCCCAACGGGATGGCTGTGCCTTCCTGCCATGCCAGGAGCACTGTGAGCCAGCAGCAAAGAGCAGTTGTGCTTATTGGGTTAGGAATTCTTAGAAGACCACTTTGCCTGTTAATTAAAACAGCTCAGTTGGCTAAAGATGAGTGACTTGCTTTGCGGCATGGGAATGACTCCAGGGCTGTGCAGGTCGAGGGAAAAGAGTCTGGATTTGGGATTCCTGGGTGGTTCTTTACGGTGACAGAGTATTGCCTTGGAGAATGGCATTTATCACGTGTTTCCTGAACTCCTGTCCAACTGTGCATCCTGCAAAAAATTGTAGGGAAGAAAGTTCTGGCCCGGGTGTTACTGGTGGAGACTGGGAGAGTCACCTCTGCTTGGTGTGGGACCTGCTGGGCCTGGAGGGGGGCCCAGGAGTGTTAAATGAGGATTCCATCCCATGGTTCACAATTTGATGGTGTAGGTTGAGTTCTAGTCCTGGATTACACCCACCTGGCCTGGGCTGGGAGGTGGTGGTTGCTCTTCCTGTGGTTTTCCAAGTGCTCAGTGTGTCCTTTTCCCTTGGTGTCTTCATGGATAGGGCTGCTTCTACTGTGGCTTTATTTGCTGGTGCCGAAACTTGAGGAGAGGCTTCCAGAAGAACCCACCTCATCCTTGTGTTCACCCTGGAGTTTCCTGTGTTTGGTGCTAAATATGGGAATTTAGGCTGCCAGACCCCCTGGTACGTCATGTGGTGAGGTCCTGTCCCAGCACCAAGGGGTGGCTTTCAGCAGTACCCGGGAGGTTTTCTGCCTGATAAATGTCTGTGAAATCCCACTTGTTCCCTTTGTGTGAGGTTCACCCTGCAGTGGGATGTGTTTGCTCCTTGCTGTGAGGTTCTGATAAACAGGGGGGCTTTGGGGCTTGTTTTCTGGGGTCACTTTGATTTTAGGGCTTTCCACGCCGAGACCGGGAGCGCGGGGATTTATTTTCTCCCCGTCCTAATGGAGGGGGTCATTATCCTAACTCTGTTGCGCAGGAGCTGGTTCCTGCTGTTCCTCTGGGTGCCCCCGCGTGGCACACACTGTGCCCTCAGCCGTGGCAGGAGGGCTGCAGGGGCTGTCCTGTGTCCCCTCGGGGTCTCGCTGTGCTGCTGACGGAGCCGATGTCTCCCCTCCTGCAAACTCAGTCCTGTCGAAAAACTTGTGCACTTTCCACAGGGGCAGGGGCTTCGCTAGGGGAAAAAAAAAAGCCATTTTTTGTCAGGTTGAGCAGTAGGCATCAAAATTCTCTCCAGGGGCAAGGGAGGACTTTTTCGAACGGTTAGGGAAAAATAAGATTTTGGGGGTTTAATGTGCATTTTAAGTGGGTTGTGGTAATGACTGAGATATTAATGCGTTTGGTCCTGGTGAATAGCATTGTTTGCTTATCAAACCCACAGGGGTGATTCCCTCTAGGCCCAGTTTTATTCAGGAATGGTATCAAATTTCAACTAAACATGAATTAACAAATAATAATTATCTGGGGAGAGGCACCAATCCAACGTGATGGGTGGACATCATGGAAAGAGCTGCATCTCTGCAGCTGTGCCAGGGAGGGGCAGGTGGGACATGAGGAGGAATTTGCTGCTGGAAAGGGTGGTGAGGCCTTGGCAGGGGCTGCCCAGGGAGGTTTGGAGTGCCCAGGGCTGGAGGTGCCCAAGGCAGGACTGGCCGTGGCACTGAGTGCTCTGGGCTGGGGGACAAGGTGGGCATCGGGCACAAGGTGGGCTCCGTGGGCTGGGAGGGCTTTTCCAGCCTTAGTGGTTCTGTGACCTCTGTGATTTGGAGTCCAAAATCACCCACTGGGGTGACCTGGATATCCTCTTTCTTTTCTGCCTGTGGAAGAAACACCTGGAGAAGGGCTCGGACTAGCCCGTGGGTACAGGGCAGAGAGCAGAGGTGGGAGATGGGGCTTTCCCTGGATTTCCCTGTAGCCAGTGCAGTTGGGATTGGCTGGTGCAGACCTTTCATCAGCTCTGATTTCACCTGGAAGTCGTTTCTTAACCAGCATTGCCAGGAAACCCGAGTCAGGCCTGGCAGGAGGTGGATGAGATATGGCTTCGTGTACCAGCCAGTGCTGACCCAGAGAGAGGAGAAACAGAGCCAGGAGAACACCAGGATCGGCCATCCCTCCTTTTTGGATGTTGTCCTCAGATCCTCTCCTCAGGTGCAGCTCCTGTAACTCAGATCATCGCAGGAACCACTAAGACCAGACCATTCCTGGCTGTGGTCACTGGAAGGAAGGCACAAATCTCTCCAGACTGATGGGGTTTGATGAACACCAGTGGTTCCAGTCATGGCTCCTTATGAAAATCACGGAATGCCATCCCTTGGTTTGTGTTGCTGTTGTTCCCACATGAGGTTGGTTCCTCATGGTTGTTGTGACCATCAAAATGTGCTGGTCAGAAACCAGCTGGACCGGGATGTTCCCACTCTCCCAGAAAAATGCCTGGAGGGCTTTGTGCCAAAGCAGGAAAAGCAGGACTGGACAATTCCACCCTGACAGGGTTTGATTTCATTAGCAAACAGCAAACGATTGATCCCTTGCTAAGATCAGTTCCCACGGACCAGTTTTCCCAGGCTGTCTCTGCAGGGGAATGGGAGTTTGTCGGGATGCGCAGCCGGACGCTGGAAGCAGCTTTTGAAATAACACATTTTGGTGCACTGAGTGCCCGGGAAGAGCTTTTTTATTTGATTGGATCCAGGAAGGATGGAACCCAGTTGACTGGAAAAACCCCTTCGTGTCACGTGGTCCCGGATCATCAAAGGCGTTTTTGATCCCTCCCTGTCATGAGAGGGCACCAGTTCCTAAAATAAATGTGTGCTCTTCCTTATCCTCTGGGGAGGGAGGAGCAGCTCGGTGGGAATCTGTGAAGCCCTGGGTGCCACCACCAGCACCTTGGGAAACTGGGGTGGGAAAATTACGGGCATGTGAAGCTCCAGGTGCTTGAGGACAGGGAGGAGGTGCTGCAGATGTCGGGAAAACACTCGGAGCAGTGTTTGCTTGGAGGGAAACCATGAGGAGCAGGAGCAGCCTGGACAGGGAACCAGGTTTGCCTTTCTTTACTGAGATTCCTTTGTGGTGCCAAAGGATTCCATGCCCAGTTCCTGTGTGGAGAAGGGTTGTCCATAAGGAATTGGGTACCGACTGCGCCGCAGAGACCCAGCACAAAATGGTTTGGGAAAGAAAAATCAGGAATGTTTTCATTCCCTTGAAGGAACAGAGGAAATGAGCCAGAGGGATTATTCTTGAGAGTGAATGTGTTGAATTGACACTCTCAAGTAAGTCCTTTAAATTACTTAATTAAAAAAAAAAAAAAGAAGCAAATTTAAACAAGACAAATTAAAACCCCAGGACTATCTGGTGTCCCCTGAGCTGACTGAGCAGCCATAATGTTGGCTTTTGTCTTCCTTTCTGCTTTCTCCTGACTTTGTGGAAGTGGTCTTGGGGAAAGCAATGTTACAAACCTTCCTCTGCAGGAGGGTGTTGGAGGCTCCACCAGTCCCTGCCCTTGGTGTTTCCCTGGGTCCATTACCAGGTTTAGGGATGAACTTGGCAGTGCTGGGGAACGGTTGGACTCGGTGATCTTAGAGGGCTTTTCCAACCCAAATGATTCCATGATTCCATGGTTCCATCTTTTGAGTGATTCAAAGCCAGTTCTTTGCACTCGTTGAGGACCGGTTTGACTTGATGATCTTAAAGGTCTTTTCCAACATGAACTATTCCATGATTCCACGTTTTCAGTGACTCAAAGCCCGTTCTCTGGAGGGTGGGTCATGTCCTGCAGCCTTTCTCCTGAGTCTCTTCCTTGGGAAGAGGAGAGGATGGATGACCTGACCAGCCTCAGCCAAGAACAGGGACAGTCCCCCAGGGTGCTTCTGGAAGAGGGATTTGCTCATGGAGTGACCTCTGAAATGCCCTGGCACAACGAAGGTCTGGTTGTGAAATTTTAATGAGAAATCTTTGTATCTGGTGTTTTGGATGCTGAGAAGGCTGTTGGCTGTTCCTATGAGGATTCATCATGGGATCATGGAATGGTTTGGGTTAGAAGAGGCTTTAAAGCCTGTCCATTCCCACCCCAGCCATGGGCAGGGACACCTCCCACTGTCCCAGGTGGCTCCAAGCCCCATCCAACCTGCCCTTGGACAGTCCCAGGGATCCAGGGGCAGCCACAGCCTCTCTGGACAGTCTGTGCCAGGGCCTGCCCACCCTCCCATCAGGAATTTCTTCCTTAAGTCTGGTCTAAATCTGCCCTCTGCCATTTAAAACCTGTGCCCCTGCTTCCTTTCACGGTGGTTTAAGCTGCCACAGGAGCAAGACCCAGCAATTCTTTTATTTATTGCTAATCTGGACAGGAGTTCAGATGAATTAGGTGTTGGATGAGTTAGTAAAAATGGTTTATTAGAATTTATTATCATAATTTAACATTCCAGCAAATAGATGATCATCTCCAAGTCCAGTCTGTGTTCTCTGCAGCACCTGAGCCAAAACTGCCTCCATGGGATAAAGGTTACAAATAATTCCAGACCTGTCTGTGTAAGGGACTTTTTCCAGTCCTGCTGCTCTTCCTCTTCATTTTTAAGTGTGGACTTCTTATTTTGGGCTCAGCTTAAGGCACCCATTAAGTTAGTGGAGGAGGAGGAGGAGAAGGTGTGCTGGGATGACCCACATGGGTTTTATGGGTTGGGTGAGGACTCGTCACATTCCCACTGAGCACACGAGACCTTCCTTTCAGTCCCTATGGGTTCGGTGCTGAGTCTGTGGGGTTTGTGTCCCTCTCCTTTGCCTGCTGCTGGCTCTGCTGTTCCAGCTCCTCCTGCCTCTGGAGTCCTTCCAGCCGTGGTGGCAACAGCTGACAGGACATCAGAGGGACCTCTGGCACAGTTGTGAAGCAACTGCACCGTGTGATGAGAGGCACTTTATCCTCATAGGTTTTTTTTAAGCACTTTAAATGACTTTAAAAATACTTCTGGCTGCACTCCAGGGCTTCTGGACTGAGCTCCCACCACCAGGAAATGTCTTTGCAGGCACCGTCACATCCCTGGGCTTTCCTTACGCCTGGACCTGTTTCTGGAGAAAGGCAGGAATAAACATTCCTTTTCTGGAATGATGAGTGCTCGTCTCTAAAGTTAATCAAATAATTCCTTTCCTCCCCTGTGCCTGGATTCCCATTCAAATCCAAGTATGGACTCTCTGGATGCTGCCCTGGGGCAGCAGCAGCATCCACAGGTCAGTGGTCACCTGCAGGAGCTGCCAGTCAAGGGGTTTGCCCACAAACCCTGACTTATGTTGGGAATCTTTTGGGAATAATTTGAATATAGGAATGACTGCCCAAGGTTTCAGTGGTATGGACTCTCAACTGGAAGGTTCCAGAAGCATCCCTTGTCTTGCAGTCTTGCCTCCTGAAGAGCTCAAAGGTTATTGCACTGTGTCAGTTATATTCTGAGCTTATTTTTCCATGGATAAATAATGACTTTCAATAGAAATATTTAAATTTTGTTTTGCTGCCATGAGAAAGGCACAATACACCCCTTCAGGAAAGGCACAGTGGCTTGGGAAATCCTGGGGCTGAGCTGGTCCAGGAGGGATTTGCTTGAGATATCTTTCCCCTTTGGTTTTTTTTTTTGGTGATGGCAAAATAAGTCCCTTGGAAGGAGGTTAGGGCTGAGGGTTTTTTCAACCCAAAACTTTCAGTTTGTGTCAAAGCCCCTCAGTCCCTTCCTCACTGGACTCTTTGAATTCCTGCTATTTTTGGGTGGTTCTAAGGCTGCTGTCCCTCAGGCTCTGGCGTGGGCCTGGACAGAAGATTCCAACCATCCCCAGCAACTGACCATGTCCACAAGTGCCACATCCACAGGGCTTGGAAATCCCTCCGGGGGTTGGCACTCAGTGCCAGGGCTGGGCAGCCTTTTCCATAGTGGAATTTTCCCCAGTATCCCACCTAAACCTCCCCCTAGGGCAGCTTGAGGCTGTTTCCCTTGTCTTGGGGCACATTTCTTGGACCCAACCCCAAACTGGCTCCAACCTCCTTTCATCAAAATAACCTCCCTGACAAAGTGTTCTTTCCTGGTCTGCATCCCACTGCCTCATGGACCCCTCCATGGCATTCCAGGATCTGGTGTCAATCCAGGGCATTCATTCAGTGACTGGACTTAACCAGGACAGATTCTGGGGTGAGGGGTGGTTTTCCAAGCTCTTTAACTTCAGGTTCCTCTTCTGGCTCCTGGTGGAGCAGTTATTTCCTTCTCCTAGACGTTATTCCCTCCTCCTGGACGTTATTCCCTCCTCCTGGACGTTATTCCCCTCTCCTGGACGTTTTTCCCCTCTCCTGGCCATTATCCCACCCTCCTGGCCACCTGCCATCCCCGGGGTGGTGATGCCCATCCCTGGGGCAGTGGTGCCCGTCTCTGGGGTGGTGATGCCTGTCCCTGGGTGGTCATGCCTGTCCCCATGGCTGTGATGCCCATCCCCATGGTGGTGATACCCATCCCTGTGGCGGCGATGCCCGTCCCCATGGCAGTGATGCCCGTCCCTGGGTTGGTTGTTCCTGACCCCATGGCAGTGATGCCCATCCCTGTGGCGGTGATGCCCATCCCTGGGGTGGTTGTGCCTGTCCCCATGGCTGTGATGCCTGTCCCCATGGCAGTGATGCCCGTCCCTGGGTTGGTTGTTCCTGACCCCATGGCAGTGATGCCCATCCCCGGGGTGGTGATGCCCGTCCTCGTGGTGGTGATGCCTGTCCCTGTGGCGGTGGTGCCCATCCCTGTGGTGGATGCCCGTCCCCATGGCAGTGATGCCCGTCCCCATGGCTGGGATGCCTGTCCCCATGGCTGTGATGCCCATCCCCATGGTGGTGATACCCATCCCTGTGGCGGCGATGCCTGTCCCCATGGCAGTGATGCCCGTCCCCATGGCTGGGATGCCTGTCCCCATGGCTGTGATGCCCATCCCCATGGTGGTGATACCCATCCCTGTGGCGGCGATGCCTGTCCCCATGGCAGTGATGCCCGTCCCTGGGTTGGTTGTTCCTGACCCCATGGCAGTGATGCCCATCCCCGGGGTGGTGATGCCCGTCCTCGTGGTGGTGATGCCTGTCCCTGTGGCGGTGGTGCCCATCCCTGTGGTGGATGCCCGTCCCCATGGCAGTGATGCCCGTCCCCATGGCTGTGATGTCCATCCCCGTGGTTGTGATGCCCGTCCCCATGGCGGTGATGCCCATCCCTGGGGTGGTTGTGCCTGTCCCCATGGCTGTGATGCCTGTCCCCATGGCAGGGATGCCCGTCCCTGTGGCGGTGATGCCCATCCCCGGGGTGGTGATGCCTGTCCGTGGGATGGTTGTGCCTGTACCCATGCCTGTGATGCCCGTCCCCGTGGCGGTGATGGCCGTCCCTGGGGTGGTGATGACCGTCCCCATGGCGGTGATGCCCATCCCCGGGGAGGGCATGCCCGTCCCCGGGGGGT
>VWZG01009946.1:44418-74231 GCA_013396735.1 Grallaria varia | reverse complement strand
TTTTTGATTTTTTTTTTTCCTTTCATAGAGTTACACAGTTACATTGGACATAATAGTTGATTATCATGCTGTATATTGAACAAGTTGCCTTCTACTATTGTTAAAGCATTCTGAGGTTTTATGTCTTACAAAAGAAAAATATGTGAGCAATAAAAATATTTTGCTATTCCACGATGTGTTTAATAGCTATGTGAGTTCCTGAATATTCAAAGAACACAAAAATTTAAGGTCCAACCTGCTATACACAAGGTGAATTTACAAAGAGATAGGTATCATTTCAGAAATACAAGATGGCAAACAGCTGTGAAATCAGGCTGATTACAAACGCTAAGAGTAACCAAAATAAAAACAGTATTTTCTTGTGAAAAATGTCACATGAGTCATGAGTAGGTAGACAAAAGTGTTGCATTTCTAGATGTGCTTATTGAAAAAAATATTTTATAAATGAAATTTAAAAGGAATATATTTTTATGGCTTTTTTCATGTTATTATCATGTATTCAAATGAAACTGAGTATAAATTAACTTGAAAACAACTGAAAACCAACAACAAAATAAGACAAAATAAACAAAAAGTCCAACACCCCCTCCCCCAAAAAAAGAAAATTCCAAACCCATAAAAATAACATAACTCAGAATCAAACAGCTTGCAAACAAAATCACAACACCATTTTGTAATCCTGTAACGCAGAAAAGGTGAACGAACCTAGTGACATTGTACTGAAGTTGCAAGGGAATGCTCAGTTCAGACTGGAAGGCAGTTAAATATGTACTGGGAATTATCAGGAAAAGTCATTGTTTTACCATTTTCAGAATATGGTTCATATATGGTCCATTTACGCTGCTTTACAGGATAGAGTGCCTCAGGACCAGGAGTCCCGCGACACTGGTGGTGATTCATCTGTCAGAAACGTTTGCATTATGTGGTGGAAGGGATGTGGTTAAGGCTGCATACAAATGCAGTGCTTAGGATCACACTTTCTCAATTTCCCACAGAGGAAAAACTGTACAGTCAAGGAATGGTTTTCATCTTCATTTGCTCTGTGGTAAAATCCTGACTAAGAAGTGTCCAGTATTTTATTTTTTCTTTCACTCTGGGACTACTGTCTGGAGCATAGGAGATAGCATGGGAGGAGGAAGTACATATTTTGTGCTGGTTGTGATTCTTACTTCAAGGCAGTCTATAAGGAGTCATGAAAGTATGCAAAGAGGAAGTCTCAAATAATTTCATACACAAACCTCTGTCCTCACATCTCTTCCTCGGAAGAAAAAAGTTTTTATCTCCTTATCTACCTTCAGCACCAATTAGTGGTTAGACAGGCTACAATCTTAACACATGCATGAGCTCACCCCTGACTGACTACATTCTGTTTGGCAAGCTGCCTTCACATCCTTGGCAGTCACTTTTTTTCTATGCTTTAAATGTTTTTAGTTATGCATGGAGAACATTTATGTACAAAAATATCCTTGTAAAATGGATAGTGCTCTCTTCTATTTTTGTTCCTTTAAAACATGCTCAATATAAATATGCAAAACATAGAAGTAAAAAGGCACAAGGAGAATAGAAAGCAAGTTAAAAATACTTCATCAGCAAGGAAGATATTTAGTCAGAAAAGTGGAAGCTATACTTCTTGTCATACGTCACTTTGAATCTTTAGAGAATACTTAGATACCATTATGGTGGGCATTAGTGTAAGAATACAAATATAACTGCTATTTAAATGCATCAGTGTGGGCAGGACTCCATTTCGCTTATATAAGGAACTATGGTATAACTTATAAACAGTTTCTGGGGTGACAAGGAGGTAAGAGAAAAGGAAAAACTCATTTTCTGTCAGTCAGCATTGTAGTTGTTCCAGGAAACTGGGCAAAGAAGCACATTTTGTTCCTGTTGTCATTTATAAATACGTAATTACTCAGCCTTTATATTGCACTTGTTGGTAATAGCCAAGTAATTAAATAGTATTACTACCTCAGAAAATCAAAGCATCCACGAACATACTGGTTAAGCAGTTTGAGAAGATGTTAGGGCACAAATCTAGAACATGATGCAGGTAAAATGTATAATGAAATCATATAATTATATGCTTTGAATCCAAAACAAAGCAATTACCATCACATATGTAGATTTCTTTATCTTATTTTTTTATATGTTCCAATAGACTGCAGGCAGCTGATGAGAGCTATATACTTTACTTGTTGGTTTGAAAGAATGGGTTAGTCTGAAACTGAGTCATTGCACCTGGTACATTTATACTTCCCAAAGCAGCACTTACAGGAAAACCTGCAAACTTTATCTAGGCCATTGTCAGGAAATGATGAATGAGGTCTGTGGTGGTGTAACCCCAATTCTTGTCCCATGGGTGCAATTGGCTACCTTGGAAACACTTGCTAGCTGATTTCAGAATATGCAAGGTTTCCCACTGAATATCTGTGGACTAATAACTTTTACAGGCCTTCTGAAATGTTTTCTTGTCAGTCAGGAGGGAACATTGAATGCAGAAGTGTACTATTTTCAAGAAGGTATGAACATGTTCAAATTCACTCACCTATCAACTTTGTAAACTAGCATCTGCATTATAGAAAATCAGAAATTTGACATTTGAATAATTTTAAGCAGTCTGCTAGCTGCCTCTCATGACTTTTAGAAATGCCAACTTTTTGCTTGAATCAACAGAGATACGATAAAATTGCAGACAGTAACTGATATAACAAATTTCCTGTAACGTTACCCAATGTACATCTTTATCAGCTGTGAAAAGTAGCAATTAACTATCAACTTTTCTATTTTGATACCAAGAGGCTGTATTTATGCAGTAGCATAAATGAACTACAGACCAATAAGAAATGCATGTTCAGTCTGCATTTTTCCAGTAATCAGATTAGAGTTTAAAAGAGCTTAAGAGTTCAAAATATTTTAGCACCTTAGGACCTTAAATATAATGGTCCTTGTTGTGTTGATTTCAGGTCAGTGTAATTCTGTCAGTGACATAGGTGTTTATCTTCAGAAGAGAAGGAGATAAAATACTATGTACTCTGAGGAGTCCTGTGCTAGAATAATGTATTCCATGTTCGTAAAACTTAGTTCCACATAAAGATTCTAAAAAGCATCACTAGTGTATATAAATGTAAGGAAAATACATGATGTAGATCTATATTTGTGTATAGCAAAAACATTTAAATTCTCATTATACTCAACTTTGTATTTACCAATAAATAGCAATGCTCCCACACTGTGCTTTTTTAATCATTGCCAAAACCATATCTTTACAAAAAGAAAACAAATCAGATGATTAAAAATTCATCCATTCATTAGAGTGGCCCTTTTTTTCCCCTACTGAAGAAATCCAGCACCTGTTAATAGTTCTTAGACAAAGAGGGAGAGAAAATGTAATTTCACTGCACTATGGATTAGCAGGAGTTTTTAAATCATCAGCAGAAAGGTGACAGTATCCTTTGATTTCCTACATGCCTGTGCAGGAAACAGAAGTTTACAGTGAAATCAATATCTCTGATTATATGGTGATAATATAGTCTTTTAAAAGTATCTTCATTACTTATCATCTTCATTTCAAATAAGAAAAAAGAAATGTCAACCAACAATACAATCAAAACCCAATCAAACAAAACATACAAGTCAAAACGTAAAGAAAATAAGGACTGATTTTTAACAGGCTGGAATAGGACAAAAGTAAGGTGCAGTGATGTTATTTCAGAAAGCATTTTAGCTCCCAAGTCTGTTTTATAAGACTTTTTGACTTTTAGAGAAGAGCAAAAAAATAAGACAAGAAGAAAGACAAAGATGACTGACTGGAGGTCTGGGCTAAGTACTGTGTTTCTGAAGCCCTTCTGCCCAGTAATGACATGCACTCTCCCATACTCTGGTAGTCTCATGCTCTGTATTGCATCAGGCCAAGTGTGATCATGCTGTGATCACTATCAGCAGATTTAGATATTCAGTGAAAGAAATACACTGAAATCTTACTTTCTGTGGCAAAATAATAAGAGGTAGCAGCATCCTTTAGTGATGCTGAAAACCACAACTTTCCACTAACTTTTAGTCGGTTCAGTTAATAAAGGTATGTTCAAAATTATTGATACCTTTTCTTTGCCCAAGTTGCCTTCTATTGGTCTTATTTCCTTCTGTGAAAATGTATTAACACACTCTACACTTTCTTTAGAGAATTTTTTTTATGTTTTGGCAAGGTGAAGACCCTTTTTCTTGTTTCCTCCAAAAATGTCATCGGGCTTTGCTTCATCATCCGTACTCTTCAAAATATTATCATTGGGAAATGTTTGACTTAGTTTCAACCTTCTCACTTTTTACTCTGCTCTGAAGACATTTAGTAATAGTAAATATTGATAGCAAATAGATTCCCTTTTTAGTCTATAAAAAATAATGTTCTGGGTTTATGTGCTGTTTCACCTAAGAGCATGTCCATGCTTTTGTGCTATGCATATATGCATATACATATAGGCAATTTACAGTCAGACAGAAAGTACAGAATTAAAAGACCTTGTTCAATCAGATTAATGCTGAAGATAAATGAAGAACGCAATGTTCATGTTGATTTGTATTATAAAAGATCTTAAAATTGCATATTCTGACATCTAGAAAGATTTTCTTATTGCAGATGTGGTTTCATAATTTTAAATTCACTCTTACCGTTTTTTCTTCTATTTTAACTTTCCCTTTTGAATGCATAGTTTTCTTTCTTCCTGTACTCAGCCCTTTTGTAATGATAGTCCCTTGAGTCAGAAAGAACCAACACGACCTTGAACACAGATCAAAGTAGATGTAGTAAATTTACATAGTATCATGCAGTTTTCCTTGAAAATATATCACCTAGTGGAAAATGGGGACATACATATGCCCAGACAACATGAAATGAAGGATAGCTTTGGCCAGAGGTCTTTGACATATTAAACTGTTCTTTATGAGAAATTACAAACTTGTACAACTTTTTTTCCCTCTGAAACTCTAATGCCAAAGTCAATGGGTTGGTGTAATGAAAATGTGGTGCCAAGTGGGCCTTATTCACACGAGGAGGGGCCACAGGGTTTTTGCATATCTGTGTGCTATTTGGGCTCATGAATTTAAAAATCAAATGCAGCCCCTTTTAAAAATCAAAGTAGTCCCTTTTTCTAATTCCTGCTGCTTTGCCTTTAGTGCAATATGCACACACCAGTATCCAAATTGTTATATATATTTATTTTGATGTTCTCTTTAATTAGATGCAACTGTGAGTTTATATTTTTTCCTGCTGTCCAAGAACAGCATCAGCACACTGACATCATGACATGTGCTGGTGCATGCTGGCTGGGTTATAACAGTCCTTGTGAAACAAATTGGGAAAAACTCTACGTATTTTCTGTGTTAGCCCTACTACACCACATGCCTTATATACAATAGTCAGTAACTGGAATCTTTCTGGTGGCAGAGAAATAGGAAGAAAGCAAGTCTTTTGTGGCTATGTGTGGTATCTCAGCAGTACCTCTGAAAGCCACTTGTGTTTTGCAGCTTCAGGTCAGTTGAGCTGGCTGAAGTCCATCTGCTATTAATATGATATAATAGCAAGTGATTTCCCACGTGGTCTTGTCCCCATAGTTCATCAGATATTTGGAGAAGAGAAAATCTGAAGATTTGTATTGGAAGATCTCACAGGTCTCACAGATGAACAGGATTAGATGCAGTTGGATTGAATGAAGAACGGTAGTTTTGACACGGTGCAGTTGTGTATTACACCAGTGCAATTACTCAGTCAGTTGAAAGCACGGTTGACAGAATACAACAGAAGGAAACCTCTACATCAGGTTTTTTAATTATGTGCTTTGTCTATAGTGATAAGAAAGCAGGAGTAGGTGATATTCAGTAGCTGAATTGTGTGCTTGCAAAACGAAAAAGTTAAGTACAGAACTTCAATTTGGGTAACTTTCATTTTGCAGAAGGAAGTGTGAACGCTGCTCTTTACACTTCAGGTCTTAAGAAGTGAAAAGCTGATATGTTAATGCTATCGGTCAATGGATGCAGTCAAGATTTGTGACTGCCAATACCATTTACAGAGGTCTTGCTTCTGTCTTTGCTATTGTTTTATATTCCAGAAATACTAGGCAACCAAGCCTAGTAAGGAGCTCAGACTTTTGGCCAACTGAGTTGTATTTGTCTAGCAAGCACATTGAGCTCTAGCATTCCTGCAGGATGCAAGGAAGTTAAAATTAATTTCCCTTTTGAAACAGAGTGGTGCAGATGTTTCTGTGTTATAGCTGCTTTCAAATAATAAGTGCCAAACTCCTTTGAAACCAACAATGCTTGTTGTTGAAATCATACATCAAGCAAATTGTATAATGATAGAAGGAACATGACAAGAGTCTGAGGATTATTAGCATACATGAACAAATCATCTCATGTTTCAACATATTTGACTATAATATGGGGTTTTCCTGGGCAGTTTCTGAAGCAGATTAACTTGACACAGCCATGCTTGGGTTTTTAAAACTATCCTCACCACTCTGCTTATTTTTAACATTTGGAAACGTAGATAGGGACTGGAAAAGTACATTTAAAATTTTACATATGTTAGCATTGAAACGCTATTTGAAACAGAAAATAAGGTGATGCTAGTCAGTATGCTCTATATATCTGGCATTATTTTTTAATCTAGTACTAAAAATGGTTAATTCTGGTGACCGTACTGTATTGTCTCTATTCCTCAAGAATCTGGTCCAATGTCCATTAAAGAATAGAATCAGTTGCTGACAGAAAACTGGTTAGGTCTCCCAGGACCCAATTTCTGTAAATAGCANGGGGGGAAGGTGCTTGGAAATTAAAAAAAAGAAGAGGGGAAAAATCTAATTTGTGTCTTATTTGAATTCTCTTATGCAAAGAACTTAGAGATTCCTACCAATTGAAAGATTTGGTAACTTCATAGACATAACAGCAATTGCTGCTCTTTAGAAGTTTCAGGAATTTTCTTGTTATTTACTACCCTTTCTGCTGAGCTGTGCCCAGTCTTCACACAATTGTTACCCTTTACATAACTATTTTTCTATTTTATTTATCTGCCAGCTGTTATTTTTATTATATTCACAGGCTTTCAAGGAGCTGAAGTTTTATGGTAAACTAAGCCGTCAGAGAGGCAAAATGCTTTTATATTTAACTTTTTTTTTTTTCATCTGTGTAATGCATCTTTACACCTAACATAAAGATTCTCCACACTTAATTAGAGAAACCTTTGAAACAGATTGTGCTGGCCAGAGAGTTGTGGCCTATTTTTGACTTAAAAGTGGTCATTTAAACAAAAATTGTGTTCATCCCTTGGAAGAGTGTGAAGGGAGAGCTGATACATTTCTTATTGAAGGGGATGAATGTATGAAAAACTCTGAACTTCATTGCTGCTAATAACCAAGGAGAGTAGGAGGAGGAAGAGCAATTTCAGCATCTTTATTCATTGATTTCCAACAGTGAATCATACGTTCCCTCACAAGCTGTTCAGAAACTTAAGTGATCCTGCACTGATGTCTTCTTAAAACTGTAAAATGAAAACCCAATGAGCAGTTGATCAACTTTCAATCAAAGTCACACTGAGACCCTTCTTCATCAGGTTTATGGACATAAAAATGCACCTCAGAGCCAGAGCATGATGAGTAGTGCATGAGTGCACTGGTGAGAAATGCCAGGAATGGGCCATCCTGTGTCCCCCTGTTGCCTAAAAATGAAGAAAAAATTCTTTGGTCAATTTTTAGTATAGAAAGATAAAGAGTGATTCTCTAATTAAGGCCTTAAGTGCACAATATACATATTGCATATTACACACACACATGCAACATAGGTTTTACAATTTTGTAACACTAATTTTAACACTTAACCATTATGTCACGGTATACCCAGCCTGAAAAGTGTCTGGCCCTTTGGTCCTCCCTCAGGCATGCTTCCCAAAATTGATTAATTGGTCTCAAAGATCCCTTATTTTCATTTTCCTCAGCATCCTCTGCCCTCCTTGGAACAATTTCAAAGTTTCTGGGTCCTCTGAATAGTTTTGACTCTAGTATATCAAGCGATATGCCTGTTATGTCTTATTCTAAGAATGTTTTATACAGATACAATGTTTCTCTTGCTACAATCTCTGTCCATTGGAATTCTTAACAAGAAAAATTTAACGACATCTCGGGAATCTTGCACAGAGGTACTAAGGGGCCAAAAGCATTAGCAAGTTATATCAAAAAGTATTAAAAAAAGCTATGCTAAAATCTATCTAATGTGCATTTAAGGCATCACACCCTGGCCTGAGTTAAAGCTAGGTTGGGCCTTATGGACAGGTCAGTACTGCTGAATCAAAGAGGACCACTTATTGTCTTTGAGAACAAGTGACATGAACCGCCTCACAGCTATACTGCCTATGACTTCACTACCTCCCGCATAATTCCTTTCTTGCAAAAACTGTTTGGAACAGTTCAAAATGGAATCAGAGAGTAGACTAACAACAACAAGACAGCCTGGCGTCTGATGACATGACTTTCTTGATGCTTTATTTATGCCCTTAAGCCTGGTCTCAGAGGGACGGTAATGTTTACACCAGCAGCCACAGCTGGCTCATCTTTTCAGACCTACACAGAACCTCCTCTTCTTTCCAGGTAGTCTCTTTGCCAGTCACATCACTTCACAGTGCACATTCCTACCTGAAGTACTTGGACACATTTCAACAGAAGTTTGGTTGTTCCTACCGCAACAGCTTGACTTCATAGCAACTGCAACTTCAGTTTGAGAGTCTCCATATTATGTGTACATATTCCACCTTGTGTGCTTACTATGCAACATGTGGTGGTGTACGCTTCCATCTCATATACCCATTTTGTAGCTATGATGTTTTAAGGACTCTCTTTATAGAAGCTAGAATAAACTTCACCAGATGAGAAGAGCTACTGGATTTGGCAGTCTTTTAGGCCTTTCCCATCTCTAAGTTTGTAGTTACAGGTTCTGGCAGATAGTGTTTGTTTTCAGTGGACATATGGGTTAAAACAACCTGCAGAGCAGAGACTATCCATTCTGCTGTTGCTGAACAATTCGGAAATATTAGCTCATCATATTCCAAATGTGTACTTAGATAAAACATAATGACTTGGAATGAAAATAAGGAAATTACTTAATTAAAAAAAAAAAAAAAAAAAAACTGCATGAAACATACTGGCTAATTTTGTTTAAGAGAAAGAGAAAATAAATCTTAAAATTAAAAGCAAATCTTCACCATTTTCTGCAGCTACAAGTCTGTATTCTCCTGTGTTGAGAATGCAGACCTCTATGAGCACCCTTATTTGTCTTCTAGAAGTTTCTCAGTCATCACAGGAAAAAATAGCTTAATATAAGGCCAGGGCAGAATCAGGTGTTTCGACATGGAAGAAATCTTGTTATGTAGGTTTGTCTGCAAAAGGACTTTCTACATCTTCAATAGCAGCACTAGCCTCATTTTATTAACTGCAGCTACAGTCATGTAAAGAAAAATTCTTTCCTCTGCTACATCTCTTCCTTTGCTACAGGAAACGAATTCTTAAGCTTTAAACATTGCCATTGCCCTTTACTCTTTTGTGTTCCTAACGTGTCTTCATCCTAGCAGTGCATGTACTGTGCCTGGAATGGCACATAGCCCAGGAAATTTCCTTGCAGGTAGCAAGTCAGTTCCCCATCTCTCCTCTGTAGCCCAGGACACAAAAGTTATGGTGCAGTTGATTAATCTACAGAGTTTAGAGCCTCTCTTATGCCCAGCTTGGTAGCCCTGAATGATGCCAAAAGCTGCTAGATCAGGCCAACATAAACCTTTTATAGGAAATCACAGCTGTGCATTCAGAAAACTGGCCAGCGCTCTTCCTGCCTATAGGGTAATGGTGACATGTGGAGCACTTTGTATAACCAAAGACAACCAAGCTTCATCTAAAGCGTCACCAGTTTCATGAGGATTTCCGCAACTTAAGGGTTTATGGAACAGTTTCCTTTATGGGTACTGTAGCCAGTTTGTGTTGGCCAGTAAATCAAGAAATTTCCAACAGTTCTCTCTTATTTACACCCATATTATTTTCCAGCACTAAGCTCATGTACCAGTAAAACGTCTCGCTCACCAAAACTGAACAAGTACAATTGTTTGCATGTTTTTTTTCCTTGAGAGAACTCAGTGAAAACACACTGAATATTTTTAGACACACATAATAATGAGTATATGTAGAAATTAATTAAATTATCTTTCTGAATAGGATACTAGCAGATTAAAACATAATTATGAAGTCAAATATAATTTTCAGTATATAGATCAATTTTTAATTGCTAGACTAATTACAGAAAGACAAGAGACCTTTGAAATCATTTGACTGAACAATTAATCAATGTGGAGTTTGTATTTTTCCATTCCTCTCCCTGTTCCTTTGTAAGTAATAACAGTCTTCCCACAGGCATGTAATAAAAGCTTTTTATTCAGTCATTTAGAAGTTTAACTTCTTGAATAAGACCAATGAACCATTGCATTAATATGCTAATTTATACTTCTAGAGGTCTGGAAATTATTGAAGTCTTAAAATATGTGCTGTTTTGCTTTCAACCAATGTAGGAAGTGCGCACACACTCTAAATTTAAAGATTTGTTTCTGAAAAGATTCTAAAAAGGAAAGAACTTTCAATAGTGTTACATGAAACCCTTCTGATTTGGGTATTTCAGCTGGTTGAATATTTTTTTACTGAAATCAGATGGTCTCCATTGGGTAAAATTTCATTGTTTTGAGATGTTTTTGCTAATTAAAGCAGCTGAAATGTGAGACAGTGTCATTCAGCAGCTGACTTGTTCTCGGACTGTGAAAAATAAGACTGTTAAGGAATTACAACATCTACTCTTATTAAATACTTTTCCATCAGTTCATAAATGAAAGTCTATGGGGGTCTGCTACAACTCATGAACATAACAGAGTATCAAGATGAAACATTATATAGAATTAGATCACAGAGATAAATTGAATGTAAAATATTTTACAGCTAAAGGAAAAATAGTTGCCTCTAATTTCAGGATTAGATTGACTTCTGAATTTCTTTTAAAAAGTGAAAATCAGATGGTATTTTCTGATAATATACTTTCAATAATCTGTGACTTAGTGGTAAGTTCTCTAAAACAGGACGTACTTAAAATAGGCACTGCAGGATGCGTTTTCATTAAAAGGTACAGTTTAAGGTCCCCTAATCTGGTTATGTAATTCCATTCCTACAGAACTGTGTGCTTTCTGAGCCTCTTTGAAATATTACACTTAATATACAAGAAGCATGCTGCAGCATTTTGTGAAGGTGGTTTGTGAGAGGAGGTGTCTTTTTTTCAGAGGAGGAACAGGTGATTTTCAAATTACAAGAGGGAAATACAAGAGACAGATGTTGACTATGATAAGGAGATGATGATGTATATGTGATTAATATATCACTAAGTATGTTCTGGGACAGTCTGTATGACCTCTTTATTCAGATTAAAAGCATGTGCTCTAAATAACAGTAGGCTTTTAATTTAATCAGCGTTTGTCTTTATACTGCCAGGACTCAAATGGAAATGTCATGGGCATTTAGGCTGATGGGACCTTGCAGGTACTCTATCATTCTTGTTACAAACAGTAAATGACTACATATTTGACCTTTCCTGTTAAATTCTCTTGCACTGTAGGTAGAAAAATTATAGGAGCTCTTAATGTTGTCATTAAGTGCTTTGCTAATACAAATCAAATCCTATTTTGTGGATATCCACTTAATTGATATTCTTGAATACTGTCATATATTGTGCACATTAAATCATACCCCTCCTGCTTTAATGAGACTAAATTTAAATGTATATGAAAAATATGCTGTTTAACATAAATGCTGCATGGCAATTACGAGTGAAGCCAGGTATTAGAAGTCTGATATCAAAATACCAGATTGCTCATAAACCCAGCAGCAATTTTATGCCCTGGCAACTAAATTCCATGCCTACGAATTAAAGTCATGAGTTTTATTGAAACACAACATAAAAAGAAATCCCAAATATAAAACTTCACCTTACTTCAAAATGCATGTAGTACATGACAAGATTTTGAGGTTTCTTTTTTTTTTTTAATTACAAGATCATTCAAAATGTCTTGATAAACAAGAAAACTGCAGTCAGCCTTGTTAGAAGTTCTGTGAATTATATCATTATATATACATAGTGCAAGCAAAGCACATGGTTTTTAAGGGCTAAAAATACTGAAAGAGCTCTAGTGCTCTAGTGGGAGACAGCTATGTGTGCACCTCTGTGACAATGCAGCCTGCTTCTAAAAACCTAAGTAACAGCTTCTGCAGTGTTGCAATACATCACTACCTTGGACTGGATGGAGGTGTCTAAAGTTACATGCAAACATTTGAATTAAGTCGAGTCTATATTACATCATAGTTAATTAAAATCTAGGAACCAAATCTAGTTGCCTAACCACAAGATCTAATGCCACATGATCTGTTCTTTGATACCTGCTCTCACACCAGGTATCTCTCCATGCTGTTTTTATAGACCTTGAGCCATTGCTACTAGTCCCATGTGACTGTTCTGGGTACGGCAGAGTTCTCAAATGGCAGTGGAAGCCTGCCTTTATAATCAAGACAGTGACTCATCTTCTTGATTATGGGAGAAAGGAACCCTAGAAATACTTCTGAAGTCAACTACAAGAGATGGGTAACATACAAGACAAACTTGCAAACTTATTCTGAACAGATAAAATTTGCTTTTTTTCTCTGCCCTTAACATTTTCGTAACTGTAGACAACACACCACTGTTCTAATAATTTGTTTTCCAACCCAAATTACATAAAACATTATAATTCTTGAAAGAATTGAGTTCACACCCAATGATTTTTTTTGTACAATGGAATTTTTTTATTCACCATCAAATTCCTTAAAAAAAAAAAAAAAAGCTATGCAAATCACTTTGTATCTGCTTTCATCTGTGTGGCTTTTATTTGTAACTCTAATGAATATAAATAAATATTTCAATCATGAGTCACATTTGTGAAATTTCAATCAGGAAAAAAAGTCAAAGGCAATTTAAAGTTGAACCACATTATTAAGACATTTAGCTCACAAGAATACACAGTGATCACAAAGAGAGAGAACAAGGCAAATCACTTTTCTGAGCGAAGAGTTCTCAGAGGCAAGAACAAAGGGGAGGTTTTCCCTGGCCTCTCTGCAGATAAAGATATTATTTTTTTTATTTTTTTTCTGATCTAACATGCAATTTTAACACTCCAACCATTTTTTAAAAATAGGCTCTCGTGAAAAAATTCTGGGCTTCTTTTTCTCTTAAGATGATATACAAAGTCACTGTGGATAAAGGGACTATCAAATGACTATGTACCCCAGAAGTCAAAGTATAGGAAAACAGACTAAATCATGAAATGTCTGAATACATTTAATAAAGTTTTCAAAGACCAGAAAATATACTAGAAGTAATTGAAGCCTTTAAACAGTCATAATAAAGCTCATGCAGGGTTTAATTATACAATCCTTCTGTGAGAATTTTCAGGCTAAAAACTACAGAAGGAAGTTTTTGGGGTTTTTAACCGTAATAACATTTGAAAGAAAAATCTATTTAATAAAATACAAAAGCATGAGTTTATGAATTTCAATTCATTTCTACCTGTCAAAATTATTTTATGCTATTTATTCTGAGAAAATAGTCTTCCTAATTGTCCTGATATATAGACTTCATGGTAAGTTTTTAGAGCATAGACCTCTCTAAATCCGCTTATATGGATTTCTCCATTCAAATTAAATTTGTAAATGTGTAATATAGAGAAAACTTCAGTGGTTTTGTCAAAATACAATAGAACAGTGCAAGTTAGATACAGATATACTGATCATCATGGAAATACTCTCTAAAAAGTAAAAGAATGCTTTGTAAGTCTGTATCAGCAATTTGAACTGAAGCTCTTCCTTTGAAAAGATCTCATTATAATAACATCTTTCATTTTATTATTGTTTACGCAGTTTAGTTTTTCAGTTACTGAGGGGGTTCTCATAGTTTCTTTTTCCCATGCTATTGAGTTGTGAAATGAGCATGATCATGTGTCTAGTGAGAAAATGTATTTATTTGCATGAATAAGAGATAGGTTAGACTTAGCATAGGGAAGGCTGACTTGTGCATGTTGCATCCATGTAAATGCAGAGTGCATACCTACCTTCATAACAATGAAGTGAAGAGCAAATCAGAGTCCCTTTCCCCTTGCTCAAGCCATGCCCTCTCCCTCTTCTGTGGCATCATCCTGTCTGACCTTCTGTCCTTCATCTATCTACAGTTAAGCTTTCTAGAGCTATACTAAGATTATACCAGTTGATGGCTTCATAATAACAAAGGGATAATTTTTCTCCCTTTTGGCTAACTTTCTTCGGACAGATCTTGACTCATAGCAGTATGAATTTTCCACCTGAAGAACTTCCAATTGAAAATGTGTTCTCTCAATCTTTTCCAAGATCAAACAAATATGGGAGAAATAAAAGTATAGGTCTACAATGCAAACATTTTTAGTTTAAGAGCGAAGAAAGGTTTGATGAACACCGACTGTATCATCTAAAATATTTGTCTCTTGCTTGGTTTTGGTGCAGTGGACTGTTTTGCTATGCTTGTCACTAAGCTTTCCACTGCCATACAATTAAGTATGGAGCAGGGAACTGCAACACAGAACTGACTTAAGTCTTTCCACAGCTGGAACTGATACAGTTGTGTTGGTATAAAACTGAATCCAAGCTCATCAAAACTCCATCAAGGCAGCAAAGTTAATTAAGACCATGCTAATGAATTTAGAGTGCTTTTGGGACTTCAGGTGTTTGATTTTTCTTCTATCCCATGCTCCATTTAAAAATACAGATATGCAAAAGAAAACAGTATGAATTAGGTGCCCTCAAATACGTTTGTCATAGATTAAAATATCGATGCATGATGAGATATTGCTAAAGGAAAAGTAACAAGGGCTTCCTCTGTTCATTAATTAAGACATGAAATGTTTTTGGCTAATTTATGCAACACCAGAATAACATCCGGATGTGTAAATGTGTGCACTCACAATTTGTGGGTGGATTCATGTAGGTGAACACAGATATCTAAAGTACTGATGTCTTTATATGAGTTAATCATACTTCCACTTATAATCAGTGGAGAACAGAACTTCTAGAGTGTGATTCACTGCATCCCAAAATAGACTTCTAAATCTGACTGTAGCATTACAGTGCCTGTTTCTCCCCATCAACTATACAAGTATTCTACAGTGACTAGCACAGATATAAATTACATTGCAGATTACCTAGGTCAGAAATCCTATCCTAAATCACCAAAATAGTTTTTCTCTTAGCACATATTATAAGGATCCGAGATTCCCTGGAAATACCATGATAATGAATAATCAGTGTAGGCATTAATATCTATAGTGATAAGATACCTGCTGTGTATTTGTCAAAGTGCTTATGAAAACGATAAATAGTCTTAACATTTTCTTAAAATGTATGTTAGATTTTTTTTCAAATTGTATAAAGAAGTTTCAAAGCTAAATATCTGTGCCACATTGTGTCAACATGGTATTTCTTTCAAGTAATTTAGATAGGTCAGCTTGAGTGAATCTGAGCACCTACAATTATAATAATATTATTAATAATATAAAAAAGTAATAAGAGGTAGGAAAATTAGATTAATTTTTATCCAAACATGGCAATGGACTATGTGAGTTTTCTATTTACCTGCTGTCTGGACTAAATGATGACTTCTCTGTTAGCAAAGAGAGATTTCTGGCTATGCTAAAGCAGCCTAGGACTAGGCCATTTCCTATTATTTTTCAATTTTTGTCTCTCATGTATCTTCCTAGTTGTTGAAGTACTTGATTCAGATGATGAGATTTTCTTTATGAATAGCATCATGCCTTTATCAGAAGGGAGCAGGGAAGACTCTTCCCAAATTACCTAATAGTGCTTATGACTGTACTGATAATTTTTTTCCAGTATGAAGAATTATCTGACTTGGAGATATTACAGCAAATTTATGGGAGAATGAGGCTTTGGAACAGAACCTGAAATCTACAGTCTCAATGCCAAACACCTTTCCTGATCTTAAATATTGTGGGACAGTATATGTAAACATATAAGTATATATAAACACAAACTCTCCTGTAAGAAATGTGTTGTGTAAGGGTGGTAGAGGGCTGGACAGCTGCTGTGTGGGAAGTATTTAAAGGAATTGATTAAATTTAATGTTAGCAGACCCCAGCCCTAAAAGATGCATGCACATTCGAAGTCTGAATTTCAGATAATGACTGTAAGCTCTAAGACAGACATTTCTAAAAGCCTTTCACCTTTTGAACCCTAATTTTAGAATCAATGCATTTCCTTTTAGATCAATCTATTTGTCTTCAGAGACTATGAGGAGAGTTTAGGTTACTAGCTCAGTTTGAAGTGAGTAGCGTGCATGTTCCTAGGTATTGGAGATAGTGTGCCCAAAAAGTAATTCAGGTGCCTAAAGGTCACTCAAATGAGGAGTCAGCTCCAGACTAATTTTCAGAGGTGTTATCACTTTCCTCTCCAAAACTGAATTGGTCTGCTGTGAAAATTATGCCAAGAGCAAAGTGATCAGACTTTTAGAAGTTAGGGTTATAAATTAGGCAGAATGAGACATGGGCTACCCCTTGAAGTGATTGTTTTTATTAGAGAGTTTCTTCTGCTTCTCCAGCATTGGATGGAGGCTTTTTTCTTTTTCCGGTTCTGTGCCTTCTTCAAGCTTATCTACCTACATCTTTCTGTGAGCTACTTTTCTTTTGTTGTGATGACTGTAGTTAACATAATTTCCTGGGATCCTTTTCTATAAAAGAAAAGTAAATTGATATTCAATATACAGTCCAATAGTGATTTTGTGCTCTTGAATTTAAATATCTTGATATCTTATATCACTTTCTGTCATGAAATTTGTGGGTTTTTTTGGTTTTTTGGTAGAAAAAGCATAAGTGTCATTATTAAACATTGTTTGTCATACTGGTGAAATTAACACTGAAGATACAAACAACCTGTCTTTCTGGTGAATATAAATCTCAGGGGGTTGAACTAAAACGATAATGTGTTATCATAATGATTCCATAAAAGAGAAATATGAAAATGATGATGATAAAAGAAGCCTCGGGAATAAGTGACAGCTGAAATGATTTTATTCTCTGATGTTCAGTATTCTCTCAATCCCTCCTTTTAACTTTTTTTTCTTTCATAAATTCGATATGCCACTAGGAGAGAAAAAAAGCATTTTTATAAAGGAAAAAGTCTTCAATCATAGCTGATAATATAATAAACAATGATAGAGATTGTCTCTTGTCCAATCTTAAGATACAATATTTATATTCCATAGTGCCCAAGCACTGAGTACTAGAAATTATATGGTTGCTGGCTGCAAGTTTCTTATTACAATTAATGTTTTCAGTAAGTTGAGTAGCTGTGAGACACCAACCAACATTTGGTTTGTCCTAAAGACAGATATTAGTCTTTTAATTATTCAGCTATATTTATGGCCCTGTAATACCTTACATTCTTGAAGTATTACTCTCCTTACAATAGGGTTGGAGGTTTTCTTATTTTATATAGCAGCATAATTCAATAAGTAGGAGAATACCTTGTTAGAGATAACTATCAAAGTATGTGCAGTGTTTGCTATGCACTTTCCGGTGGAAATACCTAGGAAACTTGCACAGTTGATTTCAAAAGAAATAAAAAGTAAAAATGTTGTTATGAAGAAATTTTTAGTATCAAAATATTTTACTGGATTCTTTCATGAAGAATTGGGTAGTAGTGTTATCAAATTTTCTCTTTTTTTACTAAAACCACTTACTACACTTTGCCCCTCTTTTGCACTCTCTCTTTAAATGCTTATCTGCAGTAAAGAGATTCTATAAACTTACTTAGATTTCCCTCTGTTTAACAGGCTCTATCCTTGCAGTTTGAAAGGATGACTTTGCAAGTGCCATTGTGCATTACTTCTGCTACTCACAACTTTGGAAACCTTTTCTTAATAAACAGTTTTCATTATTTATTGTAGTTGATATATCACTGCCTAATGTTACGGTAATGGAAATGCATAAATAGGAAGATCTCTTTGCCTGGCAGTAGATGGAAATATTAAAAGTAAGGCTTGCCTTTTGTGTTGCGATAAAACACCTTACTGCTTCACAAAAACTCCTGCAACTGTCAAATTTGGTGGCATCTGAGGGGAGAGGAGACATTTTATCTGAATATGTTATCAAAGGGACTTTACTGATATTGTAACTGAAAATGAAGGGAAAATTACAATGAAGTATTACAAATGCTAAATTTATTCTGAGAAATCATCTTACTGTGATCATACTTATGGCTAACCTTAAAAAAAGAAATTAATACCAAATTACTCTGTAAACTGAAGTTGCAGAAATAATGTTTTCTTGTGGATAGGTCTCATCCTCTTAACAGGAAGGGAGAAATAGCTAATTCTGTGGTATAGAGATGCCTTTTCTGCCCAAGTGGCCAGAGCATTGTGTTTTTCTCAATTAGTTTTGCCAGTGATCAGACATACTGTCTGTACAAGGCACAGAACATCAGGTAACCTGTTTTCCGAATAACATTTGTTCTTCTATTGCTGTTGTAGTATTCTGCTTGATTTCAATGGTCATAGTAAATACCGTTGGTTTTTTTAGGGAATGAAGGAAAAATCCCACAAACAGACTATTTTCTTATATCAGCCACAGGCAAGCCAGACTAAAATATGAAGTGTTTTATGGAGCCCTAAATTGAAACTGTTTTGGCTAAAATACAATCAAATGACAGTGGATAGGCATGCTTTATTTTAGTTCATTTCCAGTCTATCAGGAAAAATTGGGGATATCAGTCCTCCTCTCTGTTTGATTATGCTATTTTCAAAAGAATGAGATGTTCCAGAAACATGCATGTTGATTTACTGTTGCACTGAAAAAACCATTCTGTTTGTGTGATGTGTCATTTTTCATCGCTTTCTTATCAAGGTGTTTCAGCTGCACCCATCCCACATCTTGTAACTGCTTTTGTTGCTTGTGGCAAAGTTATATCAATGTCAATTGCTAAATAATTTTTGACTGTTCTGTGTTGGATCTGTTAAAAGAGAAAGACAGTGCAGGATTTACTTTTACATACTGATGGTGTGTCACTCTGAATTGCAAAAAAAAGGTTTTCTACCAAAGAATGTGGTTTCTAGCAAACATATTAAACATGAAACCCTGATACAACATTTAGAGGAGTGAGAAAATACTCATATGTTAAAAAGAACTATGAAGTCATGTGGAGATCGGACGACATTCATAAAATATCAAGTGGAAATCTAAAGGGAAACCTTGATATCCATACTGGATAAAGCTCCTGAATTTCAGCAAAACGTATGTTCCCAGCTGAGACTCAGTGGACACAAAATGCTCGCACAAAAGGCAGGGAGAATATCCATTTGGTATTCCTGCATTGCTTTGAAAGGAGGTGGCAGTGCAGTAGGGTAAGGTTGTGCCGCAGCTGTAATTAGCAGTTACTGGGACATGGAAGATTGTCATCCTGCTGTGTAGACAGCTGCTGAAGCAGATTTAGGAAGACACCACAATTTTTCCTGAAGCACATTAGGTACAGGGAGTGAGAATTTCAGGTTCTTGTATCAGCCATACATTATTCTAATATCATATATCAAAATGAAAATGGAGAAAGCCTGAAAATGAAGTGTGCCATGTCAGACAAATCAACACAATATAGTGTTTCTCTCTTGAAGTAGTCATGTTGAGTTTTTAACATACAGATGTCAGGGTCAGATGTCTTCTTGAAAATATAAGAGAGGGACCAGCACAACTAACTGGTTTTCTCTGTGACAAGTTTGGAACTAATAAATTGACCGTCAATTTTCAAATTGCAATTTTTTTATTGACTTTATGTCAGAAAACTAACTGGTACATATTTCTAAAATAATTTTTTTTTTTACTACTCTGAATTTTTCATATCTATGACATTCACAAATTGTTATAGCTCAGGTAAGACCATGCTCATCTTAACATGATTGTGTTTAGGAGCCAGGAAGTTCTGACTTGCCAGAGACTGGGATCTCAGGCTATTGTGAAAACATGCAGCAGAAGCGGATATAGGACATCGGCGGGGGGTGGGAGGGGAAAGGTAGACAGAAAAAGAAAGGGGCAATATCTGCCTTTGCTTTGAAGATGTGCGTTGGAAATGCCTTGGGTGCTCTGAAGTCAGAATAGGGTCTAAGTCAGAAAGAGAAGCAGATTTTTTGACATGACCACCATTGGTGTGGCCATCTATAACAAGACAGTGACCTTTGTCAGTAACCATTCAGATTTTCTCTACCTTCTGAGTTTGGCATGATTTGGGACTGGGAGCTGCTGCTTTGTTTCAGAGAACCTGAAGACTATGAAAGACGAATCACTGAGTTCCCTCACTGATCACAAAATAAAGAAAATAAACAGGAGTTACCCTAGAATTTCTAGGTGGCTTTGCACCCTTGTTTGAGCAGGAGCAAGCTCTTGTGTGATGGGACCTACAGGGCTTGCTGACTACTGCTCTTCCTTATTTTCTTCACATCCACTGGGAGACATTACATTTACAAAATAACTCTTGTGTCCCTTACACTTGCTGTGAACTTTGGAACTGTTTAAAAAAAAAAAAGTGACTCATGAATACATGCAAGTGAGATCACAGCTAATATTCAAAGAGGAATAGAAAATAGTTTCCATTACACAAGCTGGACAACACGTTCTGGTAAAAGCAATATTTCTTGGCTCTGTTGCAATCTCTGTGGCTGAAATCAATACAGACATTTAGTTTTTCAGAATCTGCTCTTTAACTCAAAAATAATGTGTTTCCTGCACATAGACAGAGGGGACTCGATTAGAGCTTACCTCCTACTGCCTGCCTGTCTTCTGAGGGAGGTGATTGTGAATGTATTGTACCTACTCAAAGCAGCTCTGCCATTCATGGCAGGTGCAAGAGGTTGGACCACCTCAAGGAGAATACTCCCTATGACACAGACTTTCTTTCAGTCAGGTAAGGAACAGTAAAGATATAGAAGATAAACTGTTCAAGATATGGTGCCTGTGTGTAGATGCCAGTGCTCCCAGGCCATCTGTACTTAGCAACCCAGTTCTCCTGCATAGAGCAGGGCAAATGATCTGATTCCAGCTTCCTGATGTCACCAGA
The DNA here is from genome assembly GCA_013396735.1 of Grallaria varia. Lineage (NCBI taxonomy): Eukaryota > Metazoa > Chordata > Aves > Passeriformes > Formicariidae > Grallaria > Grallaria varia. Next base: position 53,007 of record VWZG01009946.1, on the reverse strand, counting down.
AACATTCTTGATTTCTCCAAAACAGTTAAGCATCTTCCAGAATCCACTGGCTTTTATATAACCAACTCAGCAACCCATTTGAGTTGTTGTTGCTATTGTTGGAAATTATTATTGCATATATGTTACAGCATATGTTATCCCCTAAAGTAAAATCAGTAGAACCACTGAAGATACTAATGTAAAGATTTAGACTGTGTTCAGGATCCTGGGGTAAGGATCCATGTTTGTGCTCTCTTGAACAAAAAGGAACCATTTCAACTTTTCCACATAAGAACAACATTCAAGTTCCAGTTGCTGTAATAAATAGTGACATTCCCTAGATTAGTATTTTTCAAATTAACATGAAAAAGGCCAACTTGTTGGAAAAGTTAATTTAAACTTCAATTACCGAAAGACATTTTAAAATTCTTTTAAATCGTTTTTTAAAAATTGTTCTTAATTATAGGATCATTATTTCATTCCAGACATGTGGTTTTAAGAAAGGATATTGTTCAGGTTTTAACTGAATGGAATTTCGGTTTGCCTTCTTTGTCAGAATTTCATTTTTCTTCATTCATTTCACATTTCATATGAAGTCTACAAAAGTCTGTGTCGTTTCTGATCCATGAGATCACTGTAGAAACAAAGCAAGCTATGTCTCAGTTGGATAATGCTATACAATGTTTCTTTATGATTGTATTATTTGTTTTCAAAACTTTTCTTAAATAAATCTATTCTAGTCCCAGCATTTCATGAAATTGTACCTTTCAAATTATAGAGCACATAACTGTCCCATACATTGATAGTCTATGTATGTTCCAAACTAATCTTCTGTGTTCTATTTTAATTTGATTGCTTTTGGTACCTTTTTATTCACTTAAATCCAGTTAATTGCATTGATTTTTTGAGTCAATAATTTTGGAAGTGCACGTCTTCAGGTCTTTGCTTAATTTTTTTCCTGGTGATTTTTAAATGCTACCTTTACTTTGACGTGCAAAAATTTGTACATGCTCCAAGATGTTTATGAAGGTGTTGGAGACCAATAGAAAATGGGAGATGTGAGTATCTCCTTCTAATCTGTATCTGCTTTTAAGCTAAAGGTGTTGTCAAGGCAATTAAATTTATGTTTTGCTACTTAGACACATTTCACTGTGTAGTATCAGTTGTTTACATACAAGCAGTGAAAACACTTCAAAATTTCAAAAATAAAAATAATTAATTTTAGTTGCCTTTTACTTAATATGGACTGCTCAGCTGCTCAGAGTGGTTGATACGTATTTCTACAGCTGATGACTGAGTTCCTCTTTCCATTTAAGGGTTACCCCACAGTTCCAGTTTGCCATTGTCCTACTTCTGAGAGGGAAGCATTTAAAAAGGTGTAAAATGCTGACAGCTGTGGACAACGAAGTACTTTGAATAACCATAAATGAAAAAAAAACAAAACTCTTTATTATAAATTAAATATTAACTCTCATGTAGGAGATTAATAAATGTCAAATATTGTTATTAGAACAATATAAATGGAAATGTATTTACAACACCATATTTTTAAAAGAGAGATAGCAAATTTTCAGGTACTGTGTCTGTTACTATAGATTTTGTAGGAGATGATCTTGTTGTTGCAAACAGCATGCCAATTACAGATAAATACATATTTTTAATGCATATTCTAATGAAGTCTTGAGGAGGGCTTTATAGCATTTTAATTCTGATTGGAGTCACACCTTATACCCTTCCTTCAAGATCAGGCAGGAGGCATGTGTGAGGAGAGGAGTCAGTTATGGCAGTGATACGGATTTATGCTGCTCTTACAAAGGCTGCACCTACACTGTCAGTTTGAATGATTCAATTTTTCAATCCAGAAAAACGAGTTCTTCCTGGTTGTTCACAGTTCATGCATGCAGAATCACTCCTGGAATCTGTTTTGGAGCGGACGAACCATGTCTGTCTGCAGATAGGCGTCAGGAGGGTCTCTTTGCAGGCTGGTCCAAGGGTCTGTCCAGAAGGCTGGGAGGATTGCCATGCTTTTTGGTACACAGCACGTGCTTTCAGCTTCCTGCTGTTGAATCAAAACTTGACAGGTACGAAGGAAGCCACTTAGCATGTCCATTCCATATAGAAATATTACTTTTTAAACAACTGTAAAAATACTTCTACAATGTTTCATACCCTATAATTAAATTGACTTCAGTTAAGTCCTTCATGAGACCTGGTGTCACACAGCAAGAGAAATACTATTCATGGTGTGCTGAGTATGTTGCAAAGGCTTGTGAAAGACCTGTTACATCCAAATTATATACAGCCTGAAGAAGCATGCAGACTTAATTTGTGAAGAGCAGGATGGGCTTGAATCATTCAGGACTCATTTAGCTAAGGGAAGTGTCACTCCCTCAAGCGTATTGCAAAAACCACATGACCCAAGGTGAATATAAACATCTATATATATGTATATGTTTATGGACAGAAAGGCAAAACTTGGCTTTAAAAATCTAAAAATGTGTTCTGGTTACAGGCATGACGAAGTGAATGGTTCTTTTCCATTCGGTATGACTAAATGTGTCAGTTTTACAGACATCTATAAAAGTCATAATAATGTGAATGTGACTTACCTTTTTAGAGTATTTTCCCTTTTACCTGTGATTTTGCTGTTAGTAGTGTTCATTTAATTATCGAAGTTTCACTAGAGTTATTAATTTATGATGACACACTTATTTTATCCACTAAGCTGTACCAGAATCAACACTCAGACATCTAGAGAGAAAATAGACTCTCTGGAAATAATAACATGGGACTCATAATTGGATCAAGAATGGCAGGTTTTTGGCAAAAACTTCAAAATTCATGTAAAAACATACAGTTCTTTTTAACTACATAAGGCTAACATTAGAGTTCCACTGAATCTTAGCAGGTTTTTAATATTGCTCTTTAAAACACAGTGCTAAGCAACAGTACTGTATGTCACTACTGATTAACATAACACTGCTTTAAAATTACATACTAACAATTAAAAACCATTGTATAGAAAAGAAAAAAAAAATTAGGAGGCAAACAATGAGCAGAAGGCTGCATTCACTTTGCCTAAAATATACCTAAGACAGTAGCTGCCTTGCTCCAGTTGCTAAGATGATATTATTTTCAGGTATCACTCTTTTGCTTCATAACTTTATGTTACTGCATATGAATTTATGTATAACTTAGTGCCTTGACATTTATATATCTTTAAATTTCACTAGACAAAGCATGAGCTCACAAAATAAACATCTTCCTGAGCTGGCTGACCATGATACAGCATATTCTTTTTTTTTTTTTTTCCCCCCTATTTTACATATAATAGACTTGGAAGGAACTGTATGTAGGTATCTCCTATGGCAAAAAAAAGATTTCTTTCATAAAGTGCTATATATGAAACTTGTGGTTTGGGGTATTTTTTCTTTGAAAAGATTAGTGACTCTAACTAAGCACAATTCAAATAGTTGAAATTTTAATGGAGAGTGAAATTACGAAAAATATAAACATTATACTTCAGAGTGCTATCAGTAGTGTCTGGAGCAAAATAAAACCAAACATTCTCTCATTGCTTGTTTATAAACATTTAATAGGTTGAAGTTGGTAGATGAAGAGAAACTTGATGACATAATCCATTTTCACTTTGAAAGTGACTCCAATGAGGTCCAACATAAGTGGCCATTAGCAGTAGGGTGTCAAGAACAAGATTCAGAAATAAGGTCAGTGATGTCTGAGTAGTAATTTAGAAGAAAGATTTCCATATTTGAAGGGGATACAGAATTATTCAGGATATTCAAGAAAAAAATAAATGAGTAGAACCTCAAAGAGAACTAAAGAGATTAAGAAAATGGGATCGTGGTTTCAGATAAGCTCACTGTTGAGAAATGCTAGGAAATCTATTTAAAGAATGTATGAGGTGTTTAACCAGCTCGAACTTAATTGCTTAGATTCAGGAGAAGGAGGAGACCAAAAAGACTTAGTAACTTCTGTTGAAGAAATCAGAGAGAATGGGCTAGAGCTGATAAAGCTACTAAAGGAAAAGACTTATCACTTTAAACATACAAATGAAAGGATTAAAACTCTGCACTGGGAGAGGGAGAAGTGACAAGGACAGGTAGAATACAGAAAGCTGGTCAGAAACTGTGGACAAGATACAGTGATCTGTGCTATATTTGAGAATTTGCAAGCTTAAAAATTAGTAACATTTGGTAGAAGAAAAAGTAATGATTCTGTCAACCTAAGCTATATATTTTCTTTCAAGTTCCAGAGAAGTTGAATTTAGAATTGCAAAAAATGTGTGCATATGCTTGCAGAAATCTTCATACCAGCAGTGGTTTACTTAAATTCTTCTCTCATTTGCTTGCCAGCCCAGGAACTCTAGCAAAGTTCATCGGCACACAAGCAGAAAGAACAGCAGACATTTGTTGTATACCACAGAGTAAAGGTCAGGATCTAATAGGCAGGGATATTTTTTCTGTAAATATTCAAGAACATGATACATATATTTATGTCAGCTTAAAAAGATGAACTTTATTTGCAGATAAATGCAAAGTAAAGGAGAAGTTATATTTATTAAGTTAATAATTCATTTTAAATTAGTATGCTTTAACAGTAAATCACCTTTCTAGTGTTCATTCACTGACATTGCACATGAACGGAAAATATTTTTATATGAGTGGGAAACTGATAGAATTTCCTGCTTCACAGTTCTCGTTTTTATGTCTGTGCATTTACCATACTATTTTTCCCTTCTTCTGTTTCTTTCTTCCCATCTCCACAGAGGAAAATGGCTTGGGCCCACAATCATGGGCCATAGATATGGAACACTGCAGTATTTTCTATCCTTATTTTAATAACACTCAAACAAAAAAACCAAAACAAAACCCAAACCCAAAAAACCCAAATCACAGTTTCAGGTTCTTTGCATGGTCCTTGCACTTTTTTATATCTCAAAAGGAAATCTGAAAGTATGTGCAAGAGCACAAGTGAATTATAAATATGTAAAAGAATATAAAAGATATTTCACAAATCTGTATGTAAGTTTATGCTCATTGATTTTTTTTTATGTTTCCACATGGTCTTTAACAATAAACAGAATAATTAAAAAAAAAAAAAAAGATAAATAGCTAAGTCTCCAGCTTTGCTTTTTACTTCCTGCTTCAGTCAGGCCTGAGTTGAATTGCTTTCTTATTTCTGTATCAGGAAGATTTTGCCAGTGTCTTGGTGATTGGTAAAGCATAAAAAAACTTATTTTTAAAAGTTTAAATAAGGCGTGAGTTTAAAATAGGTTTATTCTGTCTGTGAACATAAAAATGTTTATAATTCTAAATACTTTCATCAGGTTTTGTTGTAAATTATTTGTCCCCATTTCTTTTACATATAAACATGAAAACTGTTGCCGTGATGCACTCATTCTTTCTGTTGTCTCCCTTGTGAATTGGAATGGACTGTGAGAGTGTACTCATGTAGAAATACCCTCTTTATCATTTATTATTTATTTGGAAGCACAGATTTATTTTCTATTAAAACCTTGGAGCCTGAAGGGCAGGTCTGAGATTCAGTTTGCTCCTGTAGCCTGAGGACCATACACCCTCATCTTTGCTTTAAAAGATAGCATTTGCACCCTCTGCTCCTCATTGACACATAACTTGCATAAGCACAGAGCCAAGTGCCTGCATCCACCTTGAAGCTGTGCCTCAGGGGGACTCAGCCTGGATTTTCACCAGCAAGGAAAACACTTGAAATCGGTTTTGTGTGCAAGGATGGACTGCAAGGCTATAGACCAACTGGAAATAAAAGGGAGATTTTTGCAAGACCGGAGCTGCCTGTGTGCCTTCTTCGTTACCCCTAAAAGTGCAGCTCTGGGAACGGACTCCAGCTATGAACTGCAGTGTAAAGTGTGATAGTAACCTGCAGTGGAATTATGAAATTTACTATATGTAATGTATGCCTATATACGCTCTACTTACATATACATGGTGACAATCACTGTGCTTGGAGGGTTTTTTTTTCTTAATACTCAATTTCTAAGGGCTATTAAAAAAACACTTTTTCAAAAACGATTACTGTGATCTGGTTTTGTAATATCTCGTTGGCTCGACTGAAGTTTTATCGAGACGTTAGTTTCACATTGTTTAATTGTGGTTTAGGGACTGTAAAATTGGTTACAGAATAAAGTGGGGTTTGGGGAAGTTGATTTTTCGTGTTTGTTTTTTTTTTTTTTTCAGAAAAGTTTGCAGGACTTTTGCTTTCTATTAATTTTAATGGCAGATGTGTAATTTTACAAGAGTTGGGTTTAATACAAGCTTTTATAGACAAGAAGAATGAAAACTGATGTGATATCTGAAGATTTACAAGTATTGGTTTTTAAACTATTTTTGTAGAAATAACAAAAAATTTTGTGTCTCATTGCTTTATATTATGCAAATTTACCTAACACCCTCTCTGGACCTTTGACTTGCACTTCCCTGTAAGGCACAAAGTGGAGATAAAAACATAAGAAAGTGATTGAAAAATCACTAGAAACATCAAAAGGTTAGAGGTATCAAAGGCCAGGTCCACAAAAGCAGCAAAGTGTTTGTGGAGATAGAATTTTTTTTGAAAATAAGCGATTAACATTTTTGTCCAGGGAAAAATACAGTTGAGAATTGCTAGTTACGCTGTCAGAAAATTGCTTCTGCTACCACAGGCTTGTCTGAATGAAACTTGTGAGAGGTCTAACTCAAAATAACAGGAATTTTTGTCCTTGTCTGTGTAACATTTACAAGTAATTGTTAATTAACAGAATAATTTCTCACATAGGCCCAGTAAAGAATTCTTCAGTGTTTACTTCTTTACACATCAGCTGAGTATAGTCAGTGTGGGCTATCAAACATGGGACAATGAGCTTTCATTATTCTTATCTATTGTGTTTGTCTTTAAAACTGGACTATGTTTATTTTTTTAAAAAAAGACAAGTCATCTATGCTTAGGAAAACCTGTATATTTTTAGCATTGCTATTAAATATTCAGAGTTATTCAGCATCTAACAAACTTTTTTTTGAGTTTGTTTTTTCTTTTTTACTGGGTCTATCATCTGTATTAACACTACAATACAACTAAAATTCTCTTTATATTCATTACATAATTAGTTCTCTTTATGCTGTAGATATTGATGGGTTTGGGAACTATTTTACTAAAAGAGGGCAAGTTTAAGAAAGATGCATCCTTATTATTAAAATTTATATTAAAAATGTTAATCTTATGTTAATATTCTAATAGCTGAGGCTGAGGTAATTTTGTCTGTGGAAATGTATTCAAAAGCATGCAGAAGTTTGCTGCTAGGCTTAAGGCATAAGAGTTTCTGAACATTCTGTAATGAAAATGTAATCCAGGGAAATTATTCATTCTTAAGCATAGGTTCTTTAATACAGTTTTGTAACCTCCTGAATATGGTGAGTGTACTTGAAAGGACAGAAATAATTATTTCTCAGAGACATAAATGTTTCCCTCACTGAGACTGGGAAAACTTTGAATAATTGAGGATTAATGGAATAGATGGGAAAGTCATAAACTCTTCTTTTATACACAGCTTAACTCACAGAATATGTTTATTAACTATCTGGAACGACTTTGTGGAAAGGACACATTTTAAGAAGTTAGCAGTTTAAATTAGCAGATGACCATTTAACATATGAGCTTGAAACACAGTATTTATAAATATCTTGATTAGAAAGATATTTCCACGGGAGACAGAATATACAAAGATGCTTAAAATAAAGCTGACCCTGAAAGCTGGCTCCGAAGTTCAATTAGAAGTAACTTAAGTGGAGGCATGCCAGTATATTCTTCTGTTTTAGGGGAACTTGTACACCTCTGCTTTACACTCAAGTATACAATGAAGTTCTTTCCCAAATAGGGTATATGAGCCATCCTGTGCCTAAACCAAGGACTCCCAAAGAGACTTCCCAATGAGTAGCTATTCTGACAGCCATAAGGACTTTTTTATATAGATGATGGAACAAGCTCATGAGTTAGAAAAGACTTTTTCTTAGACCAGCTTTGAAAGTTACTAAATAAACAAATTTTCGAAAGGTGAAAGGTGTACTTATTAAGAAAGTATCCTTAGACTGTGACATTTTTTGTAGTTGATATTATGTCCACTGCCTTTGATTGTGCTCATCAGATGGTCTACCCCTCTGCTGCTGCATCAATACAGAGTAGCATTTGGGAGGCTTTGAGATTCGTTTCTGCTTTGTCATTTCAAACTTGATTTGAATTTAACTGTGCATCATTTTGAAAACAGTAATGAAGACTGCAAGTATAAGGACGTAGTAAATGGTGATTGTTAACATTTAATAGATAGTATTTAAGGTTTCTCAAGTGCCACTACAAAGTCTTCTAAAAATTGATCTACCCGGTATGGTGTCAGCACTATAAAATTAATAAATAAATAAATAAAAAGTAAGGTATGATTGAAGAGAGTAGAGCAGATAATTTATTTAGTGTGTGGGGATGGATAAATGACAGACAGACAGGCAGAGAAATGTGTATACACAGGCATATGCATAGGAGCCCATGAATTCTGTAGGAGTTTGTCTTCATCTCTCACGCCATCTCTGTCTG
>VWZG01009946.1:0-44247 GCA_013396735.1 Grallaria varia | reverse complement strand
GTATTCCCTGTTAAAAAAAAACAAACAAACCACCAACTTTTTAAGCTGCTCGTTTTGATAATTTGCGCTTTATCATTTTTGTTGGGATTTAAATGCAAAGAGGACTGTAAGACTGCTGTGTGCGAGTCTAGAATGGTAATAGAAAAGAGTACTATTAAGAAAGCAAATCATCAATGTTTAAAATTGAAAATAAAAATTACCCATAGTTTTTTTTCTTTACTCACATATTTGGGATTTTTGTCTTGTTTCTTCATATTTGAAAATGTGCAATCAATTGTGTTTCACCTTCAAGATTCTAGTTACTATTTGAACCAGAAAAAAAATCAAATTAAGCAAAAAAACCCAATGCAAACCAAACCAAACAAATACCTCCCCCCCTCAAAGTTCTATTTACTAGGATTTCCACTGTAATCTCATATCAGTTTCCCAAATTTTTCAGGGTGTAGAACAGAAAAACACTGATATCAGACACTTAATTAACTAGTGTCTTACATCAACTGAGGATAGGATAGACATGTAAGTATAATAAGGTCTGATCCAAAGTTGTCTGCATTTGAAACCATTATGAATGCTAATCATGGTACACATATAGACCTTGTGTCATTTTCAAGTAAATGGCTTAGTTGCACGCCTCTTTAGTATGTATTGCCCATGTGATACTCTCATAGAAGAGATAAATTAATTTGGAGAGTCTGATTAATGTTGTGAGTTGATTTATTAGCTTTGCTAATTGTTTTTCTAAATATCTCTGTCTTTTTATTTCACTCTTTTTCTTCATGCATCCCATATCTACTTATCATAGAAGTTCTAAATTCTTCCTGCTTCTCTTTTTCACTGAGCTGTCAGATTCTGTGCCGTCTGCTTTTGACCTACTAACTGAATATGCCTGTACTGTAAAAAGCATGGCCTCTGGGTGAGTTGGAGAACTGGAGCGCTGCGCATCCTTACCACACATTCCTGGCATGGTTTTGGCCCATACCACCTAGTCTTCTCTTTGTAAGACATTGACCCAGAGCTGTTTGTGGAGAACACTTGAGGGGCAGTTCCCAATGCATGGTATGAGAAGGACTGCACCAGTCCCTGCTTTCCATGGCCTACACAGTTCGTGACTCCCATGGCAACACCAGTAATGTCCCATCTGTCCTCATGCTGCCTTCTGGCACTTGCAAAACAAATCATAGAATGGTTTAAGTTGGAAGGCACCTTAGAGATCATCTAGTTCCAGCCCATCTGCCGTGGGCAGGGACACCTTCCACTAGGCAGTACTCAGTTTCATTCTTTCCTCTAAAAGTGTCGCTCTAGTTGCTGGCACCTTGATGCTGTATCAACAGTTTGAAATGAAAAAAATCCACACCTGCAAACAGCACTAATGTATAAGGACCAGCAGCAAGATAACTAGAGGCATCAAAGGAAACCAGTAGCTGGGCGGTATGTCAACCTATGCCACTTGTCTGGAAGGGCAGAGGACTCTGCATGACCTTGTTTTATTCAGTGGTTCAAGTATTGTCTCTTTGTACTCTGTGGAATTAATCTTATTGTTCTGAAAAAGTCTAATTTGGATTAGCTGAATTCTGCTGTAGGTGAGGCTATTAGTTTGCTTTAGGTGAGACCAATCCCACCCTAGGTGCTCCAGTTCTCTTGCTATGCACTTCTGGGGTTTTTTGTTTTGTTTTGCTGGGAGATGGGATTTCTAGAGCCTTTTCCACAGTCCTTTACAGTAGCTAGCTGGATTCCTGCTGTTGGGAGAACACTGCTGGTTCAGAGGTGTTCCTTCAGAAAGCACATGATATACCAAGAGTCTGCTGGTAACTGCTGTATTTCTGTGTGTGTGCAGCAGAAGAGGATTAGTTTGCCCTTGCTTGAGGAAGGGAAATTCAAAAAACAGATTTCAAATTGCACTGTCACAGGTGTTGAATCTTATCTTATTGGAACAAACATACAGCTAAACCCCTGTGGTGTGGTCTCAGGTTCAATCAACAGCTTAGTTATTAAGGTTAAACAGTGCTCCTGAGAGATATGCTAATGTCCACCTTATTTTTAACAAACATAGTTTGAATAGGTTTGCAGTCTGAAGGGACACTGGCATAGAATGGCTCGCACAGGGATAATTAACTGTTGGATCTAGCACCGGAAAGTAAAAGGATCTTTTGAAAAATTATTTTAAAAAAATTATGTAGCAAATATCCTTTAAGCAAAAATGTTAGAAATCATAAATTCTACTTAGTATATCTTCACATATATATATATATATAAACTATATTTTTATATATTGTATATTTTTACTTATTATTAGTATTATTTACTTTTATTAGTAATTACCATATCCCATGTTCTTCTCTTAGTCCAAATAAATACTGAAAAATGTGCAGTTTCATTAGGATTGATTCTTTTCACAGAATACAATTCCAACCAAAGGAAAAAAATAAAGCAGTTTTTCCTCTAGAATCAAAATTGTAATACAGTTAAATACTGTTATAAGTTCAAGATATGAATTGAATTGTTAATGTAGCTTAAATAATGCATTGATTTAAAATTGAAAAGATTTCAATACTGAATCTGGGACAAAAAGTGAAAGATTTTCTAATATTTGTGCTCTAGCAGTGATGGTATATAAACCTAGAACAGGACTATCACAGCAGGTAAAAGGCAAGCATTTGAAAACTTTTAATATAATGTTCTTGTGTGCCTTATTGTAGAAAACATAGCTACACTCTAACAAATATTGATAGCCTCAATTCTCAAATAGCATTCTCTTGAGTGGTAAATCTTTCTTTAAAATATTCTTGGCTAAAGGGTATTATATCACAAATTTCTAATGTCTAATACCTAATGAAGCAAGACATTCTTCTAGCTTGAAGAAATTAAAGTATAAATCACTGAAGAGAAACTAAATCTTCAGTTGTGTAAAGACTGGACACAGATTGAAAAATAGATTGCAAAAAATGGATGAGGGGCTTCAGCAATCATTATGTCTTACTGTTTTCTCTACACAAATTGGTCTTTTGCATAAAAAAAGAAAAAAAAAAAAAGAGGTGGTTTTGAATTGTCAAAGCTGCAGGATAACTTCAGTCTCTGGTCATCGAGATAAACTGGGTAAACTATCTTCCTGCCATGCACCTGTTACCAGAAGTTTTTGGTTTCATCCTCTTTAACTTTTGTACATCGGGGTTAGATATCAATAATATATTATTATATCTCCATGGTAAGACAGCAATACAAACTTTGTAGACATGACTTATAGTGAAAGAGGCTTCCTGTCTACAAAGTCTGTGTTGCTTTATTACTATGGAGAGGTAATTTTAGAACAATCAGATAATGTCAGCTCATCATCTACCAAAAATGGAGTAGATTCTTCTCATCAGTGAAGATGACATTTTCATTCAATTATTACATCTTTTTACCAATAAGCAGCCTAAGAGTTTTTCCTAGACTATGGATAAAACCAACCAGTTGTGCTTTAAAAGAAAGGTAATGATTCTGTGGCTAATTTTTCCCTACGTCTTTCCTTAGCACATTCCTCACAGTATGTATTCCATCCTTTTCATCTTAATATGATCTGTTCCTGGGCATTTTTTTTTAAATTTATTTCAGTATCATAAGAAAGGGGGCATGGGCTTGTGGAAGAAGGGTGTAAAATAAAAGTACAGTTTCTTCTTCCATAAAGAAGTATATGACTCCTTAATCTCATAAATTATTTATGTGCTTAGCTGTGCCCTGGAAAAAAACATCCATTTTATTAATGCGCCTTTTAAGAATGCTTAAGAACGGCTACAATGTGTTTGCAGAAGGAGTACACAAGCTTCAGAACAATATCTTAATACTGTATGCCTTTGGATGCTGAAAAGGACACCTGAGTGGAAGCGCAGTTAGCTTCTTCAAGGAGGCAGCCATATTTCCTCCGGGTTTATTCTAGGAAAGGAGAATGCAGGCAAAGTTTAGAAGAAACATTTGTAGAAGATCAGTCAATAGCACTAATTGGAATTTAAAAGAATGAGCAGATGGTCTTTATGTGACTGGAAGTATCAGGGTAAAAATCACCACGTGTTTACTAAGCTCAGATTGAAGAAAACACACCTGTTTACTTTTCTGGTAACAAAAATATTGTTCATACAATTTTTATTTATTTATCTTTGCAGTTAAATTACTCTGCTCTGTTTTAGTCCCTTTTGTAATCAGACAGATAATCAGCTTTAAACTACTTAATATTATTCATATGTGTTTTTCCCCATGGGTCCAATAACATTAATCATAACAACAGAAGAGCAAGGTGATCTTTCCAGTTTCCTTAATCCTATTTACACCATATGGCAAACACAGTCTGACTAGAAAGAGAAAAAATGTTGTATCTTCACAACTGGAAAAAAGAGTTTCTTCCAAGCAATAACAAATGAATTTCTAGTTTTCACTGGAATGTATTGATGGTAGATCTTCATATTGCTTATCTCCCTAATAGGGATGGAAAAGTTTTTTTGTAGCTACTGCAAACCAAACTGCCTAAAAAAAAAAGGAATTAACATTAAATATTTTTCCTTAGCTTGGCCAATACACAAATGGGGCTCTGACAAAAGGGTTCCCCAATGTGTCACCTTCCTAAAAGAAGTCCATCATCAAGGAATTTGCTATGGCAAGACCTTAAACCAGTTCTTGCAGTTTAGTGGAAAACAAGACCAAATTCTAAGGATTTCTAAGCTCATTTTGAGTTTCATAAACTGCAGAAATGTGTCTGCAACATGGCTTTATTTGGAAACAGATTGCCTTGTGTGTTCAGATGTCCTTGTGTGCTCCTTAAGTCTACTAATATGACTGAAAACCAGTTTGACTATACATCAAGTATTTAACTTCTGAGTTTGAAATACAATTGTAGAGATGAAGATAAATAACTTGAATCTCTGTGTGCCTCGCTGAATTCACTGCAGGTCCACCTGTTTTGCTTTTGCATTTCTGAGAACTTTGAGGGAATTGGCACTGCAGAGTTTTCTGAAGCTGCAGTTTCTTGCGGAAATTGGTCACCATATAAAACTCCTCTACTACTTTACTCATGGCTTTTAAGAAATTTCTTCTAGTTCATATTTATTCTATAATTCAATCAGAATTTATCATTACTAGACCATACCTCTTAAATAAGTATAAGTCAGTGTTTTCCTCAACTGTGTGTTCTTTTGGCATTGATCTTTATAGGGAAAAATGCACATGCACCATCACTCTTTGACTAGGGAACTTCCTTGAATACACCTTTAATCATATTTCTTAGCCTTTGCATACTGAGCTTTTTTCATACTGCTCAAGGCTTTTTCAAATGTAATAAGCAACAAATAATAGTAAGTACTATATAATAATAATAATAAAATTAATAAATAAATTGTATCTTTTCGCGAGAGTTCCCTCCATACTTCATAATAAAATAAAGTTCTAGTTACTAATGTCTAGAATTAGATGAAGATGATACCTTTTGGCCATAGAATTAACGAATTATTCATGAGAACATGCTTTCCCTGTATCTGCTTTTCTCCATTCCTTTTACTGGTGTCATGGTCTAATCCCAGCTGGTTAAGGTCTNAAATAAGTATAAGTCAGTGTTTTCCTCAACTGTGTGTTCTTTTGGCATTGATCTTTATAGGGAAAAATGCACATGCACCATCACTCTTTGACTAGGGAACTTCCTTGAATACACCTTTAATCATATTTCTTAGCCTTTGCATACTGAGCTTTTTTCATACTGCTCAAGGCTTTTTCAAATGTAATAAGCAACAAATAATAGTAAGTACTATATAATAATAATAATAAAATTAATAAATAAATTGTATCTTTTCGCGAGAGTTCCCTCCATACTTCATAATAAAATAAAGTTCTAGTTACTAATGTCTAGAATTAGATGAAGATGATACCTTTTGGCCATAGAATTAACGAATTATTCATGAGAACATGCTTTCCCTGTATCTGCTTTTCTCCATTCCTTTTACTGGTGTCATGGTCTAATCCCAGCTGGTTAAGGTCTGAGTTCGCGCTCTCTCTCTCTCTATATATATATATATGTGTATATTTCATTGAATGAAAGAAAATTGAGTCCTCATAAAAATATTTTTCCAAGATGGTGCATATTTTTAAAAAATTAGGAAAACTCATTACTTCTAGCTAATAGGAATTCCTGAGTACGAAAACAGTTGTAGCTAATTTATAATTAAATCAGTGGCAATTAACGTGGCAGAACTTCATGGTTCCTTGAATATCTGGTCCCATTTCAGGCAAACAGTTCTGAAATGAGGTCAGAAGCAAATCAAAAATACACATCATGCCCTCAAGCTAAGAAATACGTTTGCTGTATCATTTACAAAACTTCATTAAGTTACTTCTAAGTCATGGGTAGGAAGTTACTGCGTAAAAGAAAAAAAAATAAGGTAAATTAGAACAAAAGTAATTGGAAGATACTTTAGCCCATGCCCCTCAGAGCTTAACAGTTGGAGATCGGCCCACACTTCGACTGAATCTCATTTAAACTTCCTTATCTTGCTTTGGAAATTAGAGAATGAAAAAATATACCTTGTTAATAGACATCAGACTACATTTCACCCCACTGAAAATTTTCCTTATCATATCATAAATCTTATTATCCATATGGTTGTCATTTAGGCCACAGCTAACCCATTTATCTTTTATTGTTCTTTAATTTTATCCATACATAAAAGAATTTCAGAAAACTTAGTTCTTGTCATCTATCACTACATGTAACGAGCGTAAAATTAACTAAAGAAAACCGTAGCTTTGCACAGATGGCCAAGTGCTGTCTGATAATGGTTCACATGTTGTCTTTCATCACCACCTGGATATATATTGCTTCTTAAGTAAAATATCAATACATAAATACTGAAATGCTCTCATCTGCCTGGCATGAAACCTGGTTCTAATATCCAGATCAGCTTCTCTTTTTTTATCTACCATAGCCACAGTTCTACAAGACACTTAAGTCAGGGATAAAATTAAGAATGACTATGGGATTACACATAGGATAGAGACAAAATGTATTCCAAATTAGAAACTTCCCTTTGAAAGTGTTTGGATCTTAATGTTAAAAATGCCTTAAGTGTTTTTTGGGGGTTTTTTAATCAGAACTGCTAGGGAGAAATCCAGAGTGTAAAGGAGTGATTACCTCCATCTTCTAAATTTGATGCTGTAGCATAATGTACCATTTGAGTTCTACACAGCAATCGTGATGGTTTGCAGAAATTCTTGACAGATAGATAGCCCATTCAATCAATTAAGTAGTTATCATCTCATCACTCTTTTTTTTCACTTATAGCTCATTTTAGAAAAGAAGTTTATATTTTCAGTCTCTTTAAATGCTTTTAGAAGTGTTCAAAAGATGTTCTTTAGCAATTGCCCATGGGAGTAATGTGTATTTTATGTATTATTTCCATGGTAACTTGAGGGAACAGGAACAGGGTGGTATGCTATGTTACATCCGTCTTAATTTAGTTTAGGACATGTTGTTTTTTGGTTTCGTTTCTTTCTTTTTTTTTTTTTTTTTTCTCAGGGTCAGCTTTCATTTAATAAAATATTAAAAGGCCTGTAAACTGAATATTTAAAAGGCAAATGTCCTTTAATATAATACTGTACTGAAATCCTTTTTCACAGTACATTTGCTTTCATCTTATAGTAAAATAAGAATCTTTTTATTATTATTATTTCTAACAAAGCATCAACTGATATCTCTTGCAAGTTTTCGGTTACAATTTGAAATTTGAATTTCTTGGAAACCTGTTCTCTGACCATTTTCCTGTGCTATTTATAGTTAATGAAAGTACTCGTCATGGACAGAGGCAACTTTTTTCAAGTGAATCCAAGCATCTGATTGGGTTTATGGATTCTCAGGAGACATCCTTAGGTGCTTCTGTCTTTGCTTCTTTTTAAATTACAGTGTTGAAGCAATTTTCTCTGTTCCTACCTGGCTCCACATCCCACACATTCTGTCGGTATAATTAACAATTTTGGTGCTATTCATCATCTTTAAGGCAAAAAAAAAAAACCCGTGCTTTGACTGACCACAATGTTTTTATAATATTTTGGTTCCTGATTCCATATATAATTACTTTTATACACAAGACTGGAAAGGATACTAAGCAAGTTTGCAGATGACGCAAAAGTGGGAGGAGCTGTTGCCTCCCTTGAGGGCAGGGAGGCCCTGCAGAGAGATCTGAGCAAGATAGAGGACTGAGCAATCACCAACCATATGGGGTCCCACAAGGGGAAGTGCTGGATTCTGCACCTGGGTTGTGGCAACCCTGGATGTACATGCAGACTGGGGAATGAGGAGACGGAAAGCAGGGCCACAGAAAGGGACCTGGGAGTCCTGGTGGATGGCAGGTTGAATGTGAGTCAGCAGTGTCTGGCAGCCAGGAGGGCCAACCGTGTCCTGGGGGGCATCAGGCACAGCATCGCCAGCCGGTCAAGGGAGGGGATTGTCCCGCTCTGCTCTGCACTGGGGCGGCCTCACCTTGGATAGTGTGTGCAGTTTGGGGCACTGCAATGTAAGAAAGATATTAAACCATTAGAGAGTGTCCCAAGGAGGGCAATGGAGATGGTGAAGGGCCTTGAGGGGAAGCTGTATGAGGAGCAGCTGAGGTCACTTGGTGTGTTCAGCCTGGAGGAGACTGAGGGGAGACCTCATTGCAGTTACAACTTCCTCGTGAGGGGAAGAGGAGAGGGAGGCACTGGTAGCTTCTGTGTAGTGACCAGTGACATAACCCAAAGGAATGACCTGAAGTTGTGCCAGGCAAGGTTTAGACTGGATATTTAGAAAAAGGTTCTTCATTCACCCAGGAGGTGATTGGGCACTGGAACAGGCTGCCCAGGGAAGTGGTCTCTGCATCAAGTCTGACAGCATTCAAGTGTTTCAATGATACTCTCAAGCACATGGTGTCACTCTTGGGGATGGTCCTGTGCAGGGCTAATGGTTGGACTTTAATGATCCTTGTGGGTCCCTTTCAATGCAGCATATTCTGTGATTCTGTGTTAAAAAGAACTAAATGGAACTCCCCATTCTACTAATGTTACTTAGTAGATCTGCACAGGTAATATAATTTTCTCTAGAGTCAGGTTTTTTATTGGTTGTCTTCATATTTATATCCTTTGGTCAAATATGTATTGATTTCTGAGTAGAATACATATGAAGGACTGAGTTAATGAAGAATCTAATAAATGAAACTACAAGAACTGAAAACAGCAAGTACTACTGCTGGAGATAGTGACATGCTAGCAAAAGACATTTATTAAAAGATTATATTTCATTTCTCTGTTTGTGTATGTCTCCTCCAAAACGTTAGGAAATACATGTCAGACACCATACAACTTCATCATGAAGCTGTCAGGTGAAAAAGCACGCTTTGCAGATCCTGAAATATAGTGGATTGAAGGCATTTATACAAAATATCAATAGGAAATATACTTCAGGGAACAGTTGCGCTGTGTAGAGACAGAATTACATTATAGCAATCTCCATTAAGATGTCAGCAGTCACCGATTGATTCCATGAAGTCATTTCCTGTTTACAACAGAGGGAATAGCAGTCTGCTGCATGATGGAAACAATTGCCTTTAGTTATACAAAATGTTAACTTATCAGCAGTTTAATGGCAATTGCCGTATCTCAGGTGCAACTTTAGAATATTTGCATGTTTACTTCACAGTGGGGCCGGTTTTCACTGGTAAGCTTTGGAGAGTTTAACATAAAATAACTCCTCTTTTTGAAATTCCAGTTGATTTAGGCTAGAAATTTTTGAGAAGGTTATAGGGATTAAGATTAAATTGGCTATCAATGGAGGCACCACGTTCATATAGTGCAAATCCCACAGGACCCAAAAGGTTTGGATATCATGGTAAAACAAAAATACTAGTATCAAACACTGGAACAGGATACCAGGGATTTTTCTTTTCTTTCTGAGTCCTAGTGAATAGGTTTACTGCCTGTCCAGAAAAATATCTTCATTTATTAAAAGAAAATCTCAACATGAGACTGAAATTAACAGAATGGTAGTATTTTGTCCTTTTTACGTATAATGTTTGATTTAGCTATTTCTTTAAATTCATGTTTTGTTGTTCAAGTGAAGGCAGACCGACACTCTAGGTTAACTTTCCTCAGTTATGCTATTTTTGTTTGTCCTGAGTTTTTTATAAAATCATAGTTAGATAATAATTATTAACTGCTAACCAAGGTGGCATTAAAGCAACACATAGGATGGCATTTTGTTTGAAGTAAATGCAAACTGCCTACAGACATCTCCCAAAGATCACAGGCTTGAAATCCTTTAATTTGACGTAATCTATGCCTTTCAAAATGACTGCCTCACTCTTTTCTTTGAAAAATCCATTATGTCAAAGGAGGCATCTGATGTCTTTTATCATAGAATCATAGGACCATTTAGATTGGAAAAGACCCTTAAGGTCATTGAGTACAACAATCTACCATTTAGGATGTGCACCAAAAAGTGGCAGACCTGTGTTCTCTTACCTGCATATTCTATGAGGATTTCATTTCCTATTTCCCAGATCTGGGATAAATTCTTCTTAAAGCTGGGTCTTGTATCCAGAAATGTAAGGCATATGGGCCATGAAGTGAATTCACAGGAAGCCTGACTTGATAGCACTGTATGCAAGGTAGCAAGATTGCCTTTCATCTCATGAACCTTCAGAATAAAGAACAGTGGATGTCTGCAATGCAGATCATAATGTAGCATGGCCTTTCTCCATAGGACTCTTTCATTCTCATAGTTCATCCTTTTTGGTGCAAGGATTGTCTGAAAAATAGCATGCTCACACATTTAATGGTTGCTGTACCAAGTAAAGAGGCAAAACTTAACCAGCTTGCTACTGCAGTTTAGAGAGTATTACACGGAGGAGACCTTCAAAGTCACCCTGACCTACCCACAGCAACCCTGAACTGAGGAACTCTGCATTGTACCATGCCAATATAGATTAAATCATCTGAGAATTTAGCAGTCAGAAATCTAAGCATCTGCAAAATGTACAAAAAATGCAGTTTTTCAGAACCTTGTAATTTTGACTGAATGTGAGCAGATCTGTGTTAAAAAGTGAGAGAAATTTCTCACTGGCACAGAGGCTATGGAGGTGCCACTCCATGTCCTGCTTGCAGTAGGTTGGAAGTGGGATCAGTATTTCAATTTTCAACTTTTCTTTTAACTTTTAAAATTACTTCTGCTCTTTAATATTTTGTGTTCTTCATCATCTGTTGGGGTCATTCTTACCTGCAGTGCAGGAAGTGTCTGCCAACCCTCATTAAGATACATTTACTTTCATTTGCAAAAGTAAAACTGTGCCATTAATCCTTCCTCATAGGGTGACCTCATTTGTATATTGAGATGGTGCTGCTGCTATTCCAGTATCGGTGCTTTCCTCCTGAAGGTGACAAAATGCCTTGAAGATGCTAATGAAGTAGGAATCCCAACACCCCTGCATGATAATTAGATAACTTTATTCTGCATTATAGGTGGAAGAAATTCAGGTGCACAGAGGACTGAGGATTTTCTCCAAAGGGCGTAATGTTTTAAGACATAAAAATGTAAGGGCCAGACTGGAACAAAGGCTTCTGTATTACACTGTTCGGTCCTATCATAAAAAGATGCTAGAGTAGCACAATTTAATCAGAGAATGTTTGCTTTCTGCTTTTCCACTCATTGCCTGAAAATTCAAATGTATATCAAGATGTTTTGAGTTGTCAAAAAAATAAACCTATTTCCATAATTCTTCTCAGCTCTATCTTAAATTAAATTAAATAAATCTTGGTGGCATCTCCCTTTGTGGAGATTTTCAAAACCAGACTGGATAAAGCCCAGAGCCCAGAACCTTACCTGACCTTGTGTCTGACCCTACTTTGAGGAGGAGATTGGACTAGAGACCTCCTGAATTTCCCTATGTACCAATGTTCTTGTGCCATTTACTACTATTCTGCATGCCTATGGTAATTACATACATGTATCATTAGCATGATATTGTGTGTAGAAACTGAATATTTAAATTGGAATTAATGCAGAATACATTCTATTTATTGTAATATGACACCAAAACATTAGAAATTCTTTGCATTAAAGAAATGATACCATATTGTAGAATCTCTCCTGCATTAAATAAGCTTATGACTTAATTATAAGTAAAATGTTTCCTAATAAAAACAGATAATAGTTATGAAAGCTGGAGCTAGAGGATGTAAACTTATCTGGCTCAGAAACTATTCTGGGTACCTGTAGTGCAGACTTTCAAATTGATTTAAAATATATCAGAAAATGGAAATTATGATTCCTGTATCACTTCCATAATAATTATAAAGTAAGTTTTGTCTGTGAAGTTTCAAGAAGTTATGCATAACATTTATACAACGAGTGTAGATGAATTAACATTGTGTATAAATTTATCATTAGCTTGCATCATCCAAACCCTAGAAGCCTAGAGCCTAAAAACCTGCAGATTAATGCATTAATTGGCACACAGTGTACATAAGCTTGTTTATTTGATGAAGTTCATTGTGGTCTCTGTAGGTGAATGCACACATTAAAATATTACAAAACATGCCTAATACTTTTCCTTCCTTTAATTTGTGGAACTTTTTTCATGTTAATTCTTGATTATTTTCTGAACTCTTCAAGCTTAAGGCAGCACTAATCCATTACAAGGGAAATCCAGAGAACCCCTGGAGTCAAGGTTATGCTCTCTTGACTGCCTGACTTGCACTGTGTCAATAGGGAACTGAGAAGAAACTATCGTGATGCTCTGTGAAGTTTTGGCAGATGAGAATGCTGCCCTTTGCATTTAAAAGATTATTTCACCTCCTGCCTGTGTCGGCAAGCGATCTTAAAAGTTGGCTGTCTGAGCGTGAATAACTAGATCCAGGCTCTTTTGCAAGGTCTTTTCACAGACAGAAAGACAAAGAAAAAGACCTAATGCCCCCCATTTGAATGTGCAGTTCACAGTGCAAAAACTGCAGCCTGTCAATCTAGTGAGAAAATTCAGCCAGTGAAGGTTGCTACAGAAATGAGTACAAAGAGTGTGCCTGAACAGTAGCTTACTCCAGAAAGGAAAAGTAATGTTTACCAGGACAAGCATGTCTTGCCGGTTGCTGCAGCACATTACTTGTAAAACTTGATCCAGAGGTCAAACCCATTTAGTGGTGACTGCCTATAGGTAGTGTCAGGATCTGTTTGTTCTTCAGTGAATGACTGTAAAGTACAGCATCTAAGAAGGTATTAGGGAAAAAATAGGCTGACTCTGATATATCTGAACTTTATCATTCGTCTTCAGCTGTAAAGTAAAACCAGTTATGTGATTTTGATTCTACCAAAGACAATATATTTGTAAGAGGTAAAAGAGAGTAACAGAATGCAAAGCAATTGCCTCCTTTTATTTTACTTGCATTAAATATTTATAACTTGCATTCACTTTATGATTTACACTCGTGTTGAAAGCATACAACTTAATACTGACGTGAAAAGCATAGATCTTAGTATTTGTCATCTTGTGAAGGACCACAGTAGCAATCTGAAATCTGACCTCCTGTCTGTTGTCTGACTACTTCAGTGGAACTGTTGTGGGAAACTCTGTGGAAAATGATTGAAAGACTTTAATTTTTTTGCATGTCTTATGTATATTTGACTTTGATAATACTGGCAAGACTGCAAATAGAGTGGATAAGCAGAGTCCGTCTCATGGCCATACAGCTATGGCCAGCGGGGTGCTGCAGCTCCCCCGACCAGAGAGTGCTCTGTGACATAAGGTCCATGCCATGCTCAGGCAATATGTTGACTGGCCAGCGTGGGTATCCTATCTAGTTCATTAGATATTCTATGAGTACATCTGGACAATATGGATATTAGTCCTGCAAAGAACACGTGCATGTTTAACATTTAACAGACTTTCAGGGTCAGGTCCAATTAACTTAAAACCCTGGCAGCAGCTAGCAAGACACCTGTGCTCGGCATTGACCTTGAAGAGGTTTGCTACACAGCAAGACTTACTGGGGTTTTTTTTATTTTTTTTATCTCAATGAAGAGCAAGATAACAGGAGGTGAATACAGTTAATGACAAAATTAATCTGCAGCACAGATTCTCTTTAATGTTTCTTCTAATACAGCTCCACCAGCCAAAAAAAGGTTTTTTCCTGCTACCACTACTCTTCCCCATTTTCCATGTACAGCTCTGACCACTGTGGGTTTTTTTACTTCCCCAGTTTACCTCTTTTGTCTTCCCCTGTGCCTCTTGGGTATGGGGCCAATGGGGATGGTCCTGTGCAGGGCCAGGATTTGGATCAGTGATCCTTTTGGGTCCCTTCCAACTCGGCATATTTTGTGATTCTGTAAAAGAGGCATAGCAAATTAGGTCAGCCTAGCTGTCCCTTGTTCCTCGTTCCTCTAGAAGTGGCACCCTTGAAGCAAATATAGCACGGGTTTTTCTTTCCTCTGAGGGATAACAGGAAGCCCTCTGGATTTGGAATGTACAAGCTGAGCAGACTCCTAAGTGCTGGTTATTTCATAGGTCTTCAGAGAGCAGACCAAGAAGGAACAACAGGCAACAAAGTTCTGGTCCTCATACTCCTTTCCTGACAGATAGTTGGTCACCGTCTCAGACTTGGAGATTAAAGGGTTTTGTCAGGATAGCCATGACTTGAAAAAGTCCCTTTGTGGATCTAATGTGAAGGCTTTGAAAGACACCCAGAGGGATTCTGTGGTGGTGTGTGAATCTTTCTTGGTTTTATTCTGTAGCAGCCAGCACTCTCAATATAGATCAATACATTTCAATTAGCTACAGAGTCTTAAAATAACCAGGCTTAAAATCTGTAGAGCAGCTTTTAGCACTTCCCTTTGTCATTTTTTATCTTAAAAAAAGCTTAATGAAAGTGAGGTACAGAATATTAGTATAATGCAGTTAGATCAAAAAATTCTTCATTTGTGTTCTTTCAGTCTTTTTAATGGCTATGAATTTCTTTTAATGAGACAATTGAATTTCTGTAGAAAACCAGAATGCAACAATCAGTTGGCTCTATTGGGATTAAACCTGAGATCAGACTACACATGGGCTAAGGTGATACTCCATACATGATACTGTGGGACGTTTTGCTATATCAAATAAAGCTGATAATGAAAGGTTTAGCAGTGACATTGTGTGTATGTTTCTGCAAGAAGAGTTTAACAGGGAAAGAGAATATGAGAAATTACCGAAGTCCAATATTTACTGAAATGGTGGGTAACATAAACTCAAATCTCTTATTTCTTGGCTACTGGAAGCTTGCATTTATATTTCCCTATGTCCTGGTTATATCTCTACCCTTGTTGACACTCTTATAAAAGACTTCATAATTTAGCTTCTGAAAATATGTGTATTAATTTTGATTTACTTTTCAAAGCACCAGCTTTGTAGCTGACGTCCTGCTCTTCATAGGATTTCCATAGCCTCATGCATCTGGCCATCTAGAAACTTTCAAAGGAAATAGGTTTCAGCACAAGAAGAAAAGAGAAAGAACTGTTAGGGTGGGGAGTTGTGCTTTTTCTTTTTTATAGAATGGAAAACTTTTTCTTCTAAGAATTTATCTTCAGTGTGATCTTTCTTGTTGCTGGATGTCCCACTTGAATTAGAAATGCAGAAGCTTAAATAACCTATAGCAGCAACTACTTAATGTTTCTGTTCCTACTTTTTCCTCTTGAATGTATTTCAAAGTTCATTTAAGTTTACCATATGTCTAAATAAATTTTGGCATGTAGAACAGTCTATCAGATCTTGTCCCTTCCAAGTTCTCATTATGATCCTGTAAACTTAAAATCATGCTTTATTCTTAGTGCACTGAATACATAAAAAATAGGGAATAATTTGTCAACATGGAAAGAGTACATTATATTGGTGAAACTTCCATATTAGGTGGCATAACTGACATCAGCAAGTCACACATCTTGATCTCAGGTGGGTGTGGGAATAAGGGTGACAGGGTGTCCTTTCCTATTCTCACCTGAAATCCACACATCGCATATTTCAATGGATGTATCTATTAGTATTTACTGTTGCTGCACAGTTTCCAAAACATTGGTTTCAGTAACATTGCTTTCCCTTTTTAAAAACCCACAGTTATCTGAATCACCCATCTGTATTCTAATGCTCCCTTGTATTTTTTAAAAAAAAATATGCACATGGATGTGTTGTTTCTAGTATAGACTAATATGCTGTTTCTCAATGCTTTGATTTGCCATACTGGGTGAAGCACCAGTTGTTTAGAAAACAATCTCTGCCTCCTATTGCCAAAAAACACTCACATAAAGGACTGCCTGTAATGTGTGGATAGATGGGCAGTGATCAAACCAGACTATACATCAAATTTATGTCTCAGAAACTTTACTATTAATAATTTTTACTGTCAACATTTAATATCAAAGAAGAAAGTACAGCACAGTGTTTTAACACACTGCAGAACACTTTATTAAATAGCATAGCAGTATGCTGTAGTAAATTGAGGTCAGGAGGAAGGGTAGTAGTACTTTACAGGCTTAGGAACTCGATATTCCGGTATACCACTGGGATAAGAGTCTCTTTTTCAAGACTGTTTGCAGCTGACAGTGTATTGTGGTTTAACCCTCGCCAACAACTAAGCCCCTCAGAGCCACTCTCTCACTCTCCCTCCCCATGGGATGGGGAGACAATCAAAAGAGTAAAAGTGAGAAAACTCATGGAGTGAGATAAAGGCAGTTTAATAGGCACAGGAAAATCTGTGCACAAGCAAAGAAAAGCAATGAATTCTTTCACCATTTCCCATCATCAGGCAAGTGGTGAGTCATCTCCAGGAATGCAGAGATCTATCACGACTAATGGTGACTTGAGAAGACAAACACTATCATTCCGAATATCCCCTTTCTTTTTCTTCCCCCAGCTTTATATGCTGAACATGATGTCATGTGAT
Organism: Grallaria varia; assembly: GCA_013396735.1. Taxonomy (NCBI): domain Eukaryota; kingdom Metazoa; phylum Chordata; class Aves; order Passeriformes; family Formicariidae; genus Grallaria; species Grallaria varia. The sequence continues at coordinate 27,309 of VWZG01009946.1, read as the reverse complement.
GTGGGATATCTCTTTGGTCAGTTGAGATCAGCTGTCCCAGCTGTGTCCCCTCCCAGCTCTTTGCACATTCCCAGCCTCCTCATGGGGTGGGTGAGAAGAGAAAAAGTCTTTGTGCAAGTACTGCTCTGTGGTAACTACAGCATCCCCTTGTTATCAGTGCTGTTTTCACCACAAATCCAAAACACAGCCCCATACAAGCAACTGTGAAGAAAATCAACTCTGTCCCAGCCAAAACCAGCATGCAGTGCAATCAACAATTCCAGCTCATTATGACAAAAATAATAATTTTTTTAAGAACTAAACAAACAAACAAAAGAAGTAATTATCAGATACATAGGTAAAAACAATGATTTTGTTTATCTCAAGCTATAAAGGCAGCCAAAAGGGACTCCAGGGACACCTGAGGGAAGAAACTCTAATGCTAATTGGCATGATTTAAAAAGATGATTTTGTTATTGCCAACAGTCTAATTTAGTCATTATCTCCCCAATGCTGAGGCAATCAAACCCATGGTAATTTTAGTAGATGGATAACAAGGTATGCCTCAGTGTACAGATGCATATGCGAGAAGGTAGTCTAAAAGACTGTGAAAAGAGCTTTCTACTAAATACGTTTTGTATACCTCTTTTTTGAAACACCACTCCTTAATGTTATTTGTCTGCTGAATGGGCTTCATTATATTTTATGCAAATATGTAGTAGCAATTTGTCACGAGGTTATGGAAAAACAGCAAAACCAAACAAAACTATCTACGTGTCCTTAACATCACCATTTCTAAAATTAAAATGTTTATATTTTTAGAGGAAAATAAATATTTGCTAGAGGGAAATTGTTCTGTGACTTTTTTCCTCCCTATGCTAACTGCTTGCTTTTCAGCAAATGTCTCTGTATTAAAGAGCTCTGGTGTTCACCTGGAAATTGTCAAGGCTCTAAGAACTGAAATGTAGATGTACTTTCTCAAAGATTTGCTGCAGTGCTGTCCTCACATCTGTTCCTTGAGTACACTTCCTGCTCTGAAATTACCCTATCAGTATCATGCATTTTTACTAAACTGTCTGACAGTGTCCTTTAATGTGTCACACCTGCTTTAGCCAGCCTTTTTGCTAAATCATGCATGGTTCAAAGGAAAAGCAGAGGAATGAAAAAAAAAAGACAATGTAAGATAATATATGTAGAGAGAAAAATGTCTCTTTCCAGACCTCCCTGCTGCCCAGAAAACTTCTCTGTGCATCTTATATGAAGTCATTGTCTTAGCTTGACTTTCCTTATTAAACTACTTTTACCCTTTTCAATAAGTTTTCTGTAACTCAAAATACCTGTTGCATAAGGACAGGCTTTGAGAGTGGAGATAGTCTTTAACTTTGGGAAGTCTTTGGAGTGCATCCTGCTCATATAACGCCATGGTGCTGGAAGTAGAGTAACTTTATTCCCATTAAATAAGAGAGTTAGGGACTTGGAACAGGATGTTCTTCTTCTTTGCAAGGGCTGTTTGTGTCCCATGTGGCCCTTTGGCTGCGTATTTTGCTTTACATTTGTCAGGAAGGGGCAAATACAAGTCCCACTACAGCTGATATTCTCCCACCTCAAAAGAGAGCATTTCATCATGGTTTGTTTGTTTCTTTGCCAAAAATGTTGATGCTTTGAAATCAAGACTCTGTCTCAGGGACAGGATTGGGTCATTCAAAGAACAAATATATCGAAATGAGAGGGGAGTAGCCAAAAGCTCCCAAGAGAACATGGTATTATTCCATATGGGGAGGCTTTACTTTGACTCTAGAAGGTATGAACAAAAAGGTATGCTAATGTCCCTGTTTCCAAATTCGTTAAATGTCAGATTCTGAAAGTTCTAAGTGGCTTATTAAATTAGAAACCCTCAAAAAGGCTGAAGTTTGAAATTAGGTGTTTAACACTTAAAGCAGATTGTTTTTGCTTATACTTTGTTTTTGTGCATACTAAAGATGAATTTTTGAAAGAAATTTCTTTTTTACTTAGCTGATAACTGCCAAGAGATCTAGCAAATTTGATAGAATTAATTCACTTCCATGACATTACTACAATTCTTATCCCTGGATGGGATAAATTTGCCTTAGAAAATGACACTGCCAGGAATGGATTAAGACAATTAACTTCCATAAGGGGTCAAATCTCTGACCCCTACTTTGCTTCACCTCTCATGAGTGCCGCAATCCACTGATAAAAAGATGGAAGTGATGGCCTTTACAGAGCAGAGCAGATGAGTGCTCTTGTATGTAGAATGGCTTTCGAGGAGTTGGATTTCATGTGGGTCACTCCAGTCACAATTTACTGCTGTCTGCTGCTAGGACAATTAGCATAGGGGATATATTTATACAGCTTATTAAAACAAGTGTAAAGGAGCCATTGCCAGACAGGATTCTACACAATGGGAATATTAACAAGCCAGCAATCTGTCATTTGCTGTTTGATTTATTTTTTTTTACTAGTTATCTTAAAGCATAAACTAATCATAACGTACAAGGTACAGAATGAACAAGTACCATATGATCCCTCCTTACACACAAGTACCTCCAGCTCTTCTTGGGAACAGTAGTGCTGCTGCAACAATAAGCCAGTAAGGCAGAAGCCATGCCCAAGTAGTGGTTTGCCACCTCACTGAAAAATTTGCCAATCTGCTTTGCTGGTGCCTTCAAAAGGAGGAGAAGTAGTCAGGACAGGAGGAGAGTCAATGTGGATGAAATAAGAGCCATTTTAGCAGGAGTTAAAAAAATCACAGTTCACAGTTGGATGTCAGCAAAACATTTTTACCCCTTGGTGTTAATACATTTTCTGTAGATCGTGCATGTGTAACAGAGCGCTGCAAATAACAGTTAAGTAAGTGCTTTCTGATATTGGAACCATGGAATGCTATGGCTCATAAGGGAAACGTGTCTGTACCTCATGGAAAGAGACATTTGTATAGATTTCTCTATTAGCTCTTTTGTAGAGTTATAATCAATTTTTTATTTTTTTTAAAAGTTTTGAGAAGGGATTGAGCTATGACTTGAATCTAACAGTTCTGATATTTGTAATTATATAACATGACAGCTGCTGAATTTTGTTCCAGGGAACAGTTTCGGAGTTTACTGAGAACATATGTGTGTGCTGCTAAGAGAAAACATTCATTCTTTGGGCAAGGGAATCCCTTGGCCATGCTGCAAGTCCCCTGTTACATGGGCACTCATTGGCTCTAGAGCACACCTATCCTGCTATAGTTTTGCTTATGCAACTCCTATAAAGTGCACTGTCTTTAGTGAGCTTGTTCTTTTATTTATGTATTCAGAAGAGAGCAATCCTCATGCATTAGTGCTGACACTGCTCACTTGCCCCATGACTGGTGTTCCCAGTCCTAAGCTCCAACTGATGCAATGCACACCCTGTGCTATGTTAGCAGCACACACCTAATCCTCTCAGTTACCATGTAGTATGAATGGTCGTAATACAGAAACAGAATCCTTCCTACCACCAAAGAAAATTCTAAACCTGTCATTCAAAGTTAAATCATGTTTGTACATAAACTATGTCTGCTAGTAGACTTCTTTCACTTATGCTGTCTGGAGTCCCATAGACCAAAAAGCTTAGAGTTGAAGAGAAAGAAATTATGAGATTACATTGGTTTATAACCACAAATAGTGCACTACAGCTTTCAGCTTCTGAGTGCAAGCGGCACCTGTACTCTGCAGAGTTTCACACATCTCATCAAACTCACAGATAACACACCCACTGCACTGCCTATCAGTTTTGTCTTTTCCTAATTGCACTTTGGAATCTAAATATGATGTGCAAACATGGAGAATGTGTCACTTACCTTTCAGAAATGCTCTAATCCAATATAGCCACCTTAATGACATGCCAGGTACACTGGTCCTGTTATTGTTATAAAGAGTTGGTGATTGTAGGAAAACATGACCTTCTATAAAAAGCTGTCAGAATTACCTTCCTGGAGCTTGTATAGTATTACTGATACTGAAAAAGGCAAGGGAGTGTTTTTGAGGCTTATTTTTTCATAAAAAGTTCTCCATCAGGAAATAATTAGAGCTCATGCTGATGTTATTCTTTGCTCAGTAAAGGCTGTAAGAAGTCACTCATATCCTAGATGATAATTTTGTAGGAGAAAATTTACACAAAATAGGACTTCAGAAAACAGTTTTTCTAGACTGCTATTAAGCAATAGAAATACATGTTGCCTGTTTTTGTTAAGGGGACATACTTTAGCCCCTACCAAAAAGACATTAGCATCATGCCTTCTAAACAAATGATGGGCTGTATATGCATGCAATAATGGTCTGCTTTGGAAAGTTAAAAATCTGTCTGGATGCCAACAAGTAAGGGTTAGAACCATACACTGCACTCAAGGATATACATATTTTTTAATATATTTGCATTTTAAAGTTAAAAAATATTCACACACTTCAAATAGCTGTAATACACATCTGAAATTATATTTTTCAGAGTGTGTAAATTAATTCAAGTTAATTGTTACAGTTAAAATACAGGATTCCTTCTGAAAAAAATCTAGTTATGACAATGACCTATGCTTTAAATTATTTTTTCTCAACTATTGGCCTCAAGTTGCACCAGGGAAGGTTTAGACTGGATATTAGGAAAATTTTCTTCAAGTGAAGAGCTGTCAAGCACTTATCAGGCTGCCAGGGGAAATAGTGGAGTCACCATCTCTGGAGATGTTAAAAAGATGTGTAGACACGGCACTTATAAGTGGTGGATTTCTCAGTCCTGGGTTAAGAGATGGACTAAATGTTCTTAAATATATTTTCCAACCTAAACAGTTCTATGATTTCACTAATATTTCAGTTGTCATCGTTCGTACGGTGTCTATAACGGTCAGGGCCTCTACTCTAGGTATTTAAACACCACAAGAATTTACATAGTTAATCATGATAATTATAGAAAGTGTATGTTTAAAAAAGCACTGTGCAACAATTGCACAACACATTGCAAAGGCACTGCCAGTGGTAAAACAGCAAGCAAACAAATGGGGCAACAGCCTTGTTTTAATGTACTACATTACAAGATGAGAAAGATAAGCCTGAGTGCAAGTAGATAAACAATCCAATACTCCAGTGGGATGTTGTGCATCAGAGACAGAATAAAGTGCAGATCCTTCAAGATAAGAGTCATCTGATCATATTTCTTGAGTCTCAGCAGAAAACGAGGAGCAGTACATTAAGCATGCAGATAGATATGCTGCATTTAGAATCTATTGAATGTCAGCAAGAAATGGGGAAGGCAGAAATATGAAAGTAGGAAGAACATGGCATTCTCATGTTCTCTGTGTGCTAAGGTAAAAGAAAATCTGACCCTATGGTTCTATTGATCTAAGAAATGTATTTATTGAGATTAAATGCAGTCTGCCGTATATGTGAAAACCTGCAAGTATTCACAGACCAACTGCACCATTTTAGTGTATGGCAGATTAAAACCACATCTTTAATAATGAAAAATTCTAAACATTTTATTTAAACAATTATTTGCAATACCATGTATGAAATATATTTGCAGGAAAAAACCCACTAGTTATACCTTGGTAGGCCTTTGAATTTTCAGCTGATATTTGTTCTAATCCAATACAACTACGGAATATTTTTATGGTTTGATGAAATGCAGGGCAAAATGAAAAAAAGAAAGTAATGACAATTCTTCACATTTTCTGTCTCATTTCCTTCATAAGAGGAAATTTGTGACTATTAGTTATTAAAGAGACCTGTATATCATAGAATCATAAATGGTTTGGGTTGGAAAGGACCTTAAAGATCTTTTTAGATCATCATATCCATGGGACCTGATACTTATTGCCAGTAATACAGTGCAGATTATTCTCACATAAAAGGTTAATCATGTGCATAAGTGTTTGCAGGAGGAAACTATTAAAATGTGCACTGTACGTGCTCCAGTAGCAAACCTTGAAGAAAAATGAGACAGAAAAATTCCATTCTTTAAAGCTTGTTACTTACCTGGCAATTTTTAGCTGTCAGCTGACACAGCCTGAGTCTGGAGAACCATCCTGAAACAAAGGGGGGGAAATCAGCATTATAATTATTTTGAATATTTCATATCGAAACTTATAAAAATACTAAAAAGCAATCAGGATGAATGCCTCACTGATAATACATGAGCTGGATCTTCAAGGTTGAAAGCACTTTACTCTCAGTGATACCAGGAACAGGACACTGCTTTTTGCCATAGGTTTGGAGAACAGTTGCTGTGCATCAGCTGTTAACATCACTGTTAACATTCTTGCATGCGTAAACCTTCAGACACTGTATACAACTCACTGCCCAATAGAAGTGATCACACAGTCCATTCTACCTGCAACTAGCACTTCCCCTACCTTAATTTCCCACCTGAATGGTTTTAGAATCCCAAAATTCACTAAGCCAAATACCTTTCATTTTTTTATTCTGAAATTCAGTGGAGAAATTCAAAACCACATGTAGAAATATGAGCTGCAAAAGCTAAGCACAGATTGTCTTTGATTCTAGAAGGTGTGATAGGATTTTATGTATCTGTAAGTATTTTCACAGCTTTTCTTATAATCAGATCATGAGTTCTACCCTTGGAGTTCTCATTTGAAGAATATCACAGCAGCGGAACACAGTAGTGTATGCCAGGCTAAAATATTTGATTTCTTAACTGCTGTGCAAGACCCGTCTCTCCTGGTATGTTGTACAGAAAGTATTCCAGCCTTCAATTATTTTCCAAATATCTCTGCGTCCCAGTTTTACTGGTTGGTTTGGTCAGGTTTGGCTTTGAAACCAGTCTTATGAAATAATTTTTTCCAAATTAAGCTATGTCTCTCTCTCTCCACTTCTATACTTGACAGAGGAAGTTGTGCATATTTGTTGATCTATAAAATTAAATGTCTAAGTAACACTGTGCCAATCTTTCAAAACACTTCTTGTGAATCTGCATGTGCCAGACAAGCTTCACTTTCCCTTTGGGTGCACTACCTGAGCCACCATAGCTACAGAAGAATAACTCGATTTTAGACTCCATTTACAAACCAGTCTGTGTAAGGCTGAAGAGTCTTAACATAAAAAGACTAAGCCCAGCACAGCTGGTGGGGATTTCCTAAGGCATTTACAGCCCTCGTCATGCTAATATACTGCAGAACACTTAACAGCTTTATAGGCAGCACACTTTTTAGACCCAGAACAGAAGTCCCCAGTATAGGAGAAGTTGCCATATACTTTCTGATAACAGGAATGGGCTCAACATCGAACCATTTTTTAGAGAGCTGTGCTCACAAAACTGAATGGCTACACCCACTTTAGATTCAAATACAAAGACACAAGTCTGTGTTGTAAGCTGCCACCATAGAAAGAACCTTTTCCCTTTAATTAAACATGAGAAAAAGGAAAGAAAAAATCTCAAGCAGCTGAAAATGCACAATATTCAATATGTCTTGCAATTCTAATGTCCTAAAGAGTTTCTAGAATAAAAAATCCTTTCTGCTCCACAGTTTTTAGGTCGCAGTGCTGATAGCCAACACTGTAAAAAGTCAGCTGAGGAAGACTGCAGCTTTCACTACTCCAGTCCTGTCTAGTTTCCTTGAAGACTAAATAAATCAAACAGATTCAGAAGTGAGAGAAACAGATAGTCAGAGCAGAAAATACAGCATCAGTGATGAGGGCTGAATGGTGCATCGTTGCTTTTGAAAGAAAGACAGGTATTACACACAATCTAGTCAGTTAGTCTGACATTCGACAAACTTGTGGCAGTGTCAAATTGTTGGAGATATTATCATTAGCTGCCTTTCTAGTGTTAAGCTTATAGCAATTGAACAAAAATACAACATTTTGAGCAGCTAAGGCTAGCAGACTTGCAATGAAATGGATTAGAACTCATAATCTGCTAAACACATCTGTTTTGACATTGCCTGTTAACAAAGTGTGACCACTCAGCATGTAGCTGTAGTAGCTGAAGAAGAGGTATTTCAGCCGTTAGCAAGAACCACAACCCAGCATGTTGAGTGTCTCTAGCCCCCAAGTCTATAAAGAAAACTACTTTGGGATATTGTTCATCGTATCAGTAAGTCACAGAGTTGGTGGGTGCAGTTGTACAAATGCAGCTCTGGCCATCTCTTTCTGACTTCCTGTTTTACTTGCACTTAATTTTAGGTCTGTTTTCCAATGCAGTATTTTTCATGCTGATAGAAAACATATTCAGGGTTGCTGGTGTGACTCTGCAACTGGCAGGGATTGAAGATAAGAAATATGAAGTGAATATGAAAAGGATACAGGAAAGCAATTTAGAAACATAAGTATTGCATTTCAAATAAAGCTGGAGATATGACTGACGCAGGGAAAGTGAAAATGTCCTCTATATGCCTTTTCTGTTTTGATCTGGTCAGGTCATTTCTAAACCTAAGGGTGAAGAAGAGCAGTGTTAGGTTGGGTGGGAGGAAAGGAGAAAAAACTCCAGGAGGTGTCGGGATCTGTGGGTAATTCTCATTCTATTACTGCCAGACTATAAATCCTGATAACTGGTACACTCCCTCATGCTTTTTATTTTGTTGACTTGTTAGATCCCCTATTTTTTATCAATTTAAAGCAAATAATTTAAGTTCCATAGTAAATATGTTCCATAGCCATTAGGTGATAGATGTAGAAAATATAGCTTCGGTTTCATATTGTAATTGCTCACTGAATTTAAAAATTACTTCATGCAAGTAGACCAGTCGGGTTTTTTGTTACCGTGGGCAACTAAAATAATAATTTTTCTAAAATACAGTCTCCTTTAGTTCTTTGCAGTGAATTTCTCTACAGATTAATTTAAATAAATTTTTATTAGACACCATTTCCTCTGTAGTCTCCTGAAAGACTGGGAAAGGATCCAACCAAATCCTGGATAAAATTACTGAACAAAACATAAGCTCAAGTTTAGCGTTATAATTAGGTCAATGTAAAACTGACACAAACCCAGCCTAATGGCAGTTCCTAGGTATTGCATTCAAGATGGAGACATATGCCAAGAGCTTATGCTTGGTAAAGCTGAGAAAGAGGGAAGACACCTAGAAGAATATCCCACTTGTACTCCAAGGCACCTAGCCCTCAAGTCCTGCAGGAGGTCTTACTGTCTTGACAGGTGAATAGTTCGGGAAAAATTGTTGCTATTATGATTCCCCTGCTGAAAATCGTAGGGAATTCTCAAATAATGTGAGAGAAAACCCCACTGGCAACTGAAGACAGATGTAGACTGATGAAAGAGTCTTTAATTACTTTATATGATATACCTCACTGGACCCCCAAGGGGTTATTTGCAACCAAGTCCAAACAGAGCACTTGCTAAAATTCAGAGAAGGGATATAAGATTTTTTTTTAAAGATTTTTCTTAATTGTAGTGTAGAAGAAGTGGTTTAATTGTTATTCCCCTCCAACTAACTGGCAATAAGAGAGTCTGAAATTGAGCGTCAACATCTTTAATTATTTTTTTTTAAACTATTGTGGCACTTTGAATTATTGTTTCTATTACTTGTGAACATTTTATGAAGTGAGACTTGGATATATATTATAGTCCTACACATTGCCTTAGTACATATAATATTATAAAAAGAAAATGAAAAAAAGGTCAATTATTTCTGGACAGGATGTTTCATGACCTTTTTAAGAATCTCTTAAGACTAAGAGTCTGCTGGGATTAAATGTAGCTTTTAGCTCTTCGCCAAACAGACCCTAGGGTTGTTTGAAACCCTAGTTGATCAAATTCCTCTCTAGGCAAGCCTCAGACTTGCTTAGGAGTACACTTGATCTTTCTGCTTTTCTTGATATTATGTCTCCGACAGCAGCAGTATTAAATTCCCTGTGTAAAATCAATAATGATAAAGGAAGCATGCAAAGCTGCATCATCCAAGTTTTACCCCACAGAAGCACCCTGTCCTTCTATTTTCCTGTGCATCACTGCCTTAAATCTCAACAACTTGGAGTGTCTTTTCATTAAGGTATCAATCTGACTCCTTCTGTTTTATGGAGACATGTAAGATTTGTGAAAAATAAGGGGAGATCTATAAGGTGAGATTTTTTTCATGGTGAAGTCCAAGGATCCAAGGATAAATAATGATTTCTAACTGGGTTTTTTTAAATGATTGATTTTGAGAGAGAAAATTATCTCTATTAAAAAAAAAAAAAAAAAAAAAATTTGAGAATGCCCAGGGTTGAAAATTAAAGAGACAGAAGTCAGGCCACAGAGAAAAATGTTTATTTTTAAAGTAAATAGTGATTCCAAATTTTATAGTTTCTGAGAAATTAATAAAATAATTGATTCTCTGGCTTACTACAAGTTTTATTATGCCAGTAAACAGAAAAAAAACAGAATTTGGAGAAAAAAGTAAAACTCAGTTATAGCTTATTCCTGTTTCTGGAAGAGCCACTGGAAAAGCTGTCTATTGTGTGTCTACCAGCAAATGGAATATATAATTTGCTGGTTTTGCTTGGAAGAGATCATCTGTTTTTGTGACAGTTTTGATCAGAACAAACCATCAGACCTCTAAACCACCTCCTGCTGTGAATGACTAACATTCAGAATTATAACAAATAAAAAAAAAAATCATCATATGTTTTTCATAACTTTACCTTAGCATACTAGTCCCAGTTTATGCCTTCTTTCATAATAAGGCTTATATTTTTACACTTACAAATGTCTCACAATTTTGACAGAATCATGACAACCATAATGGATAATTTACTTATCATTATCAATTTGAAGACTTTGCAAAGGTGTCAAAAGCTTTACTGGATGCTTGTTCAGCGTTATATCTAGATAGAAAACAAACCTCAACATTTTTAATATTTCTGCAATTTCTTGGAAACAATTGTATTGTGCTTGACTGATGTAGAGTAAGATCTTTTCACACATTTCAGTATAAATGTATGCTAGTCGTATAAATCTCATAGCTGAAATTATGGTTCTTTGCATTTTGTTGTTGTTGTTGATTGGTTTTGGCTATGTTTGGGTTTGGTTTTGTTGAAGGACAGTATCTTGGTGTTGACTTCATATCCTGTATACAGCAACATGGTCCCAGACAGAAGTGGTGTAAAAAACTTCCAATATAAGACTATTGTCTCTGTTTAACACATTAAAAAAAAATCCTTCAAATACTAAATTTTTATTAATATTGTATATTCATCTCTTATTTAATTTATGAGCCCTCATGTATTAGTGAATATGAAATTCTTTTCACCTGGGAGTTAAAAACATGAGTATTGTGCTATTCAGCATCAGCTTAGCATCTAGACCAGTATTACCATCTTTAAAAGTCAATTAAATGTTTTGGGGCATTAAAAATTACACACATTTTATCACTAAGATAAACCAAGGCAAATATATGTGTATTAATAGAAACTGATTCTCAGTAGAATCTATCTGTATTGTTTCATTAATTGAATGAAGCATTAAGCATTGCAAATGGTGATGGATTTTCAAAACTACCCTAAAATAGCAGTATTGTATTGGAAATGGTGACATATGTCCTTTGGATTTCAATGTGTGTAATCTCTAATGCCTAAAAACATTTAATTGAATTCAGCTCAGCAACCCACACATACAAATTCAGTACTGGCTGAAGTGATTGCTGGATCAAACCATTGTTTGGCTTGAATTAAATATCCAAATATTTGTCATTTTGTTGCCAATTTATTTTCCCCAGTTCCTACTAAGACATACCCTGGAAATACTGACTTTATTTACAGGCCTCTTGCTGTTTTGTCCATTTCACATGAAATAAAGTGTCATTTTCATAAGTTTAAAATATTTACACTTCTTGAAATTGAGTTTTACTACATTTTGTGACTTTCTAGAACCACTTGCAGTGAATAAAATTGCTATGTTCAGACATACAAGAGAGTACCCGTAGCATCAGGCTTGGTGTTTGTTCTTGTGGAGGAATAAGAGTAATTCTGCTTTCTAACTGGTGTTTGAGTCACTGCTGTGCCTATCAATAGAGAGCTTGTCTAATTATTCTCTGAGTTGACAGGAGGCTTGGGTTTCCATTATACAGCTGATAGAAATTCACCACAGTAAAAGAGAGGTGCTATTCCTAGTAATTAGTTCTAATCAAATGGTTATTCTCTAAACCACATATACCTGCTTCTTACAATATTACATTCCAGTTGATGAAAGACAGAATTCTGTTTGCTTTTAATTTGTTTGCCTGGACCCATCACCCTGATTTTTGTAAGCATTTGTAAATCAATGGATTTCTTGTTTACAAGCTCTCCTACAGTTTGAGTGTAAATCTTCTGAATCTTGGGTAAATTATCACACATAATGCTAAGCATGAAGAACTGGCTATTTTTCATCTACACTGCAGTCATCTTACATTCTACTGGACATATATTAAAAATCTCACTTGGGCACTCTTTGAGAAAGTCAAGGTTGTAAGGTCACAAATTTCGTGTTGAACAAACCCCACATTAGCTACAGAAGAGACAGCCTGTAGCTGTGCAAGATCTTGTGGTCAGGGGTTTTTGGGGGGATCAGCCATTATCACACAGCATTTGCATCTTGGAACTTCATTCTAACAATGATATTTTAAGGTTAATCAGTAGAGAAACTGTTTTCTTCAGCTAATTATTATTCAGTGAATGGCCTGACTTGGACTGCTGAAGAATCCTTAATCAAGCAGTTTTTTTCATTTCAAGTCTTGCTGTTGTAAAAAAAGAAGTGGCCAGTTCTGAAAAGAAATTTTAGATGACTTTCTCTCTCTTCTCAGAACCCAGAACAGGAAAATAGGTTATTCCCAATCTGATCAAGGACTGTGACAATTACTATTAAGATACATACTTGCAGTGACACAGTTATTGGAGTAATGTTACAGCTTGACTGAGCACTGTACCTTTCAAACCTACTACAGAAGTTTTTTAAATAATTCTCAAATCAATTCAATAACTCCTATATATTAACCTGTAACTGGCCTTAATGTTAGAGATGGAATTGGTCCAGAAATTGTTTTGTGCGTATTAGCAGTGGCCAGGAGCTTCATGATGATGTTTTGTTTATTTTAGCTGTAAAATCCTATTAATTGAAACAGAAACTCATTATTGGTTAGTGTCATTATAAGAAGGCTTTTGCTGGCAAAGCCACCTCAGCTCCCCAGTGGGAGTTCCTGGTCAACAATAGGAGTGAGAGACAAACTGGATTTAATGGGTAGAGTTGTGGTCTCCAGCATGAGAACAGAGTGCCATGATGAACAGGTTATTCATTTTTCTGAATTAGTTCTTTTCGGTTTTCCTGCTGGAGCTGCTCCACTAATCATTTATTTTTGATGAATCAGTGTTGTCAATGTCCCAAGTAACTCCCCTGCCAACTGAATTTATCCTTAATAATTTTATTCAAGGTAGAAGTTCTTCAAAAAGGGACAGACATAAATCCAGTAACTTCATCAAATGGAGCATCTGTGAACAGGATAACAAAAATGGACTTGGGTCAGCAAGAGCAAACAGGAAACGCTGGTATTATTCAGAGCATATTTACAGCTGGAAATGGCACATCCTCCAATCATCAGAGCAATGACAGCAGTAGGATTGAAGCAGAGAAGTTAACTCATGTGGAGATAATACTGTATGACACCTGAGACAGCAAAAATTAAACTCAACTCATTTCAACAGTGTTCAAAATTATCCATTTAATCAGGATCCCTATGTATTGCTTTGCTGGATTGTGTTATGCCCTCAACTTTATCTTTCTTTCTTTCCTTCTTTCTTTCCTTCTTTCCTTCTTTCTTTCTTTCTTTCCTTCTTTCTTTCTTTCTTTCTTTCTTTCTTTCTTTCTTTCTTTCTTTCTTTCTTTCTTTCTTTCTTTCTTTCTTTCTTTCTTTCTTTCTTTCTTTCTTTCTTTCTTTCTTTCTTTCTTTCTTTTCTTTTCTTTTCTTTTCTTTTCTTTTCTTTTCTTTCTCAGTATCATGGGGAGCTTTTGCTGACACTCATTGATCAAGATTTTTACTTTGCTCTCATGCAAAATAGGAGAGAACTTGAATTTCTGGGAACTAAAGCTCAAGGTAATCTACTAAGTGGGTTTACAGAATGACTGCAGGATCCTGGCTAAGCTGCTTCCACGAGTAATGACTATAGATTAGATGTCATAATAACAGTTGTCAACTGGCAGTGTGTAAAAGAGGTTTTTTTGAAGTCACAATTACTCTACAACCTCTGTTCTCTTCACGTACCAAACCCATGTTTGATGTGCCATCTGTTACCCTCCCACCTAGCATTGCCACTGCTTTGGGCACTGTACATGCTTTCTGCTGCTTGCAAGATGAGTCACGCAGTTCAGCAAAGCAAATCCTTCAGCTGTGGAAAATGAATAAAAGTGCTACCAGCATGCTGGCTACATGGGATGTACTAAAACTAGAGTCTTGTCAGTTCAGCAGGAAGCAGTTTGCCTTTGCGTTTGGGATTGGTCTCGGCCGGAGGTTGGAAGTGACCACTCCATGATAACTTTGTCCGTAATTGGCCTTTGATATCCTGACATAGTTGATCTCAGTGGGACTAATTAATTTTTCACCCAGTTAGACATTGACTGAGTAGTTGGAGCTTGGAGACATCATGTAGAATTCCTGAGTCACCAAAAAATTGGCACAGGGAGAGGCCAGATGAGAAAGGGTAGAGGTCTTCTGCAGTCATCAATGCAGGACCAAGCAGGGAAAGAAAGCCATACATTCCTTTGCTTTCCTTACAGAGTATCTTAACAATGTATTTTCTAAAATGTGGTGTTGATTAAGGTGTTGTATATGGTGAAAAAAAAAATATTATTTGCTCTGTAGAAGGCAGATGTCTAACTAAAATGAGAAACATGATTTTCCTGGCTTAAAAAATGTTAACTTAAAATAGGTTGCCTGTAACATGATTTTTAGGAAAAGTATAAAAACCCTGTTACATCTCCAGTAATATATTTTCTTCCTGTTATTTCTCTCTGCATTTAAACTCCATCATTTCAAGTCTTTTAAACGACATATAAATCAAGAAATCCAGTATTTTGATAATGCCTAATGTGCATGAGGGTACACATTTTAACAGCGCATTAAGCAATATTGATCCAGTCAATTCTTCTCAAAAAGCAAAGGCAAGAGGAAAAGTGTTGTTTCTTGTGCTCCCCATGTTTCAGCCTTAAATGAGGAAAGCCATTTTTGGATGCTGGAATTACTGTCTGTTTTGGGCCCCTGTTATGCCTCCTCAGACGTTTAACTTTTCATAAGCAAGTTGGACTTCCATACAGATGTAAAAACAAGAAGAAAAGTGGAAGAGGTTGAGTAAAGGAAGAGTTAACTACCTTCTACTCTTCTAGAATTTGAACACATCTAGACGTCCCTGCTTGTACCTATGGAAATTTGGATGGATATTTAGTCAGAAGGTTTCTAAGACAACCTTCCTGTCTGAGTAAATAGGATTTGCTATACCTAGAGTTTCAGGAAAAGCACCTTAACAAATAAAATAAAATAAAATTTTCAAAAGTCGCTCAGCATAAATATGTATGACAGAAAGGATTTAATTCCATCAGTAATTTAATGGAATTAGTTCTCTTCTTTAGAGATAATATACTATTGACTCAGAATTCAGGGCTGGTCCTGAACTGAGAATTTTCATTTTAAACCGTTTTCAGTTTTCATTTCTGGATTATTTTTAATTTAAATTTCTTTTATTTTTATTAATTGAAAAATTAAGTTTGTTTTTTAATCAGACCTTACTTTCAACATGAATATATTTTTACTTAATTAAAAATTATTAAAATATTAAGTACAAATTGATTTTTCATTTTTTCCTATGATTTCACAGCAAGGCACAAAGGTACTCTTTACGAGGCTCCAGTCACAAAATATTTAGTGTATCCAAAAGAAATGGTGCAACATGATTTTTACTTTTTCATAAATTTGGATCTGCATATGTTAATGTTTGTATTTCCAGGCAAGCAGCTCCAACAGCAGAAGTTCATGTAAAATACTATTATGTGTAATAGATATTTTTGGCATTTGTTTCCCTCATTTGAATGTCACGGTCTTGCTGACTGTACTAACATGAACAAATGACCAGGCAATAATAAGTTTGGCTTGGGGCGGGTCAGAGGAAGGAGGTAAGGTTTGATTCTCACACATTTAATTTCATTTTTACTTTTATTTTAAACAATTCAAAGATGCTTTTTAGTGGAATGATGAAATGGTTAAACCTTTTGGATTAACTCTTTCAGCTCCACAAGTATGCATAACATATGGGGGTAGTTGCATCATGGATTCATGTATTTTATATGTGAAAGTCTTACAGTCTCCATAAGTAATAGATAATCATAACCTAGAAGTAACAACATATAACTGTAAAAAATCATCTAAAGTGGTAATGATAAAAGAAAATACAGTGCCATACAGAATTCAGTTATTTCAGTTTATAGCATCTTCTGTTCTACTTCTCTAAGTTCTGACTAATAAAACTCTAAAAAAATGTTATTTTAAAACTGTATTTTTAAAACTGTTAAAACTTTATGTCTGATTTTTTTAAAGTCTTAGCAACATTGATCCTTTACCTTTTTGTCTAAGCTTCTCTGAAGGTTTTGTTAAAGTTTCACAACTTGCTCCTTGCTCCCTTCTGAGGTTTATTGTTTTTCTGTGCATTTAAGAAATTAGGTTTTGAAACACTGGGTTTTGGGATATCTCTAGGGTATGATTTAAGAAAGTCATGTTACTTTCCAAAATATTCTCCATGGACTTCCAGCAATTTGTTGCTGTTGCAACTTTGCATCTTCCTTTACTTTAAAAATCAAAAATTTACTTTTATAGTTGCACTCTATTAAAATAAAGAAAAAGATGTGCTAGAAGATGAAAGTTAGAAATCCTATGGCCATGTCAAAACTATTAAATCTCCATCATAGAACTAATCTTTTGCTATTTTTCCCCTGAAGCAGTAGACTGTGATCTCATTGCGCTTTATAAGCTGAGAAAGGTCAGGCAAGCCTCCCTAGCCTTTGGATGAATGAAATCCTAAGAACTTGTCTGTGCTTAGGATGATGCTGATTAAGTTAGTGCAGAGACAAACAAGATCTAGCTAGAACAGTTTGAATTTACTTCTCACAGCTGTTTATTGCTGCTTCTCTAGGTAATCATTACAGCCCCCGCAGCTGAAGCCCAATAACAGCTTGTGGAAGTCCTCCCACTCTGTTTCAGGGCAAACCAGCTGTATTAATTTAAGTCACTGTGGAAGATGGCTCAGGCCAACCCAAATGATGACTCATTAGTGCAGCTCAATAGAGGGATAGTGAGGAATGGCTGTTAATTCTGAAAGCTACAGCTACGGTTGATGCCTTGGAAGTGAGTACCTTATGGTTCTTGATGCTACAGTGCTACACAAGGGTAATGGCTGGAAGAAGTCCTAGAGTGTTCTGGGTTTCATAGGGAGATATGACTCATTTTTGAGAGCTTTGGCCCTTTAAAACAGGATAATCAAAACTTATCTGTAGTTTAACAGTATTAGATGTCATAGTTGTTCAAATAGTACAATGTTTTTCTTTTGGTTAAAAGTATGGGTGCTCTCTTTCAAGTTCAAAAGAATTAAAAGAAACAGAATTTTTTTAAATAAGATTAAAATTTCTTAATTGGTATTACCTTGGTTTTATTATTATTTCTCTCCATCAAGATTAAAAGTAATGTTGTTTAACAAAAATAATCAAGTTTTTTTGCTTTAAAAATAATTTATTTTATGTATTTTTTGTTCATCAAATTTGGTCTAAAATACAGTTTGTTTTTTGCATTCTTTGGGAACTATCCAGCTTTACATAAATGGAACAAATTATTTCTTCACAGTACTGCATACTGTTGATGAATCCTGTTAGATAACCCTCATGATCAAAGATATCTATGTTGCTATATAAAAGAGACCCAGGAAATCAGCTGAAGCATGCAGGCCCTGTTCATCCTCATTGTTTATTTTTTTAGGGCAGTCTCCTGCTCTGTTTTGAACCTTTTTTACTAGCTCGCTCTGATAACCTTTAGTGTTGTGAACACAAGACTTATGATTTCTTTTTCTTTTCAAACACTGATATTTTAAGATAATTGACGGAAGTTATGCAGTCAATTTATTATACTATTCATGCATCTGTTTATTAAAGCTCAGTTATTGCCTGTCATAGTTTCTAATTATCTTTTTTCCTGGAGTTTCCTGAAAATCATCTCTTTCTTGTGACATCCATTACCTCTTGACTTACAGAATTATTACCTGTAGAGAACAAAAGGAGGAGGTGAAGCTTTTCCTTGGATAATCTGTGTGGGGCCAGAGACAGATGATAGCTCTTTTGACTCTCACAGATGAAGGAGTGTATGCAATCTTTGCAGTAATATCATTACTATTATTTATTATCTGAGACAGACACCACACCTCTGGCAAATGACAGATTGAGTTGCTCCACTACCATCTTTCCTCTGGCCATTGCTGAAGGGCACATATTTATTTCCTCCCAGGCTATTTTTGTCCCTGCTTCCTATGCAAGGAAACTAGAAAAAGATATCTGATAAGTTTCTCCGATATGATCTCAAAGAACACTACAAAACAACCCTTGGAGGGATTCTTATTATAAATATAATAACTGAATTGCAATTTCTTAATTACTTAATGGTGCTTATACATATATATTTGTGAGCATATGTATATGCATGCACATAGGAACATCTGAGAAGCTGTTTTGATATCAGGAAAATAAATATTTTGTAGTAGGTACAGTCCTTTTTCTCCATAACAATCTAAAAAAGTAGCTAACAACAGCAGCATATGGTTAATGCTGGCATTCAGTTAATGATTTAGTTTAGAGTTTAGGTTTCAGCTAAAATTCTGTAAATTTACTCTTAATTCCCTCAGACTGGGAGAGGGCCTGCAGTATTCTGTGAATAATTTTGTCCCTTTATTTTTGGGCACTGAAGAGCAGCAGTTCCCTGATCCACCTGTGTGGAAAGGCTCACACTAATTGTGATTCATAAATGTTATCCTCCCGTTGTGCTATTTTAGAGCAACACTCAATCCAGGTAATTATGGTCCATTGCATCTGCTGCAAGCAGACACTCTAAAAATCCTTCAGCTGAGGTGGTCTGGTCAGGCTGAGAATAATGTGCAGGTCTTCAGAAAGGATTTGTATTCAAGGTCCATTTGATAAGTGTATTTTCCTGTTTTTCATTTCTCAGAACTGATGACAAACCAAACTAGTTGGTTATTCCCCACCGATGCTGTTCCAGTGATAGGATGATCGATAATCTGTGATTAATTTAGAGTCACTTGTATGCTAGTACTAGGCAGTTTTGACAACCTTACTTTCAGTATTGATTTCTTGTATAATTTACAAAAGAGAGGCATAGCAGAGAGGATGATGGAAAGTTGTTTGCATTTCACTACCCACCCCCATGTCAGAAAATTCTCCATGTTCTAAAGTTCCTTTGCATCAAATAGTCTTACACCTGCTCCCCTGTCTTTCATTGATAATGGATTTAAAATCAGTTTTAAAAAAATAATCTTTCAGCAGTGTATTATCTAGAGTCTGTCCCAGCATCTTCAATGACTAGTAGTATTACAGTTTTACAAGGCCTCACAGTCTTGAAGTCTGAGAGATCAAGGCATGCTTTTCTTTTCCTACATTCAAATGGAAGCCATTTTTGGTCAACATAACTAAGGAAGTACATGATACCATTCGAAAAACTAATGCACGTCATGGTCATGTTTTGGAAGTACCAATTCTTTTCTTTTCCTAGAAAAACATAATGTGAAGTTCCACACTTTTTGTTTTAAAAAGTACAGTTTCCACTGAAATTGATAGCATTATTATGGCTGGGAAAAGGTAAATTGGTAGGATATCAGGCTGTATTGGTGGTGCATGGGAAAACTCATCTGAGGGGGATGAATGAAGGGTAATAAAACTTGTAGTGGAGAATACAGGATATAATTTTAGATTATACCTTATATTTGGAAGCACCAGAAGAACAGTTTGGTAGGTTTAGTGAGGCCTAAGGAGAACAGCCTTTAGAACATGGGAAAAAATAGTGAGTCAATTACAACAAGGAAATGTTCCTCTCTGCTAATTGTGATAAATGACTGCTTTAACAGTGGGTTAATCTTCCCTGACATCTTTAAAACTGTGAAATTTTTTTAAGCAAATAGGAAAGATTAATGGTGAAAATGAAACTAAATAATTTCCCTTTCTTACTACTGGAATCATCAAACTGTAAGATACGTTAATCATTTTGCAAAAATAATTACCTTTTGGGAAATTTGCTAAAATATTTTTAATTATTCATTTTAATTTGAATATTGAAATTATTTCCATGATGCTAAATAATAACAAAACAAAAAGACCTGTAACATTACAAGAAAAAAATAGACATCATTTTAACTGCAAATCAAACAAATGTGCTGCTGATAATATTAAAAACAATGAGCTCGTTTTCTGTTCTTAGTTGTGAGGCTTTTTTGATTCTTAAACTGCCCTGTGGGACATCAAAAGAATACAGGAATAAACTAGTTTGGAGTGGTTTGATTGATTGTTTGGATTTTTCTTGTCACCAGATATCAAGCCAAATGTATTAGTACCTATATCCTGCTATTTTGCTAATGTGTCAAACTATATTCCATATAGTACAATACACAATATCACCCAAACAGCAGGTAAATATGCAGCTGTGCATACAAAATGAAATCAGAATGCAATCTGCAAAGCAGCCATCCAAACCTGTTGCAAGTAGAGATACATTTAATGTGATCTGTAGAGCTGACATTTTCAGCAAGAACGATGACACGTTTTCAGCAAAGATGCAATATAGCAAAAACACCCATCTCACAATGGGTGTGTTTTGTGCCTGTTTTTGATTAAAATTTCTTTTGCTTATTCTTGACCAAACTGAAGGCATCAACCATTCAGCCTTGGTGAGAAGGACTGCTGTCCAGCACAAAGACTATGTACAAATTATGTTACTGCAGGTATGGGAAGGTCCCATTTCAATAGCTAGCAGCAGGAGGGTGGTAATAGAGTTTTGTGCTTATTAAAGCTGTACAACAGTTTGAATTCTTTCCTAGGTGAGAATTTACCTGCTGCTTTCCCAAACATACACATCTCTGTGCGTCCTGCTCTACTCCATGTTGATATGCCCTCACCTTGAGTACTGTGTGCAGTTTTGGGCTCCACAGTATAAGAAAGATGTTAAGCTATTAAGGTGCATCCAAAGGAGGGCAACAAAGACAGTGAAATGTCTGGAAGAGAAGCTGTATGAGGAATGGCTGAGGTCGCTTGATCTGTTCAGCATGGAGAAGAGGAGGGGAGACCTCCCTGCAGTTACAACTTCCTCATGGGGGAGGAGGCACTGGTCTCTTCTCTGTGGTGACCAGAGCTGTGTCAGACAAGATTTAGGTTCCTTACTCAGAGGATGGTTGGGCAATGGAACAGGCTTCCCAGGGAAGTGGTCACAATACCAAACGTGTGAGAATTCAAGAAGCGTTTGGACAACACTTGCAGTCACATGGTGTGATTCTTGGGACTGTCCTGTGCAGGGTCTGGATTTAGACTTCGATGATCCTTGTGAGTCCCTTTCAGCTCCAGATATTCTATGATTTTAGGATCTCAGGTGAGCAAGGCAGTTGTGCACTTTATTTGAAAATATTGTGACAAAAGTTCTTGTGTTATGATGGTAAATAAGGGCATATTTTTTTATCTGTATTTTGCTGTTCATGATCTGTGTTATCAACTTTAAGTCTCTCATCCCGCCACCATTTGCTGTCTAGCACGGTTATAAATAGAACAGCACTACAAGATATTGAGAACAGTATGGAAACTTTTCAAAGGACTGGACATAGACTATTTTTTTTAGAAGAACTTTACTCATAGGAATCCTTCTTTTCTTCATTGGTGCAATGAAGCCCAGGTTTATTCCATGTAGTTTAAGCATCTGACAAAAATATAGAAGCCAGAAAACCTTTCTTCTAGAATCCCACAAAGTCAATGAGGAGATGCACTTTCTGTGATTCAGATCTTATATTTCAACAGATTGCAGAAAAATCCATATTGGACAAGAAGTCTACAAGAGTTATGTTCTTCAATTAAACTCCTAAAAGGAAGTATGTGAATCTGGTAGCAGAGTACATTGATCTATTTTGAAGACCCATACCCATATAATAACTGAAATACTTTGTAAAACTTAACTGAAGGTACTCCTAATAGTACTGGACATAAGATTTATGTCAACATTCTGAAGAAGCAGGCATATCTCTATGCCTCACAAATTATCCTGAAGAAATTTACAGGTATGTTCAGTCAAACAATGTATGGTGGCCTTGAAAGTATCACAACTGAGTGGATCACTAACAGGAAGGTCTGTGACAAAAGTGTATGTCAAACTTTGCAGAACAAGTGACTTAAACGGATCAGTGAAATTGTACTTTATGTTGTAGGGGGTTCATGGAATTCATGAAGAAAAGAGCAACCTGGTAGTTGATTTTCAAGATAGAGCTGGTATTTTTCTCGTTAGTATCTGTTACCCTTGCAGCTACATTTCTTTTTTATCACAGCCTGCTTTTGAGTGCTGGGCAGCTAGATAAGGGATTTCCACAAGCATAGGAAAAGGAAGGTAAGGGTTATGACAGCAGTGACCACAACAGCATGAAAATCCCAGGCAGGGAATTTCATTACAATGTTAGTCATATTTAGTGCTGTTCCAGAATGTTTTTTAGTTATTCCTACTCTTTTTCATATTAAAGCAAAGGGAAATAACATTTAATAGGTAGATGGGACTGACAGGAAGTTTAAGGAGGCTTTTATCTTCAACATGACTCCAGCAGCCAAGGTGCTCATGGATTAACACATTTACCAGCGTACACAAGTAGAAGTCCATCTGATGGCCCAGTAATGAAATGACATGCAATATTCTGTGATTGCCCTCAATTACCCTATGCAAAGCAAGAATTAATTACTAGCATTGAAAAAATTCACCTTTGTCCCTCATTTCAGGCTCTCATTTATACTGAGTGTTTCTCAGGCAATAATAATAGAGGTCCACGTACTTGATAGCTGGCTTTTTTTCTTGTAATGGAGCTGATCCTCTTACATGATAACTATAGTCTAATCAATCAATGGCTGAAGTAAGCATTAATGTATATACGGAGCATTTTAAAAGTGCTGAACCCACCCATGTAGTGTTTGGCACGTCGTTGCCCAAGATTGTAGTACACAGGATGGTTAATTTGATCCATTTGTTTTGCAACAAGGACTGCCACCACCAAGTTATTTTAATGTAATGTTATAAATCAACTTGAAGGCTGCATAAAAAAAATAAATAAGCCAAATAAAACCAACATAGAGATTCATCACATTTTGTCTGTTTTCCCTTGTTGAATTAAGAGATGCATTTCCAAAAGAAAAACAACACTAAATGATCATTACCCTAGGCTCCCTTTGATTCCCAAGTTGCCAATATGGTAGTATATTGGTGGAGGGAACCGTCTGCTTGCATGTGATTTAAAAATACTTTTCTTCTGTACATATTTAGTACAAGTCTAGTCATAAATGCAAAGCCAGAACCAGAAATTCAAACAGAAATTACTCCAGAAAAAAGTTATGAGAATAATCATATTTCTCCATTTCATATGTATTTTTTATTTAGTTTTACCCTTTATTCAGGTTGAATTTAACAGGTAGAAGTGATGCTGTAGTAATAAAAGGGAGCATCATGATACAAAAGAATAGGCACTACAGTCTTTATTTGGTTTTAGACAGTTTTTTTCCAAATAAACACTTGGGAGCTGTGTATCCATACAGTTATGGATAATTCCAAGTTGCACTAAGCTTTTTTTTTGTGTACTCTGGTATAACAGTCAGGTGAGTGTTAAGGCTGAAGACAAGTGCGTGAAGAGCAAAGGTAGCAGGTTGGAAATCACTTCTAGAGTCTCAGTAGCTCTGAAGTTTCCAGGGCCCAGTGTCAGCTGACGAGTGCTGATAGCAAACTGCTGGTGAGGTGAGAGCAGCTTCCGAAGTCAGTTGTTCAAATTAACCTGCTTGACTCTGCTGTGAAAGGTACTGTAAATACTCATTTACTCAGGAAGGAGTGGGAGGACATTTCAAAAGCTCTCTTTGCCCTTTCAACAAAAATCTATGGAAGGAGACTTCTCATCTGTGTAGACATCTCTAATGTATTGGCAGTATCTGAAGCAGTCATTCAAGCTTCCTTTACAGCAAAAGAATAGGCACTTCTAGAGTGCTGTTCCCCTCATTTCTTAAAGAGAGATTTGGTACAAACCAATTTAATAGCTCTCTAAAAATTCCTTCTTCTCACTACCACAAGGAAAGGAGATCTAGAAAATTAAATTTCTTGTAGATGCCTACAGAGATCTACAGGTGGATGAGATAAATCCTATCTCTGATAAGTGACTTAGGAGTGCTTTGATCCTATTTGGCACTAAGTCAACCTGGTTATTTTGGGTGATAACTGGAGATTTAGGAAGCTGATCCAAGCCATTTCCAATAGTTAGAAATTTCAGCTGAAAAGAATTTAAAATAAGTTGTTCAACTTTGCACTGCAGGGAACTGGAATATATCACAGACCAGCTGTAAACGTGAAATGCTTCAGAAAGCATCTCCCACCAAGAAAGCAGTATTTGACTGTACTAGCATGGGTGAGCATCTATGTCAATTTGGAATAATAATCTGATATTATGAATGAATTCAAGATAGAC
This sequence comes from Grallaria varia, assembly GCA_013396735.1. Classification (NCBI taxonomy): domain Eukaryota; kingdom Metazoa; phylum Chordata; class Aves; order Passeriformes; family Formicariidae; genus Grallaria; species Grallaria varia. Next base: position 2,605 of record VWZG01009946.1, on the reverse strand, counting down.
AGAACAGTCACCTAATCACGCAAGTGTATTTTTAATTGTTTTCTAAATAAACTGTAGAAAGAAAGGTGCTTCAGCAACACAAAACACAATCAGATGTCACTGAAGGCTTGCTTTTGTCTCTTCTTTAGTATTTTTTAGTTTAATATTAGCAAAAGATGCCATAAAAGTTTGGATTATTTTCTTTTTCTAAAACCTCAATATTTTCTTCAAATTCTGTCTTCTTCACACTTTCTTATGATCCAACTTAAGGAACATTTTTCAGAATTTTCTGCCGAAGGGAAATATTATTCTCTTTTTAGAAAAGCAGAGTATATAAACTCAAAGGATTATAGAAGTTAGGCCACAACTCTGGAGTTGAGGCTCTGTTTTCACAGAAAGGGGGATTAAAATCCTTCTCTTTCACACATTACAAATTGAAGTAAGTTTCTATCCTGAAGTGCAGCCTTCACAGAAATGTGGTACAATTGGGGGGAAAAGACAAGCTCAGTAGCTGTGCATGTTTTTTTTGTTGCTGTCTTGCTTTGTTTTCTACCTATATTGTTATGAAGCCAAAAGGAGAAAATGTATATCTGAGACTTTGTAATTTGTTTTAATGAGCCGTGGTCTCTGCAGGAACTGCACTGACCACCTTTGCAGATAGGCACACTAGAAACTTTGCTGATCCACAACATTTTTAATGGAAGCACAGACTCAGAAAAATAAAAATATAAACAGAACTTAAATCCTTGGATTTAAGTATGCTTGTGACTGAATATCCCCAACACAGTAAATTGTCATTCTGTACAAGAAAGTCATGGGTTGAAGTTTTTTTCCTCACTTGACTTAACAGAGAAAAGCTGTAATAGCACAGCACGGGGCATGGTGAGAGAACCAGGCTGGCACACTGGCTGACGTAGCGTTATGTGTAGGACTAGTGTTAGCAGAGAGACCTCTAACAGAGGAGATGCAGAGGGTATCAGCAGAGCATCGTGTCAGAATGCTGAATGAGTCAAAACTGCAGTGCTTTCTCCCTGGGCAATACATAGTGTGAAAAGCTTCTTTGGTAGTCTTTAGAGAGAGGTGAGTGAAAGGAGAGAAACTGCATATATCCACAGAAGCACGTGACTTGGTGTCGTAGGTTAGTGGAAGCACTTCAGTAGTTCTCACCGTAGGAATCAAGAAATGCTGAGGTCAGCAGAGACTTTCACTGAAAATCTGATGATGTTAGTGTCTGAATTACTCCTTTTTTATCAATGTATAGCATGATAAAACAGAGGGTTTTTAGTATTCAAATGATAAATGTTTGCAAATCTTCAGTTATGAGATCCTTATGACTGACATAAGGAACAATTTTGAAGCCTGGTCCTGAAAAAGCACTATTTCTATGCCCTTCAAGATGAGGCTGAGATGAAACTTTAGGGAGAAATTAAATGTTTCATTAGAACATTGTTAGTATCTGACTATATTTCACCTGTAAATGAATAGGTTTCTACATAGACAACTAGTAAGAATAGAAGTTGCTGAAAGAACAGATTTCTTTTCCATTGGTTTTCAGGAATCTTTATATTCAGTGAAACATCCCTAATGAATGTTCAATCTCAGCACAAAACAGTTAAATTAGTGAAAGTTCAGAGCATTAAACTGTGGGCTACATTGATTTTCTGACCTGCATACACAGTAAATTTTTCACATTGAGGTTACCCACAAGGTCTTTTGTTTTCCACTTCTCAGATTTCAGTTTGAAATAACTGAGAGAAACCTTTCAGAATCTCCTTTCAGAGACATCTTTTGGAGGTGACCTTTCACTTGGAAGGGATGGTGTCCTGGGTTTCTGTAGCTGAATTTTAGTAGTGGGGACAGTGGGGGGGTCGGGGGTGCAGTGCTACAAACGTGGCTTGTATTAGCTGCTCCAAGCTTTCCCTGTCCGATGGGAGCCAATGATACTCAGCCCCTGGAGGGACATCCAGCTGCTGGCCAGGGCCGAGCCAATTAGAGATCATAGTAATGCCTCTGTGATAACATATTTAAGAATTGGAGGGTTGTTGCGCAGAAGAAATTCCAGAGAGCGAGAACATGGGATAACAAGGCAGACATCAAGGTCGCTGCAGAGGTGGGGGAGGAGGCACCTCATGGGGCAAGGAAAGGACTCAAAGCTAAAACCCCTGCAGCCCATGGATGACCATTGCAGCGCAGAGACCCCCCTGCAGCCCATAGAGGAGCCCGTGCTGGAGCTGTGGATGCNGGGGTGCAGAGACTCAACTTTTACTACACCCCATGGAGGAGTGACCCCAAGGGGTGGGGGAACTCACATCACAAGCGGCAGCAACTGCAACTGACTGTAACCCCCATGGACAGAAGGAGGGGTTGGGGGAAAGTGTGTATGTTTTAAGACTGTTTTAGTTCTCACTCTTTAGCTTAGTAATAGATAGTTAGTAATAAATTTAGCTATTATCTCACTTCGAGTCTGTTTTTGCCCGTAAAAGTGGTAAGTGGATGAACTCTCTCCCAGTCCTTATCTTACCCCTCTCCCTTCTGCCCAGTTGCAGAAGGATTTAATGAGTTCCTAGAATCCGGACGGGGTCAGCCCGCTACAGGCAGTTAAAGCAGCACTTTAAATATCGGAAAA
>VWZG01009944.1:116537-133541 GCA_013396735.1 Grallaria varia | reverse complement strand
AAGGGGGGGTCCGTGGAGAAGCATCCACTCATAGACCTACTGAAAATGTATCTTATTCAGTGTACCCCAAAATAACTTAACTGGGGTTAAATGCTTGCAAGGTTATCTTTAATGTCACATGCTTAATGTTTGGTGCAGTAAGTGAATATTTAGAACAACCTCTTGGGTTTTTTTTTCCATTCTGACAAAACTCCAAAGCAACCCAACTGAACAAAAGACAGAAAAAGCAGCAGGTACATACAGGACACTGCCTATTCAGAATTGCCTAAACCTGTCCATCAGATTTGTTGCTTGAAAGTAGTTATTTACAAGACCCAAATGAAAATTAGGGCCAGACTTCTCCATATCCTTTTGTACAGCAAGGATACCTGTGCACAGCCAGCCTGGGACATAGGAGCGATTCTGCTGTATCTGGCACCCAGAATAGGGGTTGTCGTTCTGGGCACCAGGCTCAACTGTCTAATTGCAACATTTAAGAATATAAAAAACCCCCAAACAAACGGAAAATGAGGATATTGTATCAAAGCGCACAGTAGTAAATATTGTGCCACAATCTGGATGCCATGGAAGAAATGGACAGACTTAAAGAAACCTGGTGAATACCTTTGTACCGAGCTCAGTACAATGTACTTTAAAACATCCAAGCCTGGCACTAGTGGTGACCCAGCCCACTATATGAGGAGGATTTTCATCCCACTTTCTGTTGCTGTACTCACACCATCTGCTTAAAAGTCACAGTGTTATAGGAACATTCAGTACCTGTGACACCAGTAACTTGGGGGGAAAAAAAAAAAGTCCCATTGTAACAGTGTACTTATTCAGCATCAGAAATAAATACCAGACGATGACTGGTATGTAGGTGGCCAGATGCTTGTTCACAAATGTCTTCAGAATAATAATGGGTCCAGTGGGTGTTTTTGGTTTGTTGGGGTGTTTTGGTTTTTTTTACTGGAAAGTAACACTGTTCAAATGCTTCCAGTAGGCACTGCTTCTTCATTAGTACACATTTTTTCCCTACCATGTGCTACATTTGATTAAAAAGACAACCACTTTTACAAGAAGAAATTATGTCAATATTAACTAGCAACAGAGATAATATCAAAGATAAAACTGCCATCGAGCTATTAAAAGACTGTAATTTGCTTGAACATTTTCATGAAATTATAAAATTGCATATCATATCTATATCTGATTATGAACAGCAACATATCTCTGTGAGTTAATAATTACAATCTTGTTTTTACTTGTTGACAGTCTATGACTAATTGCTGTCTGAAGAGAATTAAACAGATCAATTCAAAATCAGCCATCTAAAGAAAGGTATCACGCCTAACGTATTCAATTGGGAGTGCAAACTTTCTGTACTTTATTTGGATATCTCAATTATATGTAGCTCCTTAAGAGAATAAAGTCAAAGCGTATTGTCTAAAAAGTGGTAATTCACTGTTAAATCATTTAGTTTTAAAACCTGTAAGATCTGTTAAACAAACTGTTAAGTGTTTTATTTATTTGAGTTTTGTAATGCTGTTGTTAATTTACCTGTATTTAGAGCAAAGCAGAAAGTTTAATGATTTCTGATTTCCAGACTGAGATCTTTCACTATCTAATCATGAGCAACAAATTGTTGACTGGCCTGTGACCTGGTGACAGCCTCTGAGTTGTTGATGAACCCATTCAGTGCAGGAAGCTCAGGGTGCATCTGAATGGGAGCTGCAGGTTGAGCTCTGTGTGGTGGGAACCTAAGCCAAGAGGCCACGAACTGCCTACCCTTTGCACAACAAAGGGCCTGGGGACCTGTGGCACAGACAGGCTGGGGCACTCAGAGACAAGGCAGGAGCCAAGGACCCCCAGACTTTCCCACCCTTAGATTGTGAGGGGATAAAAGCCCAGGGTTTCCTTTGTTTGGGGTCCCTCCTCCAAGGCACCAGCTCAAGCTGATATTCTGTTGTTGCACCACTAATAAATTACTTTAAAGATCCAAACATCTGAGACTGCTACGGGAAAATTGGGAACAAGCCAGAAAGGAAACCTGGTCTGACTGTGTGAGTGTGGGACGTGTAGCTGTGAAGGGCCCTCAGCTTATGTCAGGTGGTGTGAGTGTGATGCCAGGGTGGCTCCTGGATGGTCAGACAGGAAAGTTTCCTTTGGATGACCTCTGATTTGGTCCCATATTTTTCAGAGTGCATTAGGTATTAGCTTAGGGTGTATGTTCCAGTTCTGTTTTAGCTGAAAGACAGACAAGTCATACTCAGTATTCTGTAATGTGGACCTGGGAACAGTAAGCATGGACTGTGCAGAGATTTGCAGCAAAAGCAGAACCATCATCTATGTTAGGTCAGAAATAAAATGCCTTCATGGTGTTGCACGGTGCTTAGAAGCTGTAAGACTAAAGCCTACCTGGTTAGCTGGGTAAACAGTAATGACAGAATCTTCTCTTAAACCTTTTATCATTCACCTTTCATAAATAATATCTTTCTTTAAAGGATAGGCACCTTTATCACATTTCGTTTGGAATGTCATTTGAGATTCAGGTTTCAGTTCTTTAACAAACAGACATGACAAAAGTCATCTGAAAGTCCCAACTATAATGTGAAATATAGAGCAAGGCTACACAAATATTGTCCTGCTTCCTATCTACTTCTTTATCTTCATTAAAATACTTTAAAATATAATATATAAGCTGCAGCTAATGGCTGACATAGAGTAAGCAAGCACACCACCAACTTTGGAGAAATTTGGTTCTGCCTGAAGAGCATTAAGGACTCCCTGTTTGACAGTTGTACATTACCAGGTGAGAAAACTGTGTTCTCTTTTATATTTACACAACATTGTAGGCTCTGTACCAAAAATAAGGAAAATACTAATTGTCACGTACTGTTGCATTGCTGTTTGTGGTTGCAAAGTAAGACTCATACATAAATGATCTAATACACGACCAATAAACGTATATACTCATGCAGTAAAAACAGCACAGTAAAATATAGTTATTTTTGTTATTCTCCATTTTGATTAAAAATTCTAGAATCAAAGAAGTTGCGAATTAAGACACTCAACAGGATCCTGGGCTGCATTCAGAAGAATACTGCCAGCAGATATGGGGAAGTGAGCCTTCACCAGCTTGGCACTGCTGAGACTCATCTGGAGTGCTGCACCCAGTTATTAGTTCCCCAGTACAAAAGAAACCAGGATATGCTGGAACAAATCCAGCAAAAGGATGCAAAGATGTTGAAGTGATTGGAACATCTGACATAGGACAATAGGCTGAGAAACCTGGGACTGACCAGACTTCATAAGAAAATGCTTGGGGGAATCTCTGTGCATAAATACTAGCAAGAGTAAAAATGAAAAAGGGAACAAACTGAAGCATTTTAAATTCCATAAAAAAACAAAAATTTTTAAAAATCTCCTTTTACAGTGAAGGTGGTCAAATACTAGCACAGCTTAGCCCAGAGATAATGAATTCCCCATCCTTGGGAATACTCAAAACCCATCTGGACACAGTTCTGGGCAACCCCTACTCTAGCTGACCCTCCTTGGTACAGAGGGTTGGACTAGATGATCTCCAAAGATTCTTGCCAATGTCCAAAATTCCTTGACTCTGTGAAAGCCAACACTAGAGTTTGACCTTGGATTTCCTGCTTGCAATTGGGCAAGGGCCTTATATTGTAATACTTTCAATAGTAGTATCAGATTCATTTCTCTGGTATCAACGAGCTTTGGAAGCAGATTTATTTTAAACATCTTGCCTGGAACCGATAAATATATTTAAATAAATGTCTAATCTCTTCAAGTTAACAATAAGGACTTAATATAAAGGGAGATTGGAAAGGATTTAGGAAATTAGCGTACAAAATGACAGGTTAATTACTCTGCAGATCATTAAGCAAGACAGTAATTTAGCAACACATAATTTAACCAATGAATTCAGCCTGTTAACAAGGGTAAAAATAACTTTTTTTTAGGCATTTACTCATATTTTGATGAATAAATTCAGTCAGTGAACTTTTCTACAAGCAGTTTGCTTTCAGGTCTCATTCAATATTTATTACTCACGACTCAATCAAGTGATGGGTCTCTAATTACATTTTAACTATCTGCTTTTTCAGATAACTGCAAAATCAGTTGTTTGTTCTTGTAGGGTGGTGGGGGTTTGGGGGGTTTTTGTTTGTTTGTTTCTCTCCACCTCTCTGTAGGTAGGTCAAAGAGCTACAAAGAGAAAATGCATATCAATACACAGCTGAAGAAGTATCTTAAAAGTAATTCTGGAAAACAGAGCAAATAATTCTCCTCTAATCAAACAGGTTTCTTAGAAACACTGAATTGAAAAGGGCTACAAACCTGGGAAGTCCCAAAGGCTTCAGCCTGAGGGGGGATTTGTAATGTAATATTCAGTTCCCAATATTATTCACATTTTTCTACTTTTTTGAAAGATATTTTTCTGATTCTATGCATATTTAATGTGCATGAAAGTAATGGAGATAAATGGGTGCCATTATTAGCAGACACTACTTCAGTTCATTTATTCTCTTTCCCACTACTTTTACTGAAAGCGTAAGAAAATAGAAATGAGCATTAATCTTTAGAAGACAAAAATAATTGAGACGTACAGCAAAATTCCATCTTGGACATACAGACCTTTCAGAAGGGCTCTGATTGACCTGGGAAAGAAACACCAACCACACAAGGTACTGCAGGCCCTATGCAGTGGAAGGGGGTTTCTTCCAGGTCTTACATGATACAACAGCTTCTCTTGGGGGCCGAGAATATAAGAAAAATTGATGTCTATACTGGGAACACATTCATTTCAAAGCAGGAAACCATAATATCTGCCAAAGACCTCTTATCCTCTCTTCCCAAGACATCGTGATAAATCTTAGAATGCACAGAGGCCAAGAATACAGTAGTTTTTAAAGAGTAGAATATGAAAAATTTCAGGTGCTTTAATATCACTTTAATATCACTGACAAGGCTGAAGATGCTAATTAGTCCACTGAGAAGTGGTGGTTTTTTAAGAAATTTAAATAAGCTTTTAACAAAAAATTCTTCCAAATCCGTTTGCTCCCCACACATACCTAATTCCCACAATTTCAATAAATATTGATCTTTGTTTGGGTATCTATTGAGATTAATTGACTCAAGAACTAAATATTGACCAAAACAAAGAGGAGATCAATACTTGCATTGAAGAAAAATATATATTCCTCTTTACTGAAAACATGAAGCCAATAGGCCAAACATTTGCCCTAATGTATTTATCCTTTGTAACTCCTGGAGATTCCACTGATGTAACTGAGCATTAAAAAAATTATCTAGTCTATAAAATTAGGGTAACATATAATCTCAGTGTTTTTAAGAATTATTTTTAAAATTCTACAAGTGAGAAGAACTATTTAAGGAATAAAATAAAGACATGTTCCCTCCTTCTATGTAGAGTCTTTTTCAGTGAAGCATGCTGTTCCAGAAATTATATATGATTAAGCCTCCAACAGATAAATTGTGTAAAATGGATTGGATGACCTTTAGATATACCTTCCAACCTATATTGGTTCACAATTCCATAGAGAAAGGATGGCATGACAAAAATCCCACACTTGTAAGCAGTGTCTAATAGCTGAGTAAAGACTCATTTGGTGGCTCTACAACAAGAAGAGTTAATTCAAGTTAGAACCAAAGTGTAATAGCTTAAATCTTTTTTTTTTTCATTTGCATAATTGTAACTTCAAATTCTTCCTGTATTTAAAGCCTTTTCTAGTTACAGAAGTCTTTCATTTGGTGTAGAATACAGTGTATGTACCAGTACTTGAGTCATTATTTTCCTTAACAATTTTATCTGGCCTAAATATGCAGTCTAGAATGACAAACATATTATAAGTGAGCAATAGGTGACATTTTAATCCCATCTGATATGAAACATTTTATCATAATCTGTTCTGGGTACTATATGAATTAAATATGCATCATTTAGCATATTACATGGGCAAACCTCATATGGTGTGTTCAAGAGGCAACCTTTAACATACTAATATGCCTAAAATACATTTCCTAGGGAGAAAATTTTTGCTGAAAGGAAGTAGAGAGTGCATACTAGGGAAAAGCAGTCTACAGTTTTTCAGAAAATTTTTAATTTAAATCATTAGGAAAAAAAATGGAATGTTACTGGAATGTTTCTTCACCGGAAAAAATGCATACCTTTTATTGAAAATGCTAACAAAATAGGAGAAACATAATTTAGACAGAACATAGAAGATTTAACACCTGGCTTTCAATACATGATTTGATTGTGATCTTAGTAAGAAAGAAAGGATTCAATCTCAGCTAACACATTTTATCTTTATTTTCAATTTTGTTTGATGAGGAAGAAACACATCATCTTCTTTGTTTTAAAATTCACATTTTACTTGTGAACAGTGGTGATACTGCCTTGGGAAAAGTCCATTACAACACTATTTCTGAGGGGGAAAAAACCCAGTAAGAAAAACAATCTCACACTTTATCTCTACAAAAATCTAATCTTCTGAGCTGTTTCTTTTTCGTTTGTTTCACTAAAAAAAAATCCCTTACATATTTCATGTGGATTATGGTTAACCTTCCATCTTTGTCATTTTTGTGGGAGAAGAGGAAAAGAATTGTAGAGATTGACATTTTAATTTTTATCTGTCAAGAATGAAATATCTGAATGAGCACACACTCTAACAGGGCAGGGGGAACCTGACTGAGATCTTCACACTACATTCAAGTGAGGAAGCAGAAATTCGAAAAAGACTCTAGTGATCCACATTGAGGAAGAACTAGATTTTACCCAGTTTAGNGCAGTTTAAGTATCTAGAGCCTCCGTGTCTCTTATGACTGCAGAGAAAGAATGAGGATATTAACTTCCATATGCTAGTATCATCTTTTATGAACACCTGTCCCTCTTTGGGGATTTGTTGACCTCTTAAAACAATGTATTTCTTATCTGAATATTTATCATACATAATTTTGCAATAAAAAGAGGATAGATAAAAATAAAAACATGATTTCTTTATTTCATAAAAACTGAAGAGAATGAAAAGCTAACATTGCCCTTTTTTAGAAACTGATTGGGTGAAATGTGGAGAAAAGAAGTGGTGAAAAATGTTTTCTAGAAAGTGCTAAGAAAACAGCAAGGGAACTTCAGTGCTGGAAGTAAAAATCATGAAAGAAGGGCACTACAACACAGTAATCAGATTTCTTAAAATCCTAACGGCATTCAGAGTATTAATCCAAATTAATCACAAATCTTTGTGATTAATAAAAAACTATTGCCCTATCTTCTGAAAGTAATATTTGTGAGCCAATAACAGGCTCAAAATATTCTAGATCTGTTTGACATAGTTCCATCATATTTCATGAACAGGTGTGACCAGTAAAAAAACCTTTGCATATAGGCACTAGACTAAGATATAATATGCGATTGATGCATTTCATTTACAAGTCAACATCATATGAAATAATTTAAAAATAGTTAGGATTGACAGAGTCACCAATAAGTTAATGAGAAATGTCTTATGGCAGGGATATTCAGCAAGGTCCCATTTTCATACATCTGTTGCTTATATCTCACTTCTACAACAAATGCTTTATAGAAAACTTGGCAAAGAGAAGTAATTCTTAAACATGGTAATAGTTGATCTACCATATTTTGAGTCCTCACAATCTGTGTAACAAGCTAAAGCACTAAGATAATGTACTAGGAACAATAAAATCTAATTGTAAATGTTATGAAAACATCCCTTCCTCACCTTAAGTCTGCAGATTTCCAGGGAGTACAATAGTCAGTGCTTTTTAAAGAAATGTTGCTGCAATTTTGATTCTTTGAGGATAAGGAAGGAGTGTTCAAATAATCTTTTTTCTGGAGGAGGTAGTAATGACATAAGGCAGCAGTATAATCATGAATACATTGCTGTATAATCTTGCATAAAATCATGTTATTTATTATACATTTATAAATCAAGTTCGGTCTGCCCCAGATATATTTAAACACTGAGAAATAGCAAATATTTTGTATTAGTTTATTGGAAAAGTTTAGTGATTTGGTTAAGACACTCAAGCTGCAAATTTAGTGTTTTGATGAAGTTGCTTATTGATGTAGACATGAGTAGGCAGACAGACAATTAGTTGTTTCTCCAAAACAAAAGGTTTCCAAATCCTTGTTAAATTGTATTTCTGATTACCAGAGGAGAGAAAGGAGTTACCATGCTCTGTAATCATAAAGTCAATTCTAACTGAATGGTGTGGAAGTGAATAGCCCAGGACTTATTGTAAGTAACAGAAGTGCCAAAATGAAACTCCCTCCACCAAGGACCACCAGACTCTAGTACATTATTTCACTACACTGGCAGAGAAATTGGCAGAGCTTCAATGACCTCTGTTTGTAGAGAAATGCAATTTCAACACAGTGAATGGAGAAGGCTCTGTATAAAACTCTCCTGTGAAGCTGCCTTAAAGAAAAGAGATACACTTCTTTGAAGAGTATGAATAACTCCCACTATTTTTCCAAGTTAAACAGAAACTTTAAAAATCTGTGACCCTTTTGATAAGATAAAGAGAATACTACAACTCACAGAAATGGATAAGCCAGATACTGCATTAAGGGGTTTAAGATCTTCAACTCTATCTAATCTAGTCATCACCACATTTCATTTACCTCTTGATATTTACTCCAAGAACATTGCTCAGGATGGTAGTTCCCCTAAAATATTACAAAGTGCTTAGTCAGGCAATCATTTGTATCACTTGTAGGGTATCTGCTCCAAGGTATCCAAAAGAGCATTTTTTATTATTGCTTCAAACAGCTGCACAGTTTGGCAGATCTACATGGTGTTCTCCAAGTAAATTTACAAATAAAGCTTCATAAAACAGTAAGCATCCACAAATAGGGCCTCTGCCAGCCCCTGTGCCTCAAATTGCAACTGTGGCTCAAGTTAGGCAATCATCAGGTCTGAAGTGACAGAAGTATGGGGACTTAAGGTAACTTTAATTTACCTTCTCTACAGTCTTTGGAGAGAGACCTGTTCAGTAATAAAGAGCAGAAACCTAATTTAGCTGTTCCGATTAGTCTTGCACAGCATGGCATGTTCCTTTTTGGAGGTTACATTCCCTAGGTCAGGGTAGATTTTTCCAAATACCTCAGTTTTGTGCATCTCACAATTTCATTTTCAGCAGCAGGGAAACAGGCAGATTTGCTCATGTTCTCTGTTCGCAGTACATCTTTACACATATTAGAGTTTTATCATATATATAATTCTAGAATATGTATCAAAAATGACCAAGGTAAAGTCACACTGACAAAATAATCACTGATGTAACTCCATCCATCTCAGAAGAGATGAATCACATAGTTCCCCCATTAGTACTTAAGTGATTCAAAATCTACATTACATGGCAAGATAGCACAATCAACTCAGGCTCCATGGATCTCCAGTAACATACACCTCAATCAGGAGGGTACAAAAAGGCCTGTCAGGGTGGAGTTCCGGCCTTCCCCGAAAGGAATAACTTCTTTTCCTTCGGCTGAAAGCATTCATGGAGACATTGTATTAAAGTTTATGGAATTACACCAGAAATTAATTTGGTCTTCAGTGTTCAGAGTAAACAATGGCATTATTACTTTGTTCAGACCTCTCTGGTCTTAATGAACTGATCAGATTATTCTATTCAGAGGCTTCACAATGATGAGGACCATTATGTATTGTCAAAATATTCAGCACATAACATCCATAACACTGAAGTTTTGCTGGAGCATTCTAATGTTAAAGGCTGATAAATTAAGCAGCTTTGGAAGTCTCATTAAGTATGTCAAGCTGAATTGCCATACATTTTGCCATAGCTAATGGTTGGGTGACCAACAGTCATTCACAGCCGAGAGCATGAGATGATTATCTTATTAAGGTAGCTGAATGAGTGTTTAGAAAGGTGCCAAGCAGTAAAAAGCTGATCTTTACCCCTCACTGTTAATGAAGCTGATGAGAGAGGATCCTCTTATTCTTCTGTATTTATCTGTGCACTATCACAATTTTAAATCTTGCAAACTTTTCTCACTGATGTTACTAAAGATTTGAAACAAGTACTATTATAACTGTTTATTTTTGTAGATGCTGAAAGCTGTTGTATTATTTTAAGTGACAATCCATGTTCCTTTGAAGAACCCTTCTACAAAAGCATAACTAACATTTTTAACATGTCTACAAAGTGAGGAAAACACAGTGCAACAGCATTCATGACAAACTTTTGTTTTTCTCTTTTCTCATGTGTATGACTCTTCCCTGTAGGACTTAAATGGTGCCAAGCAGTGCGTGGTGGAACAGTGTAATTTAACAAATGTCAGACTAACCTGAGTTCTTTAATCTTATGCATTCACTGCTGTATACTTAGAGGTGCAAGGAATTCCTTCTGCTAAAGCAATTCTGTGTTAACTTTTACTCTGAAATTAATAAACCAAATTGTTCTGTTTATGTTTTTTGTGATTGGCAGTGTGCATATACAGACTGCCTTTTTCATGCACATTTTGTGATTATTTTTCCATCTCACATTTCAGTAGTTGAAATACACCCCCTTCCAATTTATTCCTCCATTAAAACCGTATGGCTGCATAATGACACTCCACAACATTTAAAAATCACCCCACTACACATAAAAAATATTTCAAATGCTGGTCCTGATCACAGATTATTTAAAATGGAAGTGAATTTTAATGCAAAATGTTTTAATGTAGATTTCAAGTCTCACTGGGCAGGTCTGACCTTCGTCCTAGTATTGCCTACACTCAGGTTTAAAGGCAACACAACATGTGCTTTGGAATTGAGGGGTGTTAAGTTGCTTTTATGTATTTTTGGTGTACTCCCATACTGTTTAGTTAGTGCATTGAATCAAGGAACCATGATAATTTTGCAACTGATGTAGTCTGGAAGCATATTGACATTCAGATGAATAAACAAGAGTCCCTTCCTTACAGCATTCCTCGAGTACAGTCATTCATACATGATGGTGTGGAGACATACTCTGGCTCTAAATTACAATCAAGCTTTTCAAAAGCTTTCAAAACTAGGGAAGGCACTGGCACTCAAGAATCTAGAATATAATTTCCTTCCGCTCAGCACATACACAAACAAATATTTTTCAAAACAAAAATACCACAAAGCAATTTACTGAATAATAGAAAATTCCTGCAATGCAAAGTCTAGTTAATGGCCTCATTCACAGTATCTCAGAATAATTAAAACACATTACTGCCAGTAACAAATACTCTGAACTTTATTAAATCCTGTCATAAACCCTCCCTATCAGTTTGCCGTATGAGTGCTGGGAGGGTTGCTCAATGCAATATCTTCTGACTGTCACCTCAGGAGCACTGCAGACTGTCCCCCATGGTGACCTTACTGACAGTCTTAAAAAAAAATTCACTGTATGTGAAATGTTGATTTACCTGGTTAATGTCATAGCTGATCTTTAACTCTTAAAATGCTGAGGAAACCCTGCATTAGCTTTTTCCTGTTTTGTGGCACAGGTACTTCTGCTGAGTGTTAAAATTCAAAAATCAATCCATAGAAAACTAAAGCTTTGAAGGAATAGACTGTAGGGTCTCAAGTTACAGGGACAGGACTCCCTTCTGAGGCTTTCAGTTATATCCTGGCCTAAACTCTGAGAACATTTCTGATATTCAGCTCAAATTCTGACCGAGGCTATAAGCTTACAGGGTCTGGTAAAAAATCAAACAAACTAACAAACCAACCGCTCCACCTCCAGCAATAACTTTTTAAAAGGTATTCTCTAAAGCTTACCTTTGCCATTAATAACATAGATGCTTTGTATAGAGATAGTAGGCCAACCCAAAGCTTTTGAATTAGAGAAACATCCTAAAATTGCATTTAAATTCAAATAATCAAATATATATTATTTTGTAAATTAATTAACAGAGATTTTTTTCACCTGTCTGCCTAAAAAAGTGACCTCTAACTTTCAGAAAAATCTGTTAGAATTTTCTTTCTATTTCAAGAAATTGGTCTGTTTCAGACAACTTTTAATGTAAATTATGGAATTGAGTGGATATTCTTCTTTCATCCTCTTAAACTAACATAGTCCCCAAATGTTCCCATCACTCGGGAATAGGCAACTTAAAATTTCACAATAAGAAAGGCATTGTTTAAGGATTGAGTGCATTTCCTGATTACTCTGCATTTCAAGATTTGGATGAGCACCAAATATTAAGACCTTTGTCTTCTGTACAGAGTTGTGAAATCTCAATGAGTTTCTAAATCTGCAGATAACAAAGCTTGTAGGGACTACAAATAAGCTGTAGGACAAGCTAGGCATTCAAATTAACTTGACAAGTGGGAAAGCAGATGAAAAGTAAAGGATGTTTATTCAGTGGGGACAAAAGCAAGGTTCTGCATCTAAGCATGAATAATTAGCTATGCAAATGTAGGACGTGGATCAAGTAGTTAGCAGTTTTACAGAGAAAAATATGAGGGTTGTTATGCATCAGTGATGAACATGAGTCAACAATGTTACAGTGTCAAGTAAAACCCAAATATCCCCCTCAGACAGCTGAAAATGAGAGTCAAGATGCATGAGGTGACCTCCTCCCTATGGACAGAACTGATCAAGCTTTAGCTGGAGCATGCCATCCAGCTCCTTGCTTTGATTTCCAAGAAACATGGACAAACTGGATAGAGTGAAACTAGGAGAATGAAACAGCTAGGGTTCATTACCTATGAAGAAAGACACAGTATTTGGAATTGTTTAGCTGAAAGAACAGAATCAGTAAAATTGTGCTGCTAGTCTGTAAGAATGAAAAAGTTCTTTGTAAAACAGAAGGGATTAACATATCTGTATACATGGTCTATAGGATAAGAAAAATTTGCATTTGCAATAATAAAGATTTGATTTCCTCTTCAGAAAATAAGCTTCTATTTCAGCTCTTCACCTTCCCTACCAACAGAAGTGAGATGGATATCATGTCTAACATGAAATTTATAACAGGTAAAAGAAATAGCTGTTAGGAATAAAGAAGGTGCAACAGATCCTACCACAGAACTTCTCTAAGCCCCTTACAGTATTGTTTCTATTAAAAACCTAGCAAATACACATTTCTGCATGGACTAAGAGGCAAAGAATAAGTGCAATGAAAGTATGTTGAGAAATCTATTCTCCCAGACCTTGATTCCAGTATTCCTTAACTGTGTAGAAGCACACAGGAGGAATATAACTGGCTCAGGCTTCTAACTATTATTTGGTATTAGAGGAAGAACATGTTCCTACCTTCACCAGTTTGGGCTGACATACTACAGATGGTTTTTCCACTTTCATAAAGAACAGTGAAAAATTATATCTAACAACTTATTCTACCAATAATCTGACACTGCTGACTCTTGTCAGTTAGGTACTTATTCCCATGAACAGTGCTTAGCATGCATCCTGTGTGTATGTGTTTGCTTGGGGTTTTTAAACAAACAAGAAGAATATACAGTCCAACATTTGTACACCCATCAACCACCTAATTCATTGGTTTAAATTACAAATCAGATATCCTGATGCAAGGCTGAAACTCTGCAAATGTGGTATAGACAGTGGATACCAGTGAATTATGGGAATAAATGACAGAGTTGTGCCATTCCATATCTCAAGAAAAGTGGTTGCTTTCTAGGACTATAGCAAGTACTAAATGCAAAAGCCAGAAAGACCCTGGAGCTTTAAGAAACATGAAAAATCCAAAGACCTGGGCCCTTTTTGTAGCAAATAAGCCATCTAGAAAAGGGTTTTCACTGACTCGTCTAAGGCTCATACTAGAGAACAAATAATATCAGAGGTAAACATCATAACTGACAAGTGAAGCCAAACAGAAACAAGTCCTGAGAGTTAATATCAAACTTATCTTGGAGTTATATTTATAAGCCAGAGATACATAGAGCTGCATTTCAATAGTAAGGGATTGTTGTGCACAGATGGTCTGTGGTGCTGCAGCAGTATCTATATTTGCTATCACAGTTTTAAAAAAAAACAAACACCAAACCCACAAAACAGCTATGTCATTGCTTTGAATCTAATCTTTCCCATCATCTAAATTCTCTTCCTTGAACTAAACATACTGAGGATATTTTAAGAAGAGAAATCACCATACAAAGTGGTCAAAGGCCTCATACAGCAAATGGGACAGGAAGATGAAAATATATATACATCTCAAGTGAAAATAATGCCAGGCAGCAGCTACTGATCTTCATACAATATTTGCTAGGCTGTAATGTTTTGTAAATTAAATTAAATTAAACACAGCAAGCAGTACTTAGTTAATCCATAAATGTATTGGCTTAAGGAACAGTTCTACCACATGGTGTTATTTAGAAACCTGTGGGGCTTTTAGAAGTCAAAAATTTCACTCTGCAAAAAAGCTTTAATTCCTGTTGCACTGAACTTTCATAGTAACAAATTTCAGAATACTTATTGGCAAAAATAACAACATTGACTCAGATAAAATGCAATTTATCATTGGGAAAACAGCTAGACAGAGATTAGACTTTAGGACATATTCTTCTCTTGATATATGTGCTTAATTCATCTCAGCACTAAAGGGTATTATTTGCATGTTTCAGAACAGACTATATGCCTCTCAACCTTACTGCAATATGCAGGTTCCATTTCAAAAATGAATGGGTGTTAAGCACAAAGTACTTAAGATTACTAATGATATGAATAACATGACTGCATCATGCCATAAGGGTTCAAAGCATGGTTAAAGGAGGTTTAAGGCAGCAGCACTCTCCACCAGATAACTTCTGAGGCCATCAATAGGTTTGCTTTTACTTATTTGTGTTTGCTGTGTTCAGCTAAGAGACCGTCTCTCTTATTCCATGTATCAAGGCCCAGTCACAGACTCCTGCATTAGAGCTTGCCAAAAATCATGCCATACAAAGAAGTACATTACATCAGCAACAACTCCATGCTTTAAAATGCTTATGTCATTGTTATAAATGCATAAAGTATTTACAATTTGCTTTGGAGAATTAAATTATGACCAGAAATCAGTTTTGCTGCATTATTTCTTCATATTGGTCACTAATTTTACATAGCCCTGGACAAGTAACTCAGCATCTATATGTCAATTCATTTGGGGTTAACAGTCAGGCTCGATTTTACAGGTATGTTCCAACCTTAATGATTCTATGATCTCTAATGTACACGAGGTTTAACTAAAGATTGCTCACTTGAAACACCACTATTTGGCAAGCCATTTTCTTAGGTCATACAACTGCTGCAATAAAGATTAAAGTTGTGCCAATATGAAATATGAGGTAAAACACTTGCAGTACCAGGCAGGAATAGAGAGGAATGAGAGGAAACATAGGATATCAAAACACCCACCATATTTTCAAGGACCCCATCCAGTTTGGCTTCAACACGGACTGTGGAAGGAAATCTAGCAAAATATTTTACTAACTTCATAAAAAAAGTGGCCAGATGCAACCCCAGATATGTTTATACTCATGACACTCCAGTGCTGATCAATAGAGATGTCTTGGAGAGTGACTCAAAGCATCCAAAGCAAATTAAGAAAAGGAAGGAATTTGACTGCAGGTCCATTCAAATGCCTGCACCAAGCAAATAATCAAACTTTGGAAGAAACTGACTTAAAGCATAAAAACCCAAACAACCAATTTCATGCTTCCTCACCTCTTACTATATTAGCAATGCAGCAACACGTCACACTTATCCAAGATTATAATCTGATCCAGAAGTAATAAAAATTTAGAAGAACATAAAGTATTTGATAGATCTGTACTTTTCTCAGTTTTCTTGAGTTGACTAACACATTTTCAGGAGGCAGAGTGAAAGTAGAAAATAGAAAGTAGAAAGCTTTCCTGAATAATTTTAGAGATATCCTACTATCAAAATAGAGAAATTAATACTGATCTAGTTTTACATCCCACCTACATGTAGTTACAAATAGAAATGTATAAAGAAAACCCTAAACCCCTTTAGGTGACAGAAATACTACTTTTGAAGTGTAAAAAGAGTTTCATGACAATATCTGGCAGACACAGTATACAGACACTGTTTTTCCTCTTCAAGAAGAAAAGAAGGAAAACTTGCTTCAAAACTTACAAAAAAGTGCAGAAAAATAAATCCTTAAACTGGTATCCATTGAAATGACTTGGGAATATCGGCGGTTCCCCTGAGGGATGTGCAGCTCTCCACCCAAGGGAGGCACATTCCCTCCTCTCCTAAACAAATTGACGATTTTTTTTTTGTCAGTTAAGACAGAGTTGGATAGCAAGGGGCAAAGGCAAAATGTAAAACCCTTTCCTATCCCCCTTAATTCCAGTTTATTCCCCGTTTGGGCCCTGGTCCGTTCTGGGTTATCCCTTATTCTGGATGCTGACCCAACCAGTCTGTGTTTGCCCCCATTCCAGATCCCAGCCGCGATCCGGTCCGGGTTTCCCCATCCCAGATCCTAATCCCAAAACTGTCCGGGACGTTCCCATCAGGATCCCCCGGCTCCCCTCCCTCATTCCCGGGCCGCGCAGGGACGCGGGGATGATGGCCAGCCCTCAGCAGTACCTCCCTGCAGCTCCTTTCTCCTCAGGGTTCTGCTCCAGCAGGAGTTCCTTTGCACTGGGCACACTCCCTGGGGATAAACCCGCTCCTGTGCGGGTTCCTCACCTCAGGGCAATCTCCCGCTCAGTGTCACCGGGATGCTTTTCCCTGCCTTCCTCGCTGCCTGAGGGTGGTGTTCCAGCAGGTGTCCCCTGAGGCCCCTGCCCGTGGCTGAGGGCTCGGCCGTGCCCTTGGACCCGCTGGAATGGGCTGTACCTGGCACAGGGCGGCGCCGACATCCCTTCACAGCCCCTCAGCCCCTCACAGCCCCTCAGCCCCTCACAGCCCTTCACAGCTCCTCATCCCTCACAGCCCTTCACAGCCCCCCATCCCCTCACAGCCACTCACAGCCCCTCATCCCTCACAGCCCCCCATCCCCTCATAGCCCAAACATCC
>VWZG01009944.1:0-116373 GCA_013396735.1 Grallaria varia | reverse complement strand
CCCCCATCCCCTCACAGCCCAAACGTCCCCTCACAGCCCGTCAGCCTCTCACAGCCCAAAGGTCCCCTCACAGCCCCAACGTCCCCTCACAGCCACTCACAGCCCCTCACAGCCCCCCATCCCCTCACCACACTGACCCAGTCCAGACCAGGGGGCCTTGGCATCACCTGGGCTGTTGACTCAGATCCCCTGAGAAATGTCTGATTTATAAATCTGCTATTTTAAAACAGGAGACTCATCTGAACGAGTGGCACTGGGCAATGTCGCACTGGGCGCCAAGATGTTTCTTCTCCCACCCTCTCCCCACACCAATAAGCCCAAACCTCACTTTGAGAGAAGCTGCTCTTAAATCGTGGCATTAACACTTGCCATCTAATTAAGGTGTTTGTCCTCCATTTCACACTGGTCATTGGCCACCACCGTGTTCAGGGAATGGATCCCATGAATATTGATGTACCATTCACCAAAACCTAAATGTGGGTGAGAGCCATCCATGCCTTTCTGGGATGGGCTCTCACTGCATCCTTTACTCCAAAGAGTCAATGATCCATGCCCTTATGGGACGGGATCTCACTGCATTCTTTACTCCAAAGAGTCAATGATCCATGCCTTTCTGGGATGGGCTCTCACTGCATCCTTTACTCCAAAGAGTCAATGCCCCTTTGACGCCCAACCAAACTGGCAATTAGTTGTCAAGGCGCAGCTAAAACGACAAAATAAAACCTGTAGATTTAATCAGCATTTCCATGGTAGCTGAAATTATGCTGCTTAATGTCTGGAATGGGTTGCAATAAAAGTGAGTTGACTGCATATCCCCGAAAATTGATTCCTGGAAGAACAGTCAAACACAATCACTTCAGGAAATAACATTAAAAAATATTAAACCACAGGGCTCTTGCCTTAAAACATGGGTATAAAATCTAAATCTCTTTAGGACTATACCAAATTTAGCCATAGATTTAGCTAGAGAAAATAAATATAGAAAGGGAGATTTTGTTTGGAATAAATCTTCATAACAGCCTAGCTGATTGCTTTTTCATAAAGACTACTTCTTCTGGGGGGAAAAAAAAAATTAACTCTCCTGATGCTTTGGATATTTGAGGGGTTTTGGTGAAATATCTCATGGTTTTCATTTTGCAGCCAGAGACAATAGTGCTCTCTCATCAGAAAATAGTCTATGAAAAATAGTAAAAAACTTGAGTTGAAAATGGTGAGTTCCACTTCATGAAGTTGTTCTTGAGAATGTTCTTGAGGTGGTGCTCTGATGCATGCTGGGAGTTTAGGCATGGTGTTAAAACTGGACTTTACCATCATTCCACATGTAACAGATTTACCTGGACAAGTAAGGTATCCAACAAACATTTGGAAGATAAAACTATCTGATAAACAAGAGTGTTGTGTCTATGTTACTATAGACACCAACTTCACAACAACTCAAGAAGCATACACAGATCCGTGACTACAACATTTTGGGTATTGAATGCTATGCTACTGAGGTTCATTCTTAGGGTTTTTTTGCAGGTTGACAACTAAGCTTTCTATGTCTCAATACATTGTGATTTTGTACAAGGTATTTGGAAAAAAAATATGGAAATTTGGATTCATTTTGCAATCCTGCTTCTGGATAATGACACAGAAAATGCTTCCATCATGCAAATTAATCTTGTGGAGAGATGTGACAGAGTGATGTTAACTATCTTGTTGTCGAACTTTAAAGCAATATCCAATTTTTCTTTAGCTTTTGTAAGCACTTAAATCAGAATGTTTTAAAAAACAAAGTAAATAGAAAAAGGAACTTTATTAGCTTTACCTACATGTCCATTTTATGTTGATAATGTCTGGTGTTTGAAAGCTGAAGCTCTAGGAAGGAGTAATGAGTTCACATTTTGTCATTGTCTGCATGACAAAAAAGGACAAGTGCAATAACAATACAGCAGATATTAGGATTTTCACAGTTAGCAGCCTGCCTGTCACACCTCTCATTATCCTACTTGCATGCAGATGGTTTTTACAGTATTTTTCCTAAGCATCTTGTAATACTGAAATGAATTCTGTAAAATTACTTACCATATGTTTATAAATACTGTGTACATAATCATTACACATAGGCTAAAAGAGAGGGACATTTGCATATAGGAGCTGTCAGGTATCTGACTAATGGACAACTTTATTTATATACATATCTTACAATTTGTTGCAGGTGAAGATTACTTCTGGGAGAGGAATTAAAGACAGTTGGTTCAGCGCAGTCTCACTGTCTTTATATTGAACTACCTAAACACAGTTTGAAAAGTCAGTAGATGTTGTGTGGATACCTATCTTTGCTGCTACACATACATAGCCAGACACTTAGTTCTCATCCCAACTGAATATTCTGCAACTAGTACCAGCTATGTGACAGGTACTTTGGATCAAATACTGATATCAAAACAGTAAAAATGAAATAAATATTTCAGTAAATGCCAAGCCTAAGGGCTGCAACAAGAACTTTAAGAAATATCAGAACAGGTGCCCATCAAGAGAATTCTTCTTACAAATACTTACTTATTATTAATGAAGGATGTGGGTGAAGTGCTGAGCTCTGAGTGGCTTAAGAGATGCACCACTTCTTATTAACAAATTAATAGTAAAGTTACTGTGGTACTTTGTAGCTCACAAATACACAGGGCAAGAGCAATGATAGGAAACGAACAAGGTGATGGGCCAGCAAGAGCCAAGTACATGGAATGGACTGCAAGACAGAGTAGGAAGATATAAGGCAGGTAATTTTATCCCATCTCCTGCCATGGCTGTCCCATCTGCCAGCTGATCTCTGTAACTCACAGAACATACTGCAGTTGAATTACCTGGGTTCTGCCTGGCAAAGAGAGTGGCTGGCAACCTGGCAAGAGCTTGTTCCACCTGTTATGTCTTTACATTTTAATATCACTGTTTACCATTGCTGTTGCTTTTACCACTGGCTCCCTCAAGAAATATACATAGTTAGATCTGTAACAGTATTTTTCTACTCTGTGTAAAAACCTTCTTGCTCTTCTTTTGGGTCAATTTGTAAATCAGAGTTACAAATATCATCATTAGCAACCTGTTTACATTTATATTGTGCATATTCTTAATAATAAAAGGAGCTGTCCTAAAAGGGAGTGGACCTTGGTCTAATACTAAAATAAAGAGGTCATCCCCATTTATTTTGCTGCTGCTTCACGCAATGGTCAATTACTTTCAGCTAGATATCCCTAAAACTACTGAATGTGAATTTGTTTTTACCTTTGGTTCTAGTTCTTCCCCTTTCTTCTAACTCACGGAATTTTCTATTGTAAACAATCTTTGTTTTGATCTTTGTTTTAGCTAACTTTTTGTCTAAAGGGCTTTTGTGTCTCAGTCCACACAACATGACAGTGACTCTCCGTGCAACCTGTTATTTTCTTTCCCTGTATGCATTCTGTAGAAGCTGTTAACTCTGCATTGAGAGATGTCCCAGAATGGAGGTGCTGAATTACTAATGCACATGTAGGCATTCAGAAAATGTACCATATGAATCCCAAGTAGCATCTAATCTGACATTATGGCCTATTCATCACACAGTTAGTCTCAGATAGCAATCACAGTCCACAGTCATGTTGTGCTAAGAATCACACAGTACTTTGTTACATTCACTTTCAGAAAAGCTGTTCCAGTCTAACACATAAGCCTAAAAATAAAATTGTCATGTTGGAATTTTCTCAGTAATTGTAAATCCCCTTGTAATAAACTAATATATTTGTCATTTAACAAACACCTGATCTTTTTGGTTGCTGCATGTCTCTAGTCATCAAAATGGAATTGTTATAGCTGTGTTCATCTAATATGGAAATACAATATAACTACCGTTCTTCACTAGATAGACCATATTTTGAAAACTGTTTCAGGAAAATTCATGCCAGGGATGTGTGTACTGAAACTGGTTACAGCAATAGCTGTTAATCAGTCTTTAAAAACTAAACAACAAAAAAGACGTTCCCATGCATTATGTGAACAGCTCAAGAAGCCAGACATTCCAGGACAAATTATTCAAAGCTGTCATTTGCTTCCTTACACATGCTCTCCAGAAGCTTCCATGGCATTTCAGATGAGATGCTTTGAGAAAGGACACTGACTTTGTTGCTGCTTCTGTGCCTGCACCACACAGGCACTTCTAAGAAAGGCTCAGACAAAAAGTTTACAGTCTACATGCACTAAAATGTATGCATACCTGTTCTACACTCTCAAGGATAAAAAAAGCAGGAAGGAACCCCACCTACTTCATTAAAAATAAAATGTCTCACTAGTGCAGCAACACTTTCAGTTTTTTCATTCTAATTTTGTAGCTACAGGAATCATCACACTCTAACCTGACTCCTCTGAACATCAGACTTCTCATTGTGTGGTGCAGTTTGATGTTAAAATACATTCATTGACGAGCTGCAGAGCTGAGGCACCATGCACTATTCCCCATGTATCTTTGTTTAGTGGCTCTGCACAACAGATGGAATTTTATGTCATGCAGCATTAGGCTACTGTTAAATTTTAATTTCAATTAATGGTCTTTATACTCTTTCTTTATGCACACCAGGGATATTTTAGGCATCCATTTCCCTTTAATTAGCTTTTATTGCTGAATTCATTCTGAATCTCTGGAAGTCATTAGATTCTCTAGGATTCGCAGCTGAATTTACTTACTCTCTAATAAAATTAATTAGTCCTTCACAAAAAAAATTAGCTAAATTTCGTCTACCTGTATACATATAGGTATGTACTGAAAGTCTGCTGTTTCTACATCTCTCTTTCAGGTATAGTCTCTTATTTTTAATGTTGACTTTTATCCTTGTTTCTAACATTACCATTTCTCAGGTTGATGCTTTGCCTACTTCACTTAAAATGAACCCTCTTTCAAGGGCTTTGTCTCCTAGATTATGGCACAATATCACTTATACACTAATCTCTGTCATAAAGCTGTTATGTATTGCGAGTTTCCTTAGAATATTGTACTCACTGTAAAACTGCACAGAGCCTTAGAGCCTAAGGCACAGGTAATTTCCACAAGTACTGCTCCAGAAACTCAGATGATGGAGGCTGATAAATTGTAAAAAGTATGAAAACTTTTATTGGTCTGTTTGAAAAAAGAGAAACAGCTATGGTAATGTAAGAAAGAATGGAGTCAATATATACTCCCTCTCCCTCCCAGAGATTTACTAGAAGAAAGGGTCAAACTTTTTATGCTCCTGGGAAAGAAAGAAAAAGGCTGTGCTGCACACTACTAGTGTGACTACTCTGTATTTTTACCATTTGGACAGTTGCTTATAAAAGGTCTTGGTTAGCTTAGTGGCACAACATTAAGCTCTAATTTATCACTGTGCTATAACTATGAAAATTGAATAATATACCTTCAGGGGAGAGGCAATGAAAGATTTCGTACTGTATGGATTACAGTGGAATATTTATGGCACTAGTTAAGAGTCTGCAACAACTTTTGTGTTAAACTCTAATTTTAAGAGGCATAAATTATATGTGGTCATTATATGGCCACAGCACAAGTAATTTGTAAAATATTACAATATTTATAAGACTAAGAATTGAACTTAACACATAAATAGTTTCCTTTATTTACACTTTTCATAATATCAGCACACAAACTGCATTACTTTTATAAACTGGTTATGAACTTACAATAGGCATTTATATCTATTCACGGATCTAAATAAAAAAGTACATTTATACTACAGACACCATATGTCACTAAGTATATGGCCATACTGTTACCACTGTATTTATGGACATAGCAATGCAGTTACAGCAGTGTTGTTGTGGTCACTTTCTGCAGTTGAGTGCATCTCATGTAGTTATTAATTTTATTTAAATGCATAATTTCAAAGGACCTGGCTTCACGGTGGCAACACCCTCACAGACAAAAGATGGTCTTTATAGCAGACAGGCAGCTAAAATCAGGAGTGTTTAGCATACAGGCAAGGGTCTAAATGCTGCTCAGATGCAAACATGCAAACCATGCTGTCACAGGAAGCATAACAGCTGTAGCAGCATGGAAGGTGGTTTATTTCCTTGTCTAATTTGGCATTCCCATATGTAGGGTATTCTCACCAAATTAAGTCCAAATTCCCTGTTTAATAGAAGAGAAAAAAAAAATGACAGGGAAAGGCACTTCAGAATTGCCCACCAATTTAACATTTTCCTGGTTTGTTTCTGTAGTAATTCTGGATTTTTTTTTTTTACATCCTGATCTTTTTTTCAGTCAGATTCCACATACTAGACCTGGGAACAGTTCTTGTCTTTATTTAGTTTATTTCCCTTTAGCTCTTCCCTGTTTGCCCAGTGCATGCTCTTGCAAAGCCCAAGCCTCTTCCCTCTGTGCTACAGGCCAAGTGGACATGAAGAAAAGAACAAAGCTGGCTTGCGGGCCCATGAAAAAGTGCAAAAAACCAAATTAAACAGACACATCCAAAGGAATGCTTTACACTGTGTCACAGTTTTGGTGCTCCTGCTTAAATCTACAAACCACTACCTACTATCCTGTTGCTTAGCTTGCAGGGAGAAAGAGACAAGCTGTAGCTGGAACAGAAAACCTCTGGAGAGGGGTTAATTCTGCAGGGTGGTTTATGGTCCTCCCCCAGGGAAGTCCACTGAATGCTTCATAGCAGACTGAGTATTTTTTCTCCACTGCACAAAAGGAACCTCACTCAGGTATTGCCTCAGAAAGGCAGAAAGCCCACAGCCCTTTGCACCCTCATCAACAAAAAACAGGTAGACGAAATGGTCCATAACAACTGAGTCTGTCTAAAATTGTCTCCATAAGGGGCAAGAACAGACATTGCTGAGCACCACACGGCAAGGCTGAGGTGTGTGAGCAGCAATGCACATTACCAACTGATGCAACTCAGCTGCCAAATTAACTACTTAACTGAGCAGAGACTCCCCAGTTCTGTTTTAAAGATTCCAATTTTATTTTAACTCTCTTCAAGTCTGGTTTTGAAGAATAATCCTAATATTCTGGTGGACTTCCCAAGTTTTCACACTTTCCAAACAGGAAAAAGCAAAATTACTATTTTGTTCTATGTGTAAACACTCAGCATTCATTCCATAAGAAACTGGGAAACAGAAATGCTTCTTTCATCAGAGTCTTTCCCTCTGTTTGGGGGAACTTCAGTTTAGAGAAAGAGTGGACAAGATTGAAAAAAACCTTGTAACTCACTTGATCATAGACTTTTCCAGATGAATAATACTGTACCTCAATATAAAAAAATAAGCACAGAAGTAGCTTAAAGAATTAGATCACTCAAGGAAATTAAAAGGCTAAATTTGCTTTGCCTTTATGGAACAACTGGTGAAAACAAAAGCAAGAATGATTCCAAATGGTATTTTCTTAGGCTTCTTCATTATTATTTCCAGGCAGTGCTTTTTCACAAGATTAAAACAAAAGTAAGTAAATGTATTTATAGAAAATGTTTAAATATTCATGGTCATGAAACATGGCACAGCCTCATTTTATGTTATTCAGACTCATAAAATGCGAAATAAAATTATATTTTCCCCCAATTCAACCTTTTTAAAAAAGAAAATGCTGACTAAAACAAAAGAATCATGCAAAACAGATGATCAGAATAAATGGATGATATGAAGTAAGGAAGCTAATTGAAAAGCTTTCATTTTTACTCAAAAGCTATTATGTGTTTTCATCTAGGGTTTTTGGGTTTGTGATTTTTTTTGGTTTTTTTGCATAAATAAGTTTAAACAATGGGTAATACAGATTTATTTATGAATTTGTTAGGCTGGAATTTTAAATAGTCTCAAAAACTCAAGCTGGTCAAAAATTAAATAATATAAGCCACCTGCTCCAATTAACATACCTAATTTCATCTCTGCTTTATGTAGCCATTTTTCCCATGAGCACATTCCACATGCAAAATTTGGAGCACCAGTGTGCTTCCTTTGTTTTATATTTTCAATATTATTTAGTTTTGCAAACCTTCAATTTTTACTTAATCCTCATTCAAACAAATTTATTTTTTTAAATATAAATGTTATTAAGACTTACTGGTTAATCAAGTAGGGGTTTGGGCTTTTAGTTTCTTGTCTTTTTTTTTTTTCTTTTCTTGTTAAACCTGATGCATATTCCTGATGTACATGCAATTTTTGCTTTAAATTACTGATGTAACAGTCCCCTGATATTTTTGAGCACTTGTCTTTGAAGTATCACATGTGACAGCACTTGTCTTTGAAACATTCAAACCTGTTCCTGCCAGTCATGGGCTATAGAGTCACTTCACCACAGAAACCCGTAAGCTGCAACTGCGTGTCATTGCTACCCTTCAAAGGTTTTTTTCCTTCTGCAGCTTTTGTTTGGGATTATTTTATTGTGTCAGTGACTAACAGGCCCCCTTGGATTGTCATCCTTTATCCCCTATTCCTGACAGCTGCAAAAGTACTGGCTTCCTTTTTTAATCATTAAATGAATTGTTGCAGGAACAGGGAACACTACAGTTTCCTCCACATAACGTTCTCCAATCAGAAAATTATAATTTCTCAGATTCATTAGCACAATATACTAGGAAACAGCTGCATAATTTAACTTAATTGTTAAGCAATACCTCATTATAGCTAGACAGTAAATTCAGCAGTTCACGTTTTCTGTGATTCTCTCTTCTTTTCAGTGCTCACATCATGTTCTCTTTTTTCATCTGCCTTACTTCTCCCAAAGGTGCTGGAAAAAAAGCCATATTTGAAATAAAAATTATTTTAATCTTCTTTAAGAACCAGTTTAAATTCATGGTAGATACCTAAGATTCAAACTGATAGGAGAGTAAGCCCCTCCAGATAACCCTGGAAAGTCTGATAGCAGATATTCATATATTTTTTTAAAACGAATAAAAAAATCCCATCCAAAATCCAAGACCAACTAATCATTCTGTTTTGAAATACATCTTAACTTCTAAAGGCCTGTGATAGCCGTAAATATTGTTCAGCAGAGGAGAGGTGGACAGCTTCAAAAAGAATACAACTGAATGCAGATGTGGTAAGCACCTAACGTATGACTTGTTTTAAGACACTATGAGACAAGAAACTGTTTGCATTCCCCACTAGTTCATATAAGAAAATGTAATATATGGTACGAACTTGATCAGGCAATGTTGGCAGGCTAACACCCTCTCTTCTCCAGACATGCAGTGAATCTGGTATTCTTTCTTTCCTTCTTTCCTTCTTTTCTTTTCATGCCTTAGCACTGGTTTCATCCTAAACCAATTTATTTTTAAATCTTCTTCACTTCCAAGTTTGTGTTTTTGTTGTTTTTTTTTTAATTTAGTACTTTCTGTGTCAATTTTAACATATTTATGCAATTATATTTGAGTTCAATGGCAAGACTCATCTATTTGCATAATGTCTTTACATTATGTCTATGTGCTGATTCCTAACTCCCAGGCAAGTTATTAATTTACTAGATTCTCTAGGTTGATGAAGGAAAAAATTCCACTCAGTTTCTATATTAGACATATTATGTTTTAAGTAACTATTCCAAATATACATCACTTTCATTGCTGCCATTGTCTAACCAGGGGTTTAGGTACCTCTAAAATATTTATATTGTATCATTAAATAACAACACAAAAATCCCTTAAAATTGCCAGGAACTTACTGGAGTGTTACCAGCCCTGCTGGTCGTGGTTTCTGCCTCTTTGGACCAGAAGCTGTCCTGTGTTCTGGATACCAATTGAGACTGCCCATGCTATCACAACTATGAGTGACACATCTTGCTCTGTTTTTAGTATTCGTACATTTCTTTCTTATATTCTTAACCAAGGGTTCATATGGCATGTGGGAGGAGGAAAAGATTTTACCACAAAGGTGGTACTCACCCTCCAGCCTCCTGGAAGAGATCGTCTCTAGTGTGGCCTCTCCAGTGCTGAAAATAGAGGACTTTGCATCTTCATTTGTAAGTCTACTTTCAGTCAGGCAAAAAGCATACAAAACTCATTTTGAGTAAGAACGGTAAGTGTTAAGAACCACCATTTACATTCCCCGCTGTAAGTCAGGACTGTTATAAAGAAGCACTCAAGAGAGAGTAGGAAAACTTCAATGACCTTTCTTCTTGTCAGTTCTATGTACTAAGAGCAATCAGCAATTGAAGGTGTTCAACAGCTGTAGCCAAACATTAAAAAAAAATGAAACTTTGGACCTTTTCAGGAAGATTTTGGGGTTTTGTTCTTTTGCTATTGTTCGCTTTTGTTCCCTTTTATGTTCACAGAGATTAAAATAAAATCACTTGGATACAAGAAACAGTAACACTAGGAATCTGAAAGTGTTTAGCCATACCATGTAATTACTGATAACAATGAATCATCCCTGTAGCTTCTGATCTGTGTAATTCTCAATCCATGGAAATTCAACCAATTTCTAATAAATCTGTCATTAACAAAAAAAAAATAAAGAAAGGTTTTTGCATATTTATAACCATTTAATAATCAAATGTTGGTTGGGTTATTTTATGATTACTGCACATCTTAATACAGCCTGACTTCATTAGATCAACTGAAGAAGTAGAAACTGTAGATTGGTTTTTCTGCTAAGAAATACCAGCATCATCTGATTTCATTGATACCTGTCTAGTTTGTTTGCCCTACTGTGGATTAATGCATAATCCTTGCTCTTTCTCCCTCATGAGGAAACAAAAAGGTCCTTATCGCTACACCTGAACCTTTATATGCAAGATGTGACAGTTCAGATTCTGACAAAACATGGTGAAAATACCTAGCTGTGTATTAGTATGCAATTATGCAATGAAATGTGCCTCTAGTTATACTAAAGGGAATGACTAATTGGCTTCCTAGCCTGGTCATCTAATTAAAGTAAGCGGAACTATAGTCATTATATTTAGTTCTTAGGAGAGCCAGTTACTTTCTGTTGATAATTACAGAAGAATAGGAGAAAAACAGGCTTGCAAGTGTCTGCATAAGGGAAAGAATATTTCACTTCTGTATTAGAGAAGGGAAAGGAAAAGAGTTTCACAAATATGTGGTGAGATTTAATTTTAAAGTTATCATTTATACCAATGCTATTTCCTTGCTACATCAAAAATGCACTGTTTTATTTAGAAAAGGCATTAAAATAAGTGTAAACATGGGAGAAGTGAACATCTGCTATGAAATATTGCTGAGATACAAAAAAAATAACTTCATTGCCTGACTTCATAAGTGTCCACAGCTATAGAATTAATGTTTTCAATGTAAAATCAACCTTTGTGTTACGAACAGTACCTGACCTCAGTGATAAGGATTAACAAAAGTGCTCCCTGTGGCAGAAGCAGTTTCTTGCCCTCTGCTTCCAGCCTGTTGAAAAACACACTGTGGCTGTGGGAACTTCCTTTAGTGTAGAGTTATATACTGCATATTCTATCATTCTGTTTTATACAAGTATCTTAATCACAGACTTCTTGCATGTTTGATGTATTGTGAAGGCTCTGGTCATGTTATGGACAATTTTCCTTTGCCTGTTCCAAGAGGAAAAGTGGTTTTGACCAAGTCAGAACCCCATTAAGAGTATTTCTCAGTATGATTCAGCATGTCTGAACATTATTTAATGAATCTGATTATGAGTTCACGGTTCCTAGTTAAAATTCAAGAGTACGTTAGATGAAGAAATTGCACCTGTTTAACCTGAAGATGAATCAGGTCTTCCAATGAAAACATGTCAGAGAAGGACAATAACCTAGCAAATTGAAAAATGCTAAAGAGTGACAGCTGGGGGTTTTTTTCAACCAAGTCCCCAGAGAAAAGTTTGTCAGTCTGCTGTTGTAAAAATATTTACAAGAGGTTCTGATAAAATCTGTGTGTCTGCTTACAACAGGAAAAAATGCAGTCCTTCTGTGGACAGCATAGCAGCTATGAAAACAACATAAACCAAAAAATAAATCTGAAATGCAAAACCTAAAAACAATTATTCAAGCAAGTATAACTTGCCTAATATGCTAAAGTAAACAATAACTCTATTAGCATATTTTGCAGTTCCCTGATAGCCAACCATACTTATCAACAAGGAACTGAGTCTTCGTTTTGCATGAATTAACCTTCATCTTTATCTCTCAGAGTTTTTTGAATGGCAAACACTGTAACGATGATTGAGATTAAAATGTTAGCCTGAAGTCAGATACCTGATACAATGGATGAATCCTTAATTCACTTTTAAATTGCTTAAATAATGTTACATTCAAAATTTTCTGCATGAATGAACATTAATTCAGCCAGGAAAGAAACGTTGCCATGTTTAATTCAATAGTTTAAAAAATTTAGTTATTAAAAGATTTTAATTTAGCATTTCCTTTGGTATTCTATGTCATGTTTTGTAAGATGCATCAATAGGCCATGATAGAGATTAAACAAAGCTGTAAAAATTCTGCCCAAATGGAGTATTTGTTTTTATTACAATAGCTTTTGAAACAGAAAACTATGACAAAAATAAATCACATAATTTGATAGCAGATTAACACAATCCTGGCCTCTGTTTCTGCAGCTGTTCACTGATGGGCAGGTAACAACTAATAAAGAGGACTCTTGAAGCCTAGTGGTTTTGATTCTCTTATTTATCACTGACACTTAGATGTCATTCCTTGAAAAATCCTAGAAGATTGTAAGAATTTCTAAAATTCCCTAAACTGTTTAAAATATTCCGATTTTTATAAACTATCAAGTGAATAGTTCAATGGCATAAACCACATCAGCATTAATCTGATTAAATATTATATTTATTAAGAGATAAATATAGGAAAGCTCACATACTATGGGTAGAAACCTACCACTGCTACTGCAGTAAAATTTTAGCTTTATTTCTCACACAAATTCCTTAAAGTAAAACATTCATGTTCTGTAAGAGATTGTATAATTAGCAGAAATAGATCCTTCCCTATGAATCAGGGAACCCTACATTTTTATTTCTTCCATAATTTCCTAAATCTCCATATTCATTAGAACAGATAATACGTTAGCTCTCCACCTCCCTGCTGCAGCCTTAGAAGTCTTGAAGGGGGTCTGGCAGCAATCTAAATTGAGGGGCTTTTAAGGTAATAGGCTATCCCAAATGGTTTGGGTAATAAGGAGGAAAAGATTTCCGATAAAGTTCAAGAACTCTCTTTCTTAGCTCCAAATTAAGTTATGTGATTTTAATCACTAATATATCCCTGCTGCTCTGCCAGTCTGGATTAAGGATCACAGTGCTCTCCTTACATTTCTTAGCTGAGCTTTGGGGATCTTCTACCGAAATCAGTTTTTCAAGCTGGGAAATTACAAAGAGCATTTGGCAAGAAAGTTGCATCGGGCCAGGTCCCAGACCCTCCTTTGTGCAACAGCAGAACAGAGAAATCCAAAACTTAGAGCTTTTCTATAGAAAATGATCCACACGGACATCCAGGCCTGAGGAATCCCAACAGTGAGTGCCCCAAGGGGTCAGTGCTTCTCCAGCTGCCTGGGGCTAGGAAGTTAAGAAAAGGGTGAAGCAAATATGACTCTGCACGTTACCAGGTGCCTTTAAGGCGACATTTGTGCGCCAGAAACTCATAGTGCAATCTCAGAGCAGCCATCTGAGGCACCAGCATCCCAAAGTGAACTGTTCGGTGTGGAAATGTTATGACTCCTATCCACTGTTGTGGTCCTACAGAAAAAAAAAAATGAAATGAATCCTTTATGCTTAAGATATTTATAAAAAAACCCCACCTCATTTGAAAACATTTTGTTTTATAAGACAAAGATTTAGGACAAACTTTGAAGCTGTTTGGGAGATTTTTTTTTGTTTATTTTGCTTTTCTAAACCTCGGAATTCATATTGTTCAGCTTCTAGCAAAAGAATTAAGACTAAAAAACACTTGGGGGAAGGCCTGGATCTTCATGCTACGCCAGATGGAAGAAAGAAGCAGAGATTTCTATAGTTTAAAGCATTCATTTTATTACAGGTTTTCAAGGGACTGGACAGTTTTAAATCTTCTGGGACTTTTTGGGTTTCTCTTTTTGACGTTGAAAGGACTGTTGCCGGTTATAAGTTGGGGTGTTTATCTCAGGTTATTTCAGGTTCTATAATAATTCTCATTTGTTATAATTGTTCTAAGATGGCGTCTCCTCCTGCCTCACGGCAAGGCCTCGCTGCTGATTGGCTGAAATTTGCTGCAGTGATGCACTGCCATTCAAGGCAGACTCCCCCCTGTTTCTTCCCTATATGGTTTGTACCTCCCCTTGTTCTCCTTGTAAGGGTTGCTCCTCCCGTGGTCCGCCCACAGACCACCTCCTTTCTAGCAGGTTCCACCCTGACACTATATAAGTCTGGTGCTCCCCTGAATAAAGGTCATTTTGCTTCACCCCGCCTGTGAAGTGGCTGTTCTTCTTTCCTTCAGGGCTTGTTCTTGTCGGAGTGAACCCTCCTGCGATAATAAACGGCCCTAAGACTTTTTCCTTCAAGTTACTTTTTTAGCCTACTGTCAGCAACAGAGAAAGTTTCAGCTATTGTTCACTTGTCTTCCTCTGGAAAAAAATCTACTTTAGCTTCAAGTGTACATTTAGGGGGTATTAAAATCTTACAAAGCATACTGAGTTTGCCTCAATGTTGATATGAACTTGGTTTCTTAGTGTGATAGAGCTAAAAGTCAAAATTATATATATCAAAGGTCTCCAAAATCCTAAATATTCAATCCAGTATTTTTCTACTCTTAAGTTGTCCTACACGCCCTGACAGAGCTCACTATAAAACAGCATTAGGAGTGTTTGTCTCGAAGCACGTGTGCTCACAATTTAATCCAGTAACCTCAAGAACATCATCATCATCATCATTTATCTTCTTCTTAAAGCGTACAAGTTCAAAATATATCTATGTGATATTTAACTCAGGCATAGATTCATGTTCATATAGAAATATATAGAAGGATATATACCTTCCTGTAAATGAAGTTTCTGTCCTCACCTCCTTTTCAAAAAGGCTTTTTACTGCAGGAATAGTACAAAGCAGGCACACCTTAAAGACCCAAGCAGTGTTTCATTACACCATGTAAATGAATGTGCCCATTCCATGTTAACAGGGACATTTTTATCTCATTGCCGACTGTGGAGTGTGGATGTATATTCCCAGTTACAAAGGGGGCTAAGGCTGCCCTGCTCCGTGTTCACAGCCCAGTCAACAGTCTGCTCCCATCTAGCAGTGACAGTGCTGAGCAGCAGTGGAGATTACCTAAGGAGAAATCCTTTTCTGAACAGGCAACCTTGAACTCAGGAAGATGCATTAGATGAGCTTTCATCAAAATTTTGAAGTATTCCAGCTGACAAAGACAGCAATCCTCAATTTCCATTTTCTCAATGGCAGAGCCAAGTGAAGGAAATGTAGTGTCTTACAAAATAAAGGGGAAAAAAGGGTGGTTTTCCTCAGTATCTACTGTACTTCTCTCACTTTTGAGTAAAGACTGAGTCACTCACCACACTGCTTGCTACTGCTAATGCTGGAACTGCTGTCTAAGCCGTCCCTGAAATAATTGCTGATCCTGGTACATCTTGCTGTATTATTTCACCTTACACTCCTCACTAAGTGCTATGGCACAGGCAGAAGCAGTGTCTCCACTGTCCTCATAGAAGGCAGGGAGAAAACCCGCCCCACCTGCGTTGGTGTGTTCTCAGGTGATGGAATCGGGCTGCAGGACATGAGCACTTCAAAGTTTCAGTAATGCATGAAACTTATAAAAATATGAATACTTTCATCCCAAAGACAGTTATATCAAAAATATTCAAGGAATAACATGCAAAAGTACAGGTACTGAACATGGTTACTTTTTTTTTCCTATTATGTAAATATTGCATAGCAAAATATTTCAAAATAATGCAAGGAAAACCTTAGTAAGGGCTGAATATTGTAATTAACAGCTGAGGCCCACTGTTTTTGTTACTAGACAAGGAGGATAAAGAAATTGTCAGACCTCAAGAATCAATAACTAAATTAAAGACACTAATGCAATAAAATGTAAAGAAAAAACCAAACCCCAAACTATTTACTGACCTGAAACTTCAATGAAAATTACCCAGCAGAAACAAAATCATCTTGTTGTACCATTTATATAATTAACACATGTTGGCTGAAGGCTTCTAAGTTAAGGATGTGTTGGATACATGGCCTAGTCTAAATGGCTTGCCCACATAATTTGCAGGTCCAATTTTTATGTAGGTGCACATCCACTCGAAAACCTTGCATATTCTCAGGACATACAGAAGTTTTCTTGGCTGTAATTTTCC
The DNA here is from genome assembly GCA_013396735.1 of Grallaria varia. Classification (NCBI taxonomy): domain Eukaryota; kingdom Metazoa; phylum Chordata; class Aves; order Passeriformes; family Formicariidae; genus Grallaria; species Grallaria varia. Next base: position 100,102 of record VWZG01009944.1, on the reverse strand, counting down.
ATATTACTTACCTGAAAAGTTGTGGTTCTCTGCAACAAAAGCTGTGAGGAAAACTGGGAGGAAAAGAAGGCATCAAAAAGAAATATTTGCTTCAGACAAGGTTGCCCTGAAAATGCTCTCTGCCGTGCCTAAGCCTATGCCTGAAAGGGCAATAGAGGTGGGAGAGCCGAATCCAGAGAAGGCAAAGAAAATTGCAATTTTCTCTGACTACCATCTACTCTGTGTATGAGGAAGCACATTAAACCAGAGATGATCGTCAAGTGAGGCATTGGAAATGCTGCATTTTGTTGCAACAAATGTTACTAAGAACATGAACAAAGTAGTTCTTTGCCATTTTTTCCCAAGTATTTGCTATTTTAAACCTTCCAGTTTACTGAACATTTCTTCCGTTTATGGTTTCCTTTTTTTTCCCCACACTTTACTAGCAGTTCAAACAGGAATATCTAAATGTTAATCTGACATTAAAACAAGAAATAGCTGCTTAGATAACGCACTATACACTATAGATATGTGACTGTATGTTCTCAGGTCATCATTTCTCAAAGGCATGGACCAAAGAGACATGTGAGGTTTGGCCCCAGATTCCCTTTCCAGCACCAGGCCTTTCCACTCCAGTGCAGCCGGATGCACATCAGAGGTTCATGCCAAGTCATGCACTGCAGTGCTGAATGTACTTTATATGAAGGCATCTGAGGGAGAAGCCTCTGACAGCAGCTATGATTTGTTTTTCACAGTTAGGTATGTCTTTATTCTTTGAATGGTAGAATATGTCACCATTTAAGAAGGAAACATTGTTTAAGAAGGGGAAAAAACTCTTACCGCATCTTTATTTATACTAAAACTGTCACTTCTGGAATGAATTATCTTCCAGAATAAGGGTAGTGACTTGTCACCTCCTCAGTTCAATCCTCTGCCCTTTCATCATGGCTTGTAATCAGAATGCAACACTCCCAGCAGTACAACCACTCATGGAAGGCCCTAAAGAATGAAGAAGGCCCACAAAAAACTCACAGAAAGTTATTTTGACAAACCCATGTTTCAGAGCCTTTCATTTCTGAATACCCTGCCTCCTTGCTTAAAAGGCCTTCTTCTGCTCCATCACCTCTGTCTGCATCTCCTACATGGCTGAGCAACCTCTTGCTACACACGGTATCATTCGGGTAGTTTCTCTAATGTTGCTATCAAGGTGAAACTTCTTCCTCAGATGTGTTTAATATGTTTCAGATTCATCTGGATTTCTCATCTAGACATCTAATGTTTCCATGGTTTGCTGTAAAACAAATCTGGTTGTCTCCACCCCACCCTCCACCCCCCACCCCTGCCATGTTTAACTTGTCATTCTATAAAATAAATTGTTTTGCTTTTTTATCAATCTTTCATATAATGAAGTGTATTCTTTCAAATTCTTTTTCAAATGCTAACAAAGCATGAGTCAGTAGACTTCTAGGTAGGTAACAAACAGTTTTTATAGCTGAACAATACTTGTGTGCCTGACAGAATCATCGTGTCCCTGTTATTTCTAGAATTAGTAGTTTGTCCCATTCATCAGTAATCTTATTTCATCCATTCCGAGGCACAAGTTTCCTGAAGGAGTGCACAGTCATTTCAGTTACCTTTTTTATTGACCACAGTTGAATTCACAGCCTCAAAAATTCATCACTGCTCCAGCATCTGAGTTATCCTTCTCATAAAACTGTAGCAGAAGGGTGACTGGTGCAGGAGAAGCACAGAGAATTTTCTTCCGCTGAACCATGACTTTGGAATCAGGGAGAAGATACTAATCTCATTGCCCAACAAAAAATGAAAGATCCCTCCCTCTGACTTTTAATACAGGAACACAGAATAATCTGAAGTGTCAATATACACTTGTTCCTTTCAAGGCTACAGAAGATCACAGCCAATTGGATTACAAAGAGTACCAACTTGTTTTAGGATAACGCTTTAAGTACATAGTGATAAGCAGGATAAATAGGAAACTATTTCCACTGGGACACTGACACAAGATATTTGCATAGACTATAGGATATAGGGTAGGATAACGCACCATCTCCCCTGTAGCTTAACACAATAGTCCTGCCACCAAAATTAATGCCTGAACTGTGCTCTTGGAACTCCAGCAACAACCACTTTGAGTAAAAGACTTTTTAGTTTCTTTTCTGGAGTTCTTCTCTACTTCAGCCCTGCAAGAAAGAAAGAGGTTTCATTTGAATTTGCCGTTGTTACTATTACACAAAGGAGGCCACCAATAATTTTTAGGAGGTGAAAGCATGGCCCTACTTTGGTCAAAACCAGAAAGTGCTTATTTTGATCTCTTAGAAATATTCTGGACTGATCTGCTCATCTGTAAGGCATTTTTATCTCTGAGAGTCATTGCACCAATAGGATTGATTCATATGCTGTACCCCAAAAAACTGAAGGGCTGGCTAAGCCGTAAGGACAGCAATTTAACCAATGGCCCAGTGAGCGAGCCCATGTGTGCAATTTCTGCACAATGAACTTAGTGCATCATTTTAAGTGAAAACCATCTAATTAGATAATTTACAACCAACATTTACAAATGAGATGGCTGAACCTAAACTTTACTCTAATTTATACTTGCGTAAACTGAGAGTTTGTAGCTTTTTTTTTCCCCCCTGCAAGAGAAATGCTGGTCTTCAAATAGCTGTAATTAAGGGTGCAAGCAATATGCAGGCTGAGAATGATTTACAGCACATCAGCTTTGTTCTAAAGCAAAGGCAGAAAACGATGACATATCAGTGAGAAATTAATTTCTTTAGGACAATTAATTATTAGAATAATTCATGTAAGAAAACAGAATCATAGAACATCCTGAGTTGGAAAACACTTCTAGAAAATGTTAAATGACACAGTAAAAAGCTGATTATAATACAGTACATCATAATAAGTGATCAGTCTTCAGAAGGTCCTCTTCAGCCTTGTACTACACATTTGGATATGACACGGAGGCTTTGGGTGTTTGGCGTGTGACCTTGGGGGGTTAGACTAGATTATCTTTGAAGGAACCTTCCAACTCAAACTATTAAGTTCTGCTGTTGATGTGACTGAACTACTGAGAATGTTGACTTGGTGAGAAAAGTATCCACATATGTCAACTTCTGCAGTTTTCAGCCTAAGCTCCTTCTTCATACCCACTACCCCTCTCCGTAACAGAAAGGAACCTGTTGAAAACATCTTTTCAAGACAGAGAATATAAAAACAAAAACTGGAAAATGTGGGCCATAACCACTTGCAAGATCAGGGCCCTTCTTGCAGAGAAATTAAGAAATGATGTGCACTCAGGAGATATTTTGTATGAGCTTCTCCCTTTCTATTAAATTAGCAGTCAATAGGAGAAAATGCATCTGAAGTTAATTGTTGCTCCTTATCTTTGAAAAACAAGACTATTCTGCATGATAGATGGAGATGCAAAATTGTGAGCATTTATTTTCTTAAGAGTGCCTTAAAATCAGCTCATTCGTTGCTTTTGCCACAGAGACCTTTATTGCCGCTCGACAACCAGGGCAACTGTAAACACTAACACTTAATTCAATGAGTTTTTCCTGGCTGGACAAAGTTAGTTACTAAGAATCACTTGTTTAAACTAGATCAACATCGTCTAGACCAAACCTAACCGCTTCTGTTCTCAAATGAAATGGAAACTCACTAAACAAGATGGTAAAGTACAACATAACCAGAGGGTTGTTTTGAAAAGACCAGGAGGAAGAGGGGAACTAGAAACTAAATATTTTATCTATTGTTCAGAACAGCACCACCTTTCCAGGTGCTACAAGATTGCTGCAATAAATGTGATCTAAGTATGCAGGAAGACAGGTCGACTTAATTCACCTCATATGCAAGTATATTAAGTGCTTAAACACTGCATAGCTTTAATAACTTTTTAACATCAAAAACATTAAACTTTCCCTATAAAAGAGCCAGGATATCTGCTACTCTTAAAATTCTCCCTTTTAATTCCTTCTTTGGTAGATAGGACTTGGCCAGAGTGAACCCAAGAACAAGAGTTTTAATATATAAACACATAAAAAGCAATTTCAAGTAAGAAAGAAAAACTGTTGCTTCAAAGTAAGGGAAAAAATCATGGCCAAAAAGATATTTTCAGAAATGCAAATGGAAGGTTGGCACTTTATTTTTCCACATATTTCCTGCAGCCAGGGTAAATTTCAGGAAGTTGTCCTAGATTCCTGAAGAAAAAAGAGAAAAGCAAAAAACCCCAAAGTCAAATTAAGCAGGAGCAAAAGATTCCTTTGCTGAAGGTATAGAGAAAATTTCAGAAACATAAACCCTGCAGCAGTCTGAATTAATTGTGAAAACTGAAAAATATGAAAAATACCATAGTTCCTGAAAAAAATAGAAAGTATCTGAAATGTCTTTTACTGAGACTCATTTCAAAGCTATCAAAAAGTATTTGAGACAAGTTTTCTGTATTTTGATATTAGGTTGATCTGGAGGCATTTTGCTCTTTATTTCCAATGCTTTTAGCACAGTTGAAACAAAAAAGTGAGCAAAGATTCAGTAACCCAGAAATTTCATACTTTTCTGCTCCCAGAATTTAGTTTCCTTTAGTATTTTCAAGTTTTGCACCCAAAAATAGGGGTTAATTGGGCAAACATTATACATGTCAACATGCCACAAGTCGCATGTACTCTTCATGAACAAAAAATTATTTACCAAATAACAGCAGAGCTCTTCAAAACACGTCTCCCAAAACTGACTCCATTGGTATGTTACAGAGATAAATATTGGAAAGAAGAGGAATGTTGTCCTATACCACCTTTCATAAAACAAAATCCTCCTTTCAGTACACCTGGCCAAGCTGCTTAATTACTAACATTATAGATGATAACACGTGGCTTTACTTGGTTCAGAAAGGAAGAGGAAGAGAAAAGATAAAGAAAGGGTAATAGTTTTGTGTTAATATCTCATGTTTGTTAATGAGAATGCATTGATTTGTGTGGTAAATAATCACCAAACCCTAACACAGTATATAAACGTAATTTTTTTATGTGTTGGCTATTTTTTTATATAATTTTGAGTATTTTCTCTTTTATGGTCTTATCTGTTTTGTAAAGGTGAATGTGACTGATTTTTTAAAGATTTATTTTTAAAGAAATGTTTACAGAAATCTGCCACATTCCAACGTTATTTCTGGCAAGTTACTTCTGAGTCTATCCTTTTTTGCCTAGTACTCTGTCTCTTGTCTAATATTTTCAAATACATATGCTAACAGAAACACATGACTTGATAAAGACTTTATTTAACACATGGTCTGCCAACTCAACATCTTAATCCCTCCTTTAGGCCTATTGTAAGCTCAGTTACTCAATTGAAGGCCGAGGTTTCCCAATAGCACATCTGATCAAGTAAACAGGGAATGGGGCTGACCAACATATGAAATAACTGAGCACTGAAAAGGTCAAAATGGTCTGATTTACAGTGCTGTCGTGTTGTGTGGGGTGTGTGAGGCATTTCAATGCTCATTTCACATTCTACAGTGACAATGTCAATAATGAATAGGAAATGACATACTATGAATTCATTCTTGTGAAGATAATTGTAATGAGAATAATGAATGGTGCAACAAATCTAATCCATCTTCATGACAATTTAAAAACTATAATCTGATTGCCATCTTGGGGTATTTTTCAGACACTTTCTAGAAGAAAACTAAATCTGATTAAGCAGTAAAAAAAAAAAAATTGTATTTCTTGGATAAGTTGAACTCATTATTTCTTGAAAAGGTGTGTGATGTGTGTAAAACTTACACAAAAGAAACCTTCCTTTAATTATGTGGAAACTTTGATTCTCCTTTTATTTCAGCAAAGATATTATAACTTTATTAAGAGAACCTTAAAGGTCATCAACTATAAATCATGCATTAACAGAGAATAAAGAAAAGAATTGGAAAACCTTGAGTTATTCCAACAATAATCAAATGTTCTGTATGTAAGATAATAGGGCATAGTGATGTATTGCACTTAATAAACCTAAGTGTTTAGAAAAATCAAACTCCATGCTACCAAACCCCACAAGGCTTATTTACCTTGCAGATTTCAGAACCTTTTCTTGGTGGGGGAAAAAAGCTTTGTTTCAGTGAAAGATGCTCTCACTGCAATTTGAAAGCAATACTTTCAGCCCCTACAGTTTTAGTAGAAATAGGACCCACAATATTTGCTTATGCCAAGTTATTCCAGTTTCTACTAAAAATGTAAGCCCTCCCTTCCCTAAGCACCCTCCCCCTGGATTTCAGTGCTCAGAATTAAATATTGGCTCCACAGCAGTCTCTTGCAAAACTGAGTCCGAGTGACCTTGCTGGGATCACAAAATCATTGCTGCTTGCTCATGGCTTCTGTCACCCCCTCTGTCCACACTGGTGACACTCATACAACACATGAGAACTAAACTGCCTCAAACCACTCTCAAAAACCTGAATTTAAGTTCAAGAACTGCTTTCCTGAAATATCCTGTCTTTGCTTCACCATAGCAGTGTTATTTTCTGGTTTAATTCTGTTGTTTTCTTAATGTCTGGGTAATTGAATCAAGTCTGGGTTGTAGCATTGCTCCTAACCCAGGCTTGAAATCATGTACAGGAGGGCTCATTTAATGGATCATTGCTTGCTGACTTTCTATAGCATTGCTTGGCTTGCAAACCAGTTGTGTATTTATCTTGTTACACAGCTGATGGTCTTGTAACCACGCTGCTGTATCAATGGAAATTTATGATTCTGCTTAAGATTTACTCTGGGAATGATTTATTTTGTTTTCAAGAGCAATTTGTATTCCAACAGTTCTAGTAAAAGCAAAAATCATTCTCTAAGTGGTTTACATAAGCAAAAATAAAAATTATAATGACAGTCTGTAGTTTTCATGGATGAACTTTTAATAGAAGTGCTCTAGTAAACAGCGACAATTTGTGTTCACTTGTAGAATTAAATCACTTGATATGTTGATTGTATTGAATTAGTCACCTGTATAAGTCATGGGTGTTGATTATTGAATTTTTTTAAAAGGTCTTTATTGATTTTTAAGGGGAAAATGTATTTAAAAGGTGGCCCTCTATTGTAATTCTGATCATTATAAAGTGCTAAATAGCCAAAGGGAACTAAAAGAGTATTTGGGAAAAGAGAATCTATTTTTAACTAATTAGCTTTGAATCATTTGTCTAGCTAATCCATGTTTTCAATCTATGGCAGTATTTGGATGGTAATTGAAAACCAGTCTTCTAATAAATGTGGTGACTGCCCTAACTATTAAAGATTGCAGTGCTCATGGAAGGGGACAGAAACAGCTGCCAACAGGTGCTGCAGGACCGGGGGCACGACTGCAGTCTGAGCGGTCGCTGATGTGCATCAGAGTTAGTGCTCCCACTGCAAATCAAAGATGAGTCTGTGGAAATCATAATTCACTGACAGCAAGATTACAGCAATTAAACCCCTTAAACTGAAAAATTCTTTCGGTTTACCGTGATAGATTTTAACACTTAGTCATTGGGACTAGATGATCTCTGAAAGTCCCTTCCAACCCACACCTACCTGCAAACAAGACTCTGAAAGTACCCAGACTGTTTTATTAGTTTCCTTCAAATTTTATGGTATCAATCTACTTTTTTCAGATGATGCTGGAACGCTTCCTCTGCCATTCCTTTGTTCTTTGGAAATTCTTAAAAAATTTCTTGGTTTAGTAGATGTGCCCATATTCTAGCAGTCTGGTGACTTCATTGGTTTCTAGCATGACTTTTAACACCACATCAAATATACTTGGGAACTGGGACTATTGTAAATTGTAATGTGTAATCTCTTGAGGTTTGTGCAATTGCTATAGCCATATCACACTTCCTCCTAAATTTCTGTTGTCTGAAATCTTGTCTTGATGAAACCACCTGGTATGGGGTGTTTATGAAAACCCACAGATGGACTATGGTTTGTCTTCAGCACCAGAGGATACAGTCTCCAAATGAAGACAGTATTCAAAATGTGCTGGACCCGCCTCAAGCAGGAAATTCTCTGTGTCGCTTCTGTGTTCCTTTGTTCCAATACGATGTAGTGGGTGCAGTTCATCTCCTTATGCTTTAAAAAGAGGCAGGAACATAAGAGCAAATAGCTCTGAGCTTTGGATCTAGTAATAGTTTTTGGAGTCTCCATAAAACTGCTGTACAACTTTCTGACTTAGATGCACTTTACAAAAGACACTTGTTGTTTTTTTCCCCACAAAGAAAAAGAAAACTGAGCAGATATACTTTTAATTATCTGCTAAGGCAATGTGAATTTTTTGAGAAAGAGTAAATAACAAATCATCTCTGCATTAGCATAAGACAAAAAAAAACAAGTTGCATTTGTATTTCTTTACATCCTGCAGACTAGTTAGTCATACTTTAAGTAAACTTACTTTACATTAAAATGCAGTTCCTGTAAATAATACCCTAAATGCAACAACCCCATTAAAATGTAACTGTACATCAGTAAACTAGACAATGTAAGCACTCCAACACTTTGTTCTATCTCCAATTCTCTATTACAATTTCCACCACAATTTTTGAATAGAACTCTGATGTTTACAGATCCATTACTTTTATCTACTGTTCTGCTAGTTTTCCACGAAAGGACTATGCTTTTATTATACCACTGAATTAAACAGAGGTCTTGAGCACAAACAAAACAATAGCAATACTGAAGTTGTTTTGTTGCCTTTCTGTAACTTTCCCCCAAACACGTACTGGTCTTTCTCATCCTTTGAAAGATGCTGCTGCTTAGAAAATTAGTTCCTACAGTGTAAGATGCTATGAAAAAGACTGAAAAATCCACACTGTTCATGATCTATTTTGATCTAACTTCACTGAAGTTAAGGGAACTGTGCTTGTTAGGGTATTTCAGTGGAAAATGCTTCACTGGTTACCCTGAAAGCAAAACTACTTTCTTTGCAAGGTATTAGTGTTGATATATTTAGCCAATAAATTTCTCTTAGAGTGTAGTTACTAGTATTACATTATTTTGTGTGTTCCTCTGGGATGCAGAAGTTTTTCTTTGCAAGTCCTAAGGGATCCATTCATGTACAAAAACTAAGCAGCCCTGGGGATTTAAATTTAAGTCTAAAGTAAATGGGTTGCGAGCACAGCTTGCCAAGCAGAGGCTACAGGGAAACATTTTCCTTTGGACATGCTTTTCCCTGTTGCCACAGTTCTGGTTTTCCCCTGGGAGTTATTTCTACTCCAACACCTGCAAGGACACAGCAGGGCAGGAGAATGCTGCAATACTTCTAAAGACCACATTTTATGGGAAACTATTCCAGTTAGAAGTTCTCTCAGTCTTTGGGAACAGAATACAGGATAGTTTAGTGTCTTAGGAACTTCCAAGATAGGGCTATACAGTTCTTGTTCCACTATGAAGTTGATATGAATAATCTCCCTTCTCTTTCTGCTTCCCTGGTGAAATCGCTCATAGTGGGTTCTTTGGGTTTTGGGTTTTGGTTTTGAGTTGGGTTTTTTCTTGGTTTGGGTTTTGCTTTCACTCGTGTTTTTGTTGACTTTTAAAAAATTATTATTTGTTTGCGTTGTTCTCTGTTCCGGTTTTTGTTTGTTTGTTTTATTCACAAATAACTGTCAGTCATTTCATTAGCTCTGTAGTTCAGGAGCCACTTGAATAATAAGAGCTTGCATTGCTTTTTCATTTTTATTGAACAAGATCTCTCAGCACACAGCAGGCAGATTAGTGTCACTGGCCATCATTTAACTACTCATGCCCTCTTTGATTCATTCCTCAAAGCTGTAGAATTGATATTAACTTTTAAGAACCAGACAGTAAGATAAATTATTTTGGGTTTGGTTTACCCCTGAAATAAGAAGAAGGTCAGAAATAATTTATCTTGGTGTGATACAGCCTAGCCAGGCAGACAGAACTTCCTGACAATTTGCTTATGGAAGCCACCAGCTGAAATATCTAGATGTTGAACTTTAAAGCCTTCTCCCCAGCTCCATTTGTTTTTAAATCAGTGTACACCAAAGAGAATTTAAAGGGAATAAAAGGTGCTTGAGCACAATACCATTTTTGAAAGAGCCAAAGACATCAGCTGTTTCCCTCTGGTTTAGTCTTCTCATCCTTTGCAGTGTGAGGAAGACTTGAATCCACTCTGATGTTAGGATTTATTTAACAAATCACAAAGCAATACTGAAAGGTGTTCCAACAGAAACACTAGGCCTGTATTTTGCCATGCTCCACCATAACAACCTATGCATTGTAAGAATACACTTCAGATCTCCCATCTTGTGTTCAAATGTGACTGTCTACTTCCTTTTGCATCACAGTGCACTACCAAATTTTTAATGATTTCGATTATTTACTAAACAATAGTAGAACTGGGGGAAAAGCCTGACAGGCTGTCACAGACAATGCTAGCAAAGTTGTTTAAATCATCTCTAGGCATGTTCTAATTTAGCTCATTATTAATTTCCTGCCAGGAAATCACTGCCCTAAACCTATCTAATTCAGACATAAGTCATTCTAAAATCTCATACAGACAGCTGATTGAACCCAAGACTTTTGTCTCGTTACAAAGCCCAGACGCTTTCAGGCAGAAGACTGTTCTAGGCATTTAATATTTTGAAACAAAATGTACTGTATAATTAATTGAGTATGAAATGCGTTGTTCATCACAGAATTAGTTTAGCTTTTCAAGAGTTTTCTGGCTGTATGCAATCAATCATTCACATTTCACAAACTGCTGTAGGTTTATGAATTTTCACTTTTGATACAATTGAGTTCTAACTGTGTTGCGAAATGAATACAAAATGTTATCTGGAGGCAAACTGAGTGAAACCCTTCTTGTTTTATCTGCTAAAATAGAATGTTAGGTCATTAATCACCCTCTTCTTCATCACTTCTCATTTTTTCCAGCAAATTATTTGTATTCCAGCCATGTGGGGGATACTGGCATAGAACAAATAAATCTGAACTGACAAAGAAGGAAATATTTCCTAATTACCTAGACTGCTGAAAAGGACTAGAAAGCAGAGACAAAGAAAATCCACGAAAAGATTGCTTTGTGAATCATTTTGTTTGCTGGACATGAGATGTGCCTGTCATGTAAACTTTGCTTATCAACTTTCTTCAAAAGACAAGGAACTGTGAACAGGGATGCCACTGAGGAGGTACCCAAGTACTCACTCATTGCTACTCACTCATTGCACCTCAGAAGAGTCAGCCTCAACTGCTGTCAGGGTGTTTGTTTTGGCTTTATTGGAAACAGAAGGAAAGACATCAAAGTCTCACCCATTTTCCACTTTCTTGTAAAGGCCAAATAATAGACTAAGAAAATATTGTTTCATGACATTGTTCTGTTTCACCCTTCTTTCTGAATTGCTAACAAAATAACTGCTCCCAGCCAGAACTGGATTATGCTTTCTAGTCTTCAGCCTGTCTTACCAGACCATGTGGAAGTGTGGGCATTTAGACACCTTCCCCCCTCTTGCTTAACATCCCTTTTACTGTAAGATTGAAACCTGTGTCCCCTCATCAATACTAAAAGGGCAAACTAATAGCAGTCCCATCATGAAGACTGTATTCCTGTGCCAGTACGGATATCATATGTGCATCAAAAAGTACTGGGCAAGCTACTGAGGTATGATGACAGTGTGGACTTGTCTCTGCTCCTGCTTTGCACAGGAAATGTTGAAGAAGTTTCTTTGACCAGGACTCGTATGCCCTAGAGAAAGTGCGTGCACTTCCTTCAGACAGAGCCTTTGTTACTGAGTGATGGCTGCGGGAAAAATGCCTGCAGAATAAATAGCATGTTATACTCCAGTAGGTGCTATAATAACATCCCACAGTCTTGCAGGAGATCTTGCTGGTGGATTTGTGCTATTTTGATGATAGCTGTCGATTCACAGTTCCTCAGACCATTTGACAATAAGGCCCCTATTGTGTTATATAAAACATGCACTTTAGCTTTAAAAGCTCAAACCTTTAATCAAATTCGAAATGCCGGAGTAGAAATTTCAAATCACTGTCAGTATGACTTCACTCACATCTTCAAGTCTGACAATCTCAAAATACTTTCTGAGCTGTATGGTATCAAATGGAATTAGCTTAAACACAGTGGTAAGAATTTTTAATAAGGAACAATTTGTATTTCTTGCTGCATTTCTTTGTTCACATGGAGTGCAGTTTGTTGAGCCATGCTTTCACTGGTTTTGCCTTTTTCAGTTAAAATCTTAAACTGTCTTAATCTTTACCACTACGGTTTTCAATGAAAGGAGTGATTTTTTTTTAGGATTTTAAAATAAAATAGACTGACTGGTAAAATAATACTAAAAAAATCCTGAAAACTGCTCTTTGAGATTCAGCTTTTGACTTTCAAGATGATTCAGTTACTCATGACTAACATTGCATTGTACCTCAACATCTTTAATGGTCAATCGTTAACAGTTTTCCCCCCAAAAATATGCAGAATAGAATTCACGAACCAAAAAAACAGGTTTCCAAATTCCACATTTCTACTTACCATTCAGGACCCAAACTCCATGAGATAATTAGGTTTCCTGTCATTCAGAGGGGAATCCACCCACCATGGATCCAAGGGACACTGCTGTTTCGAGGTCATTTTCTTTGCACTGATGTAGCAGTATCCCTACGCAAGGGGAGGACAGATGAACTGGGAGCACACTATAAATTCTTCCACAAGTGTTACTAATTCGTGCCTGCCAGCCACAAAAACCCATGGAAGCAATGCCAAATGCAGGTGGACCTTGATAGATGGGGGATACAGGATATGGGAGAGGTTCCAACAAAGTGCAGTTCATTTCTTTCACCTTGGTGTGGAGGTGAAGGGGGTGAAGACTTAAATTCCCTCTCATCTGTCATGCAGCAAGCCCAGAACATGGGTCCTATTAGCTTGAAAATATGATGCCACCACTCTGGCCACGGGCATGGAATGACTGGGTTTGTGTATCAGCCTGATTTCAAATCTTCATCAAGTCTTTTTTTTTTTTTTTTTTAATATTAATCAATCCAGCTCCCGTTATGAAATCAGGAACCTCTGAGACACTTAATGAGATCAGCTACAGGGAGCACCTGTCAGTTCAGGTGAAGCTGCCAGTCTCAGAGGCTTCCTGTTGAAATCCACGTGACATGTATTGCCATTCATCTGTATTCCTTAATCTGCAGGGGATGAGGGACTCATCCCATCCTTTACATCCATGCAAAAGGGAAAACTCCCAAGCTGAAATTCTACCCCTAGTCTGGTTCAGCACTAGATTTTTGCGGTCTGGATAGGTCAGGATATATTACAGCTGCCAGAGTCCAGCTACGGTGACTCCACTGAAATACGGTTTCAAACAAAAGCTTAAATCCACTACTCACCTAAAGTACAAACCTCTCATAACACCATTATATAACAAACATAAACCTCTCAGTGCACCCATGCAACCCACAGGTAGTGCTAAATTGAAAATTCTGAACGCCACAAGAGTAGAGACAACACATAATGTAGACAAGATTAAAACTTTAAGAAAATAATTAAAGCAAGAACATCAAATAATGCAAAAAAAAAAAAAAAAGTAGGAGAAAAACAACTGAAAGATGAAAATCCAAGATGTGATATTGAAAGATAGAAAGGAATAATACATGCAGACATGAATTAATTATATAGCAAGAAAAAAAGCCCAAAACTGAAAGTTGCTTTATACACCTTTTAAGGTGCAGAGGAGACAAAGCAAGGATATGGAAATGCCATGGCGAAATTCTGTTTTCATTTGAGAGCAATTAATTTCCAGAAAGTCAAAAAATGGAGTTTAACAACAACAACAACAACAACAAAAAAAAAAAAGTTTACATAATAAAAGTGAAAGAACCATAGCATGCAATTCAGCAAAACAGACTAAATAAAGAATTGCCAAGTTAAAGCATGACAACAATCCACAAAAGAGTCAAAGAATGCTAATGCAAGGAATAATAATTATTTACTGTGCTACATGAAAAATAATGAAATAAAATCAGAATAGTGAAGGCTGAACTTTAGGGAACAATTCTGTGAGTGGGTTTACTAGAATGCTTAGCAATGCTGCAAGGGACACATTGAAATCAGCCCATCCACTGGGACTTAAACAAGAGACATACATGTGTCAGTGGCATTTCTAGTACATTTCTTACACTGTTTTGAAAAATGTATGTAAATATCTGGTGAATAAGTGAATCTATATCTCATTTGATGAATTTTATCTGTAAGTGAATAGTCAAGCAATCAATTATTTCTGAACAATCTGTAGGTAAAGATAACTTAATGAATATGCATGCAAATATATAGTGGCAAATACTGTGATGAATACGCAATACATATGAAGTGTTCACAAGTATTTCCTGAAGAGTTTTAATTAGGTACTCATCCACTCAAAGAACAGAAACATCACTTAGCCGTGCACTAGCTCCAGCTTGTCCCAGGCAGGCAGGTATTGCCTTGCATTTCTGAGACCAGAAAACACTGGTCCAAAGATCTTCTCCACCAGCATTCAGGAGACAGCACGTATACAGGGTCTCAGGAAGGTCCTGCTCTGGATGCCACTTGAGTAAATTTGAGACAGATTATGTCACTTGGTCTGTTATTGAATAGCACGATCAACTCAAAACTTTTATTTCAGGGGACAAACTAATAAATCACAGTAGCTTCAGATGACCATTAAGCTTGTCAAGATTTCACTTTCCTACTTACATTTCTTGTGACTTGACTCCACACAGGAATTTTAATGATGGCCACATAATGTAATGCCAGGCTGACCTTTCCAGTCAGGAAGGGCTCACCAGTAAACACTGTGATGACCTCACCTCGACAGAGGACACTGAAAATAAAAGACATATGAGCCTAGGTTTGGTGATGAATGCTGCGCAACAGGATCCTGTGCACACCGTCCATATTGGGAATCTGACTGAAAGCTAACACTGCAGTTTATTGCCATTTTACATAAAATTGCATCCCTTTCATTGCTTCATGCCTGACACGGGTTCAGAGGGCTGGGCGGAGGAGTACAGAGATAACCTTTTAATGAGCAACACGAGCATTTGGAAAAGAGCTTTTATAATTGCTAGTTTAATGGTTCATAAGATAGGAAACATGACATTAGAGGTATAACAATAGTATTGGTAAGAACAGCAAACTCACAAAACCTTCAAAACACCAGGCCACCTTCCCGGGACATTGGCAGAACATTTTCACAGCAGGTGGGCTCATATTTGACCTACCAAACCAGTTATGGCACGGCTGCAACAGTGAGAAAGGAAAAAAGGTGTTCCACCAAAGTGCCCTGTCTCCAGAGCAGTGGATGCACTGTGACTCAAGTCGGGGCATATCCAGGTAAAATGTATCAGCTAGATGTGTTCCAGGAAATATTAAATTGACCATTTGTCAGAGAATTCTTGTCTGAATAGGTAAATTGCAGTGAAATTTATTGTATGACAGTGATGAGTGAGGAAAAGAGTACCATGTTCTTTTTAAGGGGGGATTTAAGGTCAGTCCTGGAATGCTGCATTCAGTAATATGTGCTAGCAAGGCTTATTAAAAGAAATAGTAAAAATGAAGTCATATAACATCTGAACTCTTCCTGCATCATGCAAATTCTTGTTTGCTCTGTCCATCCCTCTTTCCAAACCCTGACCAAGGAAAGGTAGCACACAACCATCAAAATCATGAAATGGGGCAGGGAAATCTAATTTTCCTCATGAATCCCAGGCCTTCCTGTGGCTTCTGTGCAACAGGAATAGATCGGTGATGTTGTTTTCACTCTTACATAGACAAATAATTATCTTAATTAGTATTATGTTGTGCATTTATATTGTAACTATATTTTATTATCACTTAATGATCTTTCTGTATCTAAAAAAAACCTGAAGTGATTGACTTTGGGTCTGGTTGCTTTTGTTTCTATTTACATAGTATTGAAGCAGTTGCCAAGCAGGACATAATAAATCAAAATTCTAACATAATAAATAGATAATGTATTGTAAATGGATTATTTGTAGACTGTCTCATTCAGCAGAAATTTGCTTAACAGTCAGAAAGATTGCTGCAAATATCAAAAATAAGCAATAGAGCTAATTAAGAGGTTTGTTTACGTAAGTCTTCCTGAAAACACAGTAAAGAAGGAATTAAATATCTACTCTCTCCTTAGTTTTCTGAGGAGATTACAGCAAGGTTAGAGAATTGATGATTCTCATAACTATCCTTTTCCATCAAAATCAAAATTCAAGTCTCCATCACTACCATAAAAAGGATAATGTACCCAATTCCAGCAGCAAGTACTAAAACTCATTGTAAGAGATAGACATGTATCAGCAGATCAATACACATCTGTGTTCATGCAGATAATCACTGAATTAAAACAGAGTCATCCTAGTCAGTCCTGGCACATACCAAAGAGGGACTGGTCTTTGTGCCTTCAAATGCTCGTGATCTGTAACTTAAAGTGTGATTTCTGATACCATTTTTTCCGGTCTGGAAGTCTGGCTTCAAAGATCAACACTGCAATGAATGCACAGGAATAATTAGACCTGAGAAAGGCTTCTAGATACCACTGTAACACCTTCAGGCCTTTAAAGAAACAAAATATTGAATCTAGTTTGGTTTTATTTGTCTTTTAAAACCAGAATAAAATACAATGAAACAAAGTAAAAATGTTAGTGATGATGAGATTGTTTATAAACCTTGACCCAGATCATAAGATTTCACAAAGAAATTGAGTAAGAGTATTCTGGTGATTTTAAGATTGCCTTTGAGCTCAGCAGTTGGGAAATCCTACATAAGTCTTTATCAAAACATCATTAATGGGCACACAGATGTCTCACTAAGATGTTTTTGGCAGACTTTCAGGGAGAATGAAAGTGTAGAGACATACTTTTTTAAAAAAATCACTATTTTGAGGTTGACTGCTGCTTTTTGATGCCTTATAAAGTGGGTTACTGTCCTCACTATGGGCATTTACCCGGAGAGCTATTGCAGGAGAGAGCACCAACTGCACACCAGGCTCTTAGTTTGAGAAAACTAAAATACTTAACCTGCCTCATACTGACCCCTCTGCCTGGGAGGGATCACACAAACAGCCCTGACTGGGCCTGCCATTATCATCATCATCATCATGGCCAGGCTTCGCGAACGAAGATTTGGGAAGGGCTCTACCCACGCTTGCTGCAAGTGTGGGTGAGTCCTTTGAGCCTGCGCAGTGGATTTTTCAGCTAAGGTGCAGCGTGCGCGGAACTGGCCCCACCCTTTAGTCCTAAGGTTCATCTGCCAGGGCCTAGCAAGCTTGGATGGTGGCAGCGAAGTCCTCGGGATGTAGGTTTAGTTAGAGTATCCTTCTCTTAGATGGATGGCCTTAGAGGGCTAAGCGAGCTCCATCTGCCCGGGTTTGGAGTTAGAGTTGTCCTTCTCCTAGGATGGTTGCCGGGAGGCTGGTGAGCCCATCCTGCCCATGGACACACTTTTTCTGACCCTTCAGCTGAGACCTGACTAGCATGGGAGACCCTACCGGAGGCACAACCACCGCCAGCATAGCTCACAGCCTCATAAGGGCACACAAGCTTCTCCCCCATAACAAGGGGGTGTCTGTGGAGAAGTGACTGGGCCTGCACAGCACTTATAATGACATTATTTGTAACTTGGATTATGGTATTCTGCGACTCTAACGTTTTGCTTCGCAAAGAGGTATTCCATGCCAGTTCACTCCAGTGACATTCATCTGTTGCAGAAATGGATTGCAACTCTGCTAAAGAAAACAGTCTTAACTTGCCACTGTTGCTGTAATTTATATAAATCTTTTAAAAAGCAACCTCTGAGCTGGGAGAAATTATTTCAGTGACATGTCAACATGTGCATCATAATCTCATTCCATGTCAGTAAGGTTGATGTGTCTTTTCTATTGTCTCATGAGCCGTACTAAGCCAGAGGTAATTAATTTTATTATTATTTTATCTTATAAGATTTTATTTGGTATCAACTTCTATTTATATATAAGGAAAGTACTAAATGGGATTAAATGAAGGTTATAGTTACTACATGAAATGCTGTGCTTTTAAAGCTCTTGAGAAGAATAAACAGCTGGAGTGAGGGGGTGGTCCTTGGGTAGAGGCACAGCGAGGCCGCAGAGACATCAGGACACCACTGTTGCCCTCCTGTTGGCACCACAGGGGAGTGCAGGTCTCTCCCGGGATCCTTCAAATACCTGATGCATTGCTTGATGCATGCTGGAGCAGCACTGTGAACATATGTTTTGGAAACTCCATCCAACGCAAGGTCTTTTTCTGTTCTGTTTTCTAACAATTCAAGCAAAACTACAAATATTTTAGAATCTCTGTGTTCAGTTTTGGGGCCTTTACTAAAAGAAAGACTTTGAGGTGCTGAAGTGCGTCCAAAGAAGGGAAGCAAAGTTGAGGAACAGTCTGAAGAACAAATCTTATGAGGAAGGTCTGAGGGAGCTGTGGGTGTTTGTTCTGGAGAAAAAGAGTCTCAAGGAGGTCCTTATTACTCTCCACAACTACTTGGAAGGAGGCTGGAGCAAGATGGGAGTCAGTCTCTTCTCCCAAGAAAGAAGTGACAGGACAGAGGAAATAGCCTCAGGTTATGCCAGGGGAGGTTTAGGTTGGATATTAGGAAAAATTTGTGAGTGAATGGGTGGTCAAGTGTAAGAGGCTGCCCAATGCAGAGTCACCATCCCTGGAGGTGTTTAAAAGACATGTAGATGTGGTACTTGGGGACGTGGTTTAGTGGTGGACTTTGCAGTGCTCAGTTAAAGGTCTTTTCCAACCGTAACAATTTGATGATTCTGTGATTCGGTGTTTCCATCTTTCATCAAAATTGTGTCCCACGACTATCCAAAGTTTCAGTTTAATCTCAAGAGGAGCGAACAGTGTTAAAAAGCATTAAAAGTTAATGAAATATTTTATGACAGTATTTTACCATAGCAACAGAGAGTTAGATCTGAGCATTGTATAAATATTAATATTACTCTCCTCATCTCAATCACGAAAGGACTTGGAGAAGGTGTACGGAGGAGAAAGAATCTCATTTTTATGATTCTAAAATTCAAATGTGAAAGAGGAAGAGAGATTAGGTTATAAAAATAAGGTACTGCATAACTTGCCTAATGGCCTGTAATCTGCTGGAAGTACAGCTGCAGTGGGCTTTTAAACAGGTGCTCTGATTATAGAGCATAACAAACATGTTAGACTTTGTAGTGCATTTAATACCTTATAAACAGCCAGACTAATTTAGGCAAGGCTAATGGGTTAGCTCAAATGGTACTCATGTAAAAGGTTTGTGATTATATCTGTGTACATTAAAGCTAAAATTTTGGTACTCTGAGCTCCCCAACCTGAACATCTCAGGGCAGAGGCTGCTTCAGGCACAGATGATGCCTGGAGGCTGCAGCAAATCCACAGCGCCCGCCCGGTCAGTGCAACAGGGAGATTGAGGTGCTCCTGCTTCTGATCACTGGATTTATTTTTTGATCCTGTAGCTGTGTAATCTTCCAGAACAGGAAAGAAATTGAAAATGAGCTTGGTGTCTTGAGGTAGTCTGCTGTCATTTATACTTGCCTCCTCTTCAGAAAGCTGTGACTGTGGTTTTTTTCAAGTGCAAACCTGGCAAGTATGATATCCCTGTCCCTTATGTTTTGTGTTTTCTGAGGTTCACTTTATCAGGGTACTGAAAATCTCTGCTAGCTTGAGACTAAGTGGGTTGTACTTCCAAAGAAGAAATAAAAACCTAAAAAAGTGAATGAAGACTAATTCTACCATGACGTAAAGTGGATCTCAATATGTTCAGGCTAATAAGAGGAAGTAATCAGGGCATTTTTGTGTGTGTGAAAAACCAGAGTCAAGAACTCGGTGCCATGCCCTGTCCCCAACAGCATTGATCTTGTTTGGGTTGTTAATACCTTGAACACTCAGTGTCAGGCATCACTACCAACCTCCAGCAGGACAAATCCCAGCTGCCTGGCCCGCCTGCTGGCACAGGCACTCCTTCCAGGCAGCCCCTGCAGAGACAGTCTGCATGTGGACACACTCATCTGGCGCTGGTTTGTGCTGGCCAAGTAACACTTTATGCCTGTGGTTATCATCATGCTCCCTGTGGGCCCAAAAATGAGGTGTTTAAATATTTTATTCACCAGATCATAAAGCCAAGATCCGAAGGGCTGAACCTACACCAGGCAGCCAGATACACTGCCCTCGCTCTGCTGTGCAGCTGTACCTGGGCTAAGCAAAAAGAGAAAGGATATGTTGTTTTAGGGTGGATCATAAGACAAACGCATATTTTGTGGATTTAGGGGGGAGAGGGCAGAAGATGTAAATGTTTTGTGGGAAGTTACAGTGGTACCTGCGAGGCCCAGACTGAGCTGGAGCCCCACATGTTGGCTGCAGTGCCTGCAGACACCTGTATAGTGAGTGCACAGTTGTAGCTTTGGGATTTGTAGAGAACTATATACTTTAAAAGGTCACTTTTTAAAATTATATTTTATTTTTAATTGGTGGGGTTTTTTTGTCAGAATTAATTTGTACACCCTAGATGAAATTCAATTCAAATATAATAATAATTTTCAGTGCATTTTTTCATGCAGTTCATTGCGCAGTCAGAAATGGTTAAGTGATTCAGATAGTTTTGCAGCTTATGGGAGTTTTTCTAACGACTGACACATTTAAGTTTTAATATTTATGCACAGTTGAATTTTGACACTTAAAATAGCAGAAAGTGATGTGACCTTTTAGGGTTTCTATTTTGTTTTCATTTGAATCACTGCTGTTCTTTCAAGCATCTGTTTGGTGGCATAGTGTGGAGGAATACTTATTATTAGATAGTTTATTTTAAGAACAATGATAAAACAGATATGCCACTGTTAGTTGAAGCACAAAATATAAGAAATAGCATATTATGCTGGCAATTCTAATACGTGTTTCTGGAAGGCATCTTAGACAGTGAATCCATTTCTTACTCCACTTGTTCCACAAAAGAGAAGTAGGTTCTTTTATAGCTGCACTAATGCCACATGAGCCATTCTGATTAAAAATTTTAGAGTTTCAGATCTGATGCTGAAATCCAGAAGAACAGTGAGATTGAAATATGTCACACCTTCAATGTGGCATCTCCCATTTAAGGAAGAATATTATAAGAGAAAGAGATTAACCTTCTCACACTGTAAAAATTCAAAGGTTAAGCCCAAAGCATTTAGAGCAAGCACACACAGTGGCTTAAGACAGAAAACAGTTTCTAGCAGTTAATCTCAGAGTTGCAAAGACTCTATCTCAGCCCAATTAAATTCCTTGAAGTCTAGATGTCTATGGATGTATATAAATCTCCCTGAAATCCTATAGTAAACCAAGAGCAAAATACCTGCTATTCTAATGATGGAATTATTTAAGTCATGTTTCTTCCTCCCAACCAGATACAACACTCCGCGCTGGTGCAGTAGCACTTTGTAACATATTGCATCATGGATATGCTACTGAAGATCACTTTAGATTTTATGTGTGCTTCATTATGCAATCTTAAAAACCTAAAATGTGATATAATGGAACATTTAGCCCAAAGATAAGGAAAACAGCACGCTGCACTTTGTAGCCATTTGATATCCTGACAGGAAAGGGAACTGACACATGATAAAGAAACAAATAGCACTAGCAGTGAATTATGGCTAGTGCAGATCCATTCATGCATTATTAAACTGGTATCACGACACAGTTCACTTTGGAATTGGCCAGGCCACCATTCTGCATTCCTTCAAATAGACTCATTTCCTGTGTAAGGAACTGACAGGAGCAAATGAAATGAAAATATACATGCAAATGGTAGGCAAGAGTATGAAATAACAAACCCAAGGGCAAATGTTCATATCCTGTCAACTCCCAGACCATAAGGGAAATAAAGTATTCAAACATTATGTTGATTCACAATGTATAAAAGGCAGATAATGTAAAGCAGTTGTGGTGATCTCCTATTGCACAGGACATAGAATTTCCAAAAATGATGTTTTCCTTCTTTCAGATAAAGACTTCTACGAAAAACAATTTTTAAAATGAATATTGAGGGAAAATCCAATGCAGTCTATGTTAAATCACATTATAGTCAGTTATCCTCATTGTCATGACCATAATTCTGTAACAGGCTCTTTCATTAACAAAACTACTCGAGCACCTTGATTCTTTCTTTTAAATGTATTTTCTATTTCTTCACTGTTCCCATAGCTACAGAGCTCTCTTCAACTTATTAACACACGAAAGTTCAGAGAAAGCAATAAGTTGATTAATGATATGTAAAGAAGAAATTCGAGAACATAAATCCAGGAGGCCCTTACCGGTGCAAAGAAGGACTCTGCCACAGGCTCAGGGCTTTGGAGCTAAAATCAGAGGGGAA
This sequence comes from Grallaria varia, assembly GCA_013396735.1. Lineage (NCBI taxonomy): Eukaryota > Metazoa > Chordata > Aves > Passeriformes > Formicariidae > Grallaria > Grallaria varia. The sequence goes on along the minus strand of VWZG01009944.1, from coordinate 77,707 downwards.
AATAAAAAGAAAGGAAAAAAATCCACAAGTATTTTCATCTGTTTGCCATTTTCTGTTGGCTGGCTTAGATGTCCCTGCAGGCACGAGGCTGCTGATGGTCCAGCTTATTCAGAGAGTGCAATCCCGTCACACCATTGCCCACATTTCTGTCTCTGCCCTCCCATCCCGTCCTGCCCAGAGCTCGCTGGGCAGAGATTTACCCTCTGACATTGCTCTTGTGATCCCGTTGTGGGTCCACTTTTGTGAACATGTTAATTTAATTCCTTCTGCCTCTTGTTTTCGAGGCTGTGGATCTCGAGTTGTCCCGGCTTGCTGTTAGTTTTTAAGTTACTGTTTCCCAGGAGTTTGACAAACAATCTTTTACAAATATTTTCTATTGTCTTGATAATTCTAGCAACTGAAATCTCATGACTTTGTGCTTTGTTACTTTATTGCAAATATGTAAATACAAAGTGAGCTTTGCTAATGACGGTTCAAAATACAGAACACTAACAATAAGAAACTCTTTTCTTGATTACTTTGTCAAGCATAGATCTTTGCACAGAGTGTCTGAGTTTTTGTAGTATTAATCTGAGTGGCTGCTGATAAAATGAGAATATGTGAGGTTTCACAACAAGAACATAAATTCCAATTATCAACCAAAGAGAAGAAGAATTTATTCAGTAGGTTGTATATGCCAAATGAATGCTGCAATTGTGGATATTGAAGTAATAAATATTATAAATATTTCTTACGTTTTCATAGTCTTCACATGGCAGTAGCTAAACAAGGTTGAGAAAGAAGAACCAATATTAAATTACATTACAGTCTTTGCAAACATTTATAAATATTCCTGTTACTTCTACAGCCCCTACACAAGAATCCAAACTAATAAATCATAAAGCTTGTTTCATTTTTCCATTTGGCCACAACCCAGACAAAAGAAGGTGGAGAGATTAAAACAGGTTGTTGGGAGATTTTCCTTTCATTCCATTATCTGTCTGTCCTTTCATTGTTTCCTTGATAGTGCTACTATTTTCATTTTGATATACAACACAGTTGTTTGTGTCCAATTACAGTTTTGTAATTTATGTAATACTAGCTCTGGAAATAGAGGATGACAGTGACTCCTCAGGATAAACAAATGTACTCCTAGCTAGATGACTTTATGCTGTGCAGAAATTGTGTTTGTGATATAATATATGCAATTAATTCCAGACAAATCCACAGGAGTTCCTGATACTCTTCAGGATACATGAAGAAAGGACAAAAGGTATTGGAAAAAGGGTGGAAAGAATTCCACAATTTGATTGTATTTTATGGGGAAGTTTTCTCTGAGGAGAAAAAAAGAAATTGTATAGTATAAACTATACTATAGCTATGTTCAAAAATGCCATCAACCAAAATTCTTAGTAGAATGGAGAATGTAAAAATCAGTAGGATAGCCCATGTGAATGGGTCTGGAAATTATGTTTGTCTAGAAGATATGAAACTTCATAAGATAAAAATGCTGCTTTAAATTGAAGTTTATTTATTTAAATAAATCTACTTGATAAATTTTTAAGGTAGGAAAAGAGCAGAAACAGAACCAGGAGTTTTAGTACCAATTTAAATAAAGTCTTAGCAGAAAGTGATATGGTTATTTGTCACTTCCCATGCAGACATGTACCACCTTCAGAAAACTCAGACTGGGCTCTTCCTCCGCACCCTTCTCTTCCTTCTCCTGCCTTTCCTCTGTGAGATGACGGTCCCGCTTTCACCCCAGGGACGTTGCGGGTGGTGCGCGAGGGAGCTGCCGGGTGATGGGCCAGCTCTTGGCAGGACTCTGCAGAGGGGCAGGAGGAGACACTGCACACCAGGGCTGTCCCACAGGCTCCACTGGTGGGGCTCCCAGAGGTGACCAGGACGGTGGGACTCCTGCAGGTCACCAGGAGGGACTCAGCCCTGTGTGTCCCCAAGGGATCCCTGCCAAGGCACTGCAGGAAGGAGGGCAGGCTGGGCAGAGCAGACACTGCAGGGAACCCAAGAACTTCCTTTAACTCAAAACAAACAGCATGACTGCCTTGACAGCACTTTCCCCTATTTCATCCCCTGCAAGGGATCTGGCACATCAGGAGTCAACACATTGAACTTGTATCTGAATTTTAAATCAGAAAATTAAGGATCTTTGGGCCTCATTTTCTCCTGCAGTAGTGTTTCGGGGGTCAGAAACTCAGGATCAGGCTTTGAATTTGATGTGGTTTCTCCTTATTTTCTAGCACTTTACTTTCTCTAAGAAGGAAGAGAGTATGTGGGGATGGAAAGGATGAGGACGAAGAGCCTTTTTTTCTAGCTGGTTGTTTGGCAGAGAAAAATAAGTTTTCTATCATATTTATTAGATCTATTGTATTTTTTGCCCATCATGTTGGTGTTGTTGCAGCAGGAAAAAATTTTTAGCTTGAAGGGTTAAACAGAAGCCCTTTTCACTCCTGCCTAAATGACTGAATGATGCCAATGCCAAAAAATCTTTCAAGCCATACCTGCTATGGGCTGCTGATGTTTTGCATAGGCTTTTTTTCTCCAGATAATGGGACAAACAAACATTAGTGCTTGTATTCCACCATAACAACAAACCTTTTCTCTTGCTACAGCCTGTTTATTTTCTTACAGTCCTTGGAGGGGGAAACAAGAGGGGAAAATTTGAAGAAATAAAACCTGGAATCTCTTTGTTCTGCAGAGCAGAAGCATTATGATATATCTGAATCTGTGAAGAGGCAGTTAATATTGTGGTTCTTTTGCAACAAATACTGTGCTTAAAGGTCATTCATGACAGGGGCTTTGAGAGAATCTGTTGTTAGGAACACACATGCTGAATCTCAATATTGAAAACTATTTGAGTGACAATCATCACAATGTTTCACTATCCATTATCTTTTCTGCTTCGCAAGATATCTGTGCCCTCTTTCGCTCTTTCCTATTACCCAACAAATATGTCGCACGTTTTCCAGTTGGACAATTATGACCTCAAAATCACCTATTTTGAGTTTTATTTTATTTCCATTTTACACTGCAAATTGGAATATTTGTTATCTTGAAGCAGACGATTAAGGAGATATTACCCCATGAATACTCTAGTCACTGAGCATGATAAAGAGGTGATGCAGTGCAAACTTTGCAACCAAATAGTTCATTTAAGCAAACTACTATCTGAATGTTTTCTCAGTGACTTGAGAATAACAATATTATCCACATTTGAATTTTCCCTCGAAGTTTGCTTCCCATTCTGTTTAGAAATCCCCACTACAGTACAGAATGCAAATGCTGGCTATGGGGAGCAAAGCTGTACCAGCCCTCTCAAAGGTCTGCACTGTCTTCATTTGTAGGGAGAATGAATGTATCATTTTTGCAATCCGAATGAAGAGAAAATTTTATTGAGAAAAAAAATTAAAAAATCAGGGACTGTTGTCAGGCTGATTCACATTGTTTCATGTATTAGGTAAATTAAACATGCTTACTTTTTATTGTAAACATATATTTTAATTCTTTAGCATATTTAGCAATATGCATGTTAATTTAAAATCCTTTAAATTCTCCATACCCAAATACAGCTTCCAGAAAAACGTGATGCAATATTATTAACATACAGTTCTACTGGTGTTACAGATTTTGATAGTTCTGCTACTATTCCTCCTTTAGAAGCACTGGAAATCTCTCTTCATCCAACAATGAAAACAACCTTTCTGGTTAAAAACTTTCATTTCTCCTAGTCTAATAATGTGAAAGCATGAGGGTCAGCCAGTTCTGCCATTAGCTTGGAAACTTTATGTCTAGGAATGACTGTATTAAACATTCAGCTGGACATGAGAGAAAGTGATGCCAGTGAATTGCGTCTGCAATGCCACTAACCTTTGAGGCTCATCTTGTGGAGGAGCTCTTTGCAGTATCTGAATGCCACCCAACAACAACCTGAACTGTGGCAGCTCTTTCTTTCCCTATGAAATAAGTCCCCTGCCCCCAGGGCACAACTCCCTGCTTGTCCAGCCCCACAGTACTCTCTCATACAGCCAGAAACTTGGCAAAGGCACATAAGAGAACCTTTAGGTTGTGATAGAGCTGCAGCAAAGCTCACTGAGGATTAAAAAAGGTAAAATTAGGGGAAGATGTAGCTCTTTGAGATGGGGTTTTTGGTTGTTCAAGGATTCAAGGAGAAGAAGACATGGGAAGACATAAAACCCTAGAAGCCAAGAAGGGCGGTGAGTCAACAGCTGTAGGATCATCAGGTTGAGCTGTCCGTTGGTTGGGCCTCTGGTGTATCTGCCGTGTTGGTGCTGAAGGAAGACAGCGATATTTCCTCTGTCTGTCAAGGGTTGGTGGCAACACCGGTGTTCAGCCCAACCAGCTGGTTTGAGCCTGGCTGTCTCCTGAGTGTGTTGGCCAGCCAGCAGTAGCTTTCTACTTTCATATTCCCGCTTGAGGACACTCTAGGCGTGCACTTGAAGATGCCGAACAAACTTGCCCAGGAGAGGAGGGTAACACTGCATGGTCAATAGGATTTTATGAACCTCTGAGCAGAATTTTGGAAATTTGGCTCATCTCACAGGAACTAGAAGTCCTCTTGGAGTACAAAGGCACTGAGTGTGTTGAAACATAAATATGAACCACAATGACCCCCTGAAATGTAGAATAGATTTAAATGCTGCTGTTTTACAATCCGGCTTACAGTGACTCACAGCCACAAGAGAAGCACACTGCTATACCTCAAACCAGATTTCCAATAGAATGCACAAATCCAGTTTGACATTTATGTGTCTGTCACATTTTGTTTTGTGTACCAGTGCAGGGGTGACATTTAATAACTTGTATTTGCAGCTGTTGAAATGATAATCTGGGTTTCTAGCAGCTAACATATAAGCAATATTGGGAGTCTGAACATTCTGTCATTTTTTATGAAAACCCAAAATAGTATAGCTAATACAGAATTTTTTTTCTCCCATAAACACCAATGATATACATTCATATATAGCACTTTTGAAAAATTCAGGATAAGGGTCCAGTGGTGTCAGTGGTATTACTTATCTATTAATCTACTGACTATCATATGATATACATTGCAAAACTTTGTTACTTCAGTGTTCATAACTCTTATTTTTCTGCCACATTGCCTCTGTACATCAGTGAAAATCTCATTTACTGATTTTTACTGACAACGGCAGCAAACACAGTTTTCCTATTTTGTATATTATAAGTGTATATGGGAACAGGATAGCCATCCTAAATTATTTAGTTTCTTAGTATATGGCATACTTTTGCAAACAAGAATCAGCAGATGCCAAAACACAATTGTTAAACAATGTATTGGTTTCTCTTACACTGTGCATAAAGTGTCTTCCCTAAGTATCATTCTGTCCAAAGGGAAGATCACAAGAGCTCAAAAACCAAAATGCCTTACAGTGCAAACATAAATCCCTGTGGGCATATTCCCCATTGTCTTCCTATCTGCATCATCCTTCATCCTTTTGTAAAGTGGGTATATAGTACAATCACATCTGAAAAGCAGCTGATTTATTCCTCTTCTCACAATGGTAAATGAAGATACAAGATGCAGAACAGCAAGAAATTTGATCCTTGCTTCTCCATAAGCCTCTTTTGTTTGCTCTGAAGTACCAGCTGTATTTCAGGTCAGAGATTAAAGTGTATTGGAGCAGCTTTAGCAGTTGCCATAAAAGGCTTTCATTTCCCAGCAGTCACTAAAGTGATCATCTATTACCAAGTTTTTATGCTGTCCTTAGGAAACATCTAACATCTGAAACAAAACAGTTGGCAAATACTGATTCTGCACTTTGGGAAACTTGCACGTGTACGCCATTTTTCCACTTATAAATGCAGTCTGTATTGCTCTCTCCATTACTGGCAGAAGATACAGGCTCAGGGCTGGGCACTACTAAATTTATAAATTCATAAAGTTCATGGTCAAGCCTAGATTTTCAAAAGTACTGCATGTATGCAGAGCTCTCTTGGAAACAGTAGTTATACGAGTGAGCTACTTCACATCTGCCAGAAAGAAACTTAACAGGAGTAGCAACATCTAGAGAAGAGGAAAAATTAACTCAAACTAGCATAGTCTTCCACTTGTTTAATCTTCAGAGAGTGAAGATTTTACCTCTTTGTATTCCATGCAGTAATAGGATAATCTTAAATGACTATGGAGTGGTTATTAAAAGTACTGCTTTGCAGAAAATGTTGCCATCCAAACACATCTTGATTTATGTCCTATTTGTGAAGGCAGTAATGGTGTCAGAGCTGCTTAAAACCTGTGGGCCTCACAATGCTGGGTCCTTGGCTGTTATCCAAACTACATCTGATTTCTGTTATTTGTGGTTCCTGAAAACAGAAATATTTGCTTCAATATCCAATAAATATTGTGCGCCACTCACACACATATCCTTCTTCTGCTGTCACTGTTCACAAATATCTTTTGTAGAGGTTCCTCTCCTCTGCAAGGTAAGTTCTTTTAAGCAGCTTCCTTTTTTTTTTTTTCTGATTTCAAAAGTAGCCTAGGATAGGGAAAATAATTTTTTTAAAAAAAGAAACAACAAAGCAAAAAACCCTTCTTATCTTTCATTAAATCATTCAAAATCCTAATAAAAATTGTTTTTCTTTTCTTCTATTTTGAACTGTACAAACCAAACACTTTTGAGTTGGGACATTATACATCAGAGATTAAAAAAAATCATAAAGATGGTGGATAATGGGTTTTCAGATAACATGGTTTTGACTGAGTCCACAAGCTGAGAATTTAAGGGCAATGAGACCAATAACCAGAAATCATTTCAATGCACATAAGGGAAGATAGAGTAGATAACAAACTTCTGGACTTCTTTGCCACACAGATTTGCTTCATAAATGGGCACAGTAACAACTCTCCTCGTTGTGTCCTTGCACACGGGGAGGAAAGGTGCATTTCTTAGCGGCTGTTACAAACAGAAGCACATCAGAGTAAAAGCAGCTCCCTGTGGGAAACTGAGGGTGGACAATGGCACCTCCTCAGTAGCTCAGGTAACACCACTTTCTACTTCCAAACCTTTTGCCTGGATCCCAGTTCTGATGGAGAAACCTTCTCTTGAAGATAGGAACATCTGTGCTCATGAACTGTGAGAAAAATATTTGCAGATATTTTAATCCAGTGTTTTAGCATATTTTCTAAAATTATATTCTATATTGCAATATTTAATATTGGCTTCTGCTTGCCCACAGCATATTTTTAACAGACATTCCTTGGGCAGGAGTTTGACAAGTGCTTAAAGGTCACAAAATAATATAGTTCTGCATTTGATTTTAATGATACAACATCACTTCAGCAACATTCAGGAGAAAGAATTTCCATTTAGTCTTTAAGCAAATCCTTGCCTCCAAGTACATTCTTCCTATAGGTGCCTTTGCTTGTTTTTCTTACTACACACAATTTGATACCTTTCAGTTCAAATCTTAACATTAAAGTATAGAGTTGATGTGGAAAAGTAATTTCTCACCAACACTGTCATATATAAAGACAGACTTTTGCCAGACTATTTCTGCAAATAAGTTTGAGTGATCATTCTCTATGAAATTAAAGGGTTTTGATTTTAAACATTATTTTGATTCTAAAACATTATAACAGAGAGTTCTTCAGGAAATGCCTAATTTTTCACAAACTGCCTGGCACAGAGAAGGAAATCACATTACTGATTAAATCCAACAAATATAATGGGAATCTAGTTTTCATAAAAATAATACAAGCTGTGAGAGCTGAAGGAGAGAATTATATTTTTATGTGTGACTGTAGCTACACATTAAAATATGAAATATTAATAAGGACTATAATCGTTATCATAGTTCATATTTTGTCTAGATTTTTGCCACATCAGTCTAATTCAAATAAATACCAATGATCTGCATTAAAAATAAATCTTCAATAGAACAGCATGTACCTTTTTCTTTGGAATTACTTTACTTAAAAAGATTACTGCTGTTTTCATATGTTACACTTCGATTTCTGCAAATAGTGTCATTGTTAAAGAACCACGGATATAATCAATAAAAATATCTGAATTGACCTGGAAAACATGAAATAGCTGATTTTATACAGGGAACAGCAGAGCATTTTGTTACCTAGCACATTAACATGACAGAGTGCCAGAAAGGGGGACTTGGAAAAGGGAATCATAAACAGCCAATGTTTTTTGCATTCCTGCTTTTGGTGGTTTCTTGTTCTTACTTTGCTACTGAACTCTTGACTGAAAGTCTTTTCTTTGAAAAGGCAAAGGGCCTAGAAAAATGGCTTACCTTGATTCAAGGTGAGATTTGCCAGTAGCAGGCAGAACCTACTAAGGTCAAGTGACATGGGAAGGATTCAGAGATGCTGCTTGCCTTTGTAGGGAGAAAATTTGTGTAGCCAAAGCTCAACTGGAGTTGAAGCTGGGAAGAAAAGTGGGGAACAATAAAAAGAGTTTTTCCAAATACTTTAATGGCAACTGGCAGCGTAGAAATTTCATCGGCCTGGTACAGGATGAGGACGGTCAGCTCTGAAACAGGGACAGAGACAAGGCAGAGGTGCTGAATGCCATTCCCCTTTGTCCGACCACGGTATGCTCTTGACAAACTTTAGTCTGAGTTTGTGAACCCAAAAGATGGATGATCTTAAGCAAAAGACTGAATAAGCTGAGGTTGTTCTTGGCTGACAAGAAAACTTGGTAGGGTTGCACTAAATCACATCCTTTCAAATTGCCCTATGTGTCTGTGCCTGTGCCTGCAAAACCTAGAGAAAGGAAAAAATTAGCATTCCTAGTAGCTTGTGAGCCCATGTGGTCTCCCAGTGAATCCCTAGACCCCAGAGAAATTAGAGGTGATTTTACCAAGAGCTTTTGGAGTACGCCCTCCTGGGGCCTTCCCCCTTGCCCAGCTTTTTAGACGGTGAACACACAAGGGCAGCTGCAGAGTGATTAACTGCCTGCCTTGATTGGGCACTCCCAGATGGCCTTGAAGACTCTGGCAATGTGCATGAAGCAAAAGGGCATTGAGTTCTGTGCCTTAACTGCTCCCCCAGGTCCTTCTGTAGCGTGCTACCAATTGTGCAGAGGGTTTGCCCTTCTTTGATTTGTGGAAGGTTGCAGACACATGCCAGCTAAGTGCTACAAATAACATCAGCTCCTCTGCTGTCCTTTCAAGGGTACCTCGGGCTTTCTTTTGAATCACCACCACTTTTAAGCAGCATTTCCTTGAATTTGCAGAGGACATGTGCAGACATCTCAGGGTCGAGATGGCTGATTTTAAGCTATGATGGTGTGGCAGAGTGATGCAAACCATGACTTGAAAAGTTTATTTCTTACCACCCTCTTCCTTTTCAAAGCTGGACAACCTGCACTTTGAGGCCTGTCATGCCTTGGCTGTTAATCTTCCAGCCGAGAGTGGATCTTAGAAGCAAACATGACTTGTATTCCCTTTTGTGTTACGTTGGTAAAAAGACTATGGAAAAAGAGTGGTGCTTTAAAGGGTAGTACATGCCTTCATTTACTTCTTGCCTGTTTCCAACATCCTAGTCAGTGGTTTTATGGAAGCTGGTGCGTGTGCCCAGTGCTGTGATCGCTTTCTCAGTGGGCGCTGCCTCCTGTACGTTCTCTTGGTGGGGGTGTGTTAGCAGGGAAGAATTACAAGATGTGCTCTGCCATCTTGAGAGCTCCCTTTATATGGAAACACTTTCTCAAAATGATTATTTATTTGTAACCCACTTAAGACTCGGATTTCTAAAACTGTCTTGAGTGATATTGAGGAACCTGTTTACGCTGGCCTTGTGTACTTGATTTTTTATATTTTCCTTAGAGTACAGTTCTGGTTTGGCGAGTTTTAAATTAATTCTTATTGGTCTAATTTGGATAGGGCTAGTTAAAGATTATTGCAATACTTTATGCCTAGATAGGTATCTGAAACAGCTTTGTGAGTAGCAATTGTACAGTTTTATATTACAGAACCATCGGCACCCTTGAGATGTCTTAAAATATTCCTTAGTGTAAAGTATTTGAAGAGCTAAGTGAAAATTTCCCCTTCTCTGTATGGACTGTTCAACTCCGCAGTTGTCGGTAGCACACAATGACAACTCTGCTTGGAGAAATGAAAATTAAAGGATTATTATGTACTCAGTAAACTGGAATAGGAGCAGAGCAATGTGGACAAAGACAAAACTCAACTGGAGTTGAAGCTGGGCAGAAATGTGGAGGACAATAAAAAGAGTTATTTCAAATACATTAATAGCCAGAGACACTACAGAAATATCATTGGCCCATTGCAGGATGAGGATGGTCACCTCACACACAGGGACAGAGACAAGGCAGAGGTGTTTAACACTTTCTTTGCCTCTGCCTTCACCACGGACGATGGAACAAGGAGGTCTCAGTGCCCTGAGCTGCAGGACCTTGGCTGTGAGACTGATTGACTCCCAGTTGACCCTGAACTTGTGTGGGATTGCTGCTCCAGTTGTAATCCTACAAATCTATGGGGCCTGATGAGATTAACCCCAGAATCCTCAAAGAGCTGCTGATGTCATCACAAAACCTCTCCCAATGATTTTTGAGTGGTCTTGGGAATCCAGAGAGATCCCAACTGCCTGGAAGCTGGCAAATATAGGAGAGATATTAAGCTGTTAGAGAGCGTCAAGGGAGGGCGGTGGAGATGCTGAAGGGCCTTAAGGGGAAGCTGTATGAGGAGTGGCTAAGGACACTTGGTGTGTTCAACTGGAGAAGAGGAGACTGAGGGGAGACCTCACTGCAGCTACAATTTCCTTGTGAGGGGAAGAGGAGGGGCAGGCACTGACCTCTGCTCTGTGGTGATCAGTGGCAGAACGAAGGAAGTGGCCTGAGGTTGTTAGGGGCGGTTTAGACTGGGTATTAGAAAAAGGTTCTTCCCCTAGAGAGTGGTTGGGCACTGGAAAAGGCCCCCAGGGAAGGAAGTTTGACTCTGTGCAGTTCTAACAAGTTGATAATTTTGAGATGTCTGGTCTGCTGTAAAATTCAAGCTGGCTTTTAGCTTTGGATATGGCATTAACTCCTGGAAAAGGCTGAGTACTCTGTTTCCAGTCATGCTTTTTTCTTTGTGCTACTTTGGAATCCAAGCTATTTCACATCCTTTTCATCCTCATTGCCCTTAACCTGGTTTTCGGTTCACAAATACCCATTTTCAGATAAACTGCTTAGTGTTTCCCTGTCCAGAGTCCTTTCTTGGGAAAGATTGTGTAAATGATTTCCTAAAGTGAGACCTTTGGGCATTTGAATCCTTACCTGGGCTGCACTAACCCTGCACTTACTGTGCTTTCAACTCAACACAAAGGAAGTATTTTTGTGCTTTTATTTGCTCTTTTAATTGAAGCTATTGATGTGGGGTTTGGAGTTGTTCCAAGGGATCCGCAGCGCTGGAACAGTGCTGGAGTGGGAGGACCTTTAAGAGGCCATTAGGAATTCAGTTGGGAGCAGAGGTTCATGAGGGATTTGAAAAAAGGGATTCGATTTCAGTTTCAGTTTTCCATTTTCATCTGCATCCCACATGTACTGGCACATTGTTTCTTTGTATTTTATTATCTCCTGTGTAGGTCAATGACTCTCATTTACCTGCAGTTCCAGTCTCAGTAGGCAAAGATGTTTCAGCTCCCAGGTGGTTAAAGCAGTAGAAACTGGGTAGGGAAGCAGAACAGTAGAGTGTGCCTTCTTGCTGAAGATCTGCATGGAAACCTTCTGTGGGTTTTAATAAGAAATCCTGACACGTTTTCCAGTATCTCATCAGAGCTGTCAGTAACTCAGTTGAGAAAATGAAAGCAGAATGCACATGCAGAAAAACATCTCAGCAGGCATTGCAGGCGAACAGTTTGGATGTTGCTGTAAGTCTGTGTTTCAACCTGGGATATGTTCAAGAAAACCTGTGTAAGACAGGTAAGACCTGGTAAGACAGAAGGACCCAGCATTTACTGTACTCAAGGAAAGGTTCCTGCATCAGATATAAAGACCAAATTGCAGGTACAGGAAAAAAACATCTCTTAGCCTGTACTATACAACATACAGAGTTTTAACGCAGTATAGCTAAAGAGGGATGGTCTTCCTGGACACTATGTCTGCTGGTTTTAGAAAATACTGTGGTCTTGGTTTTTGCTTTAGCTATGACACCCACAGCTCACTGCTATTGTTTCTTGCTCAATGGAGAACCCCAACTGATGTTCAAAGAAGCAAGAGCTGTCAAGATACCAGCAGACACTTGTGTTCTGAGATGAACTGCACCTCCTCTGTCTTAAATCCAGGCAGGACAAGGGAACTTCATTGAAAAAGTTGCAAAATTTAACAGCACCTTGGAACACGGAGTCATAGAATTGTTTTGGGTTGGAAGACCTCTGAGATCATTGACTACAACCATTCGTGCAACACTGTCAAGTCTACCACTAACCCTTGTCCCTAAGGGCCACATCTAAACGCCTTATAAATATCTCAGGGATGGTGACTCCACCATTTCCATGAGCAATCTGTTCTAATGCACAGAAAGAAAAATACACATTTCATCAACTATTTATTCTGCATTTCAATTTATTTCCATCCCTTGCATTTTTATTTCTGTCACCATATTACCTTATTTTGTAAAGTACTTTAGGGATGAAGTATCAGGAAAGACAAAGAGAGAAAAATATATATCTTTATTTAAGATTTATATTTTGTAGAGATAGATGATTTGATATTTATTAACATCACCTTTTGCATTATTCCAAAACTACTTCCAGATCCCAAAAAATGAATTAGTTAGACGACATCAGAGTCCACTAAATAATCTTGTTCACAAAGTAATCAGTAACAAACAGCAATCCTTCCCTTCAAAAACCTATCTTTCTAATGGCCATTGTAATGCTTGTTTCAGGTTAAAAGAGCATGTGTTTCTAGTTTGTCTGTCTCAACAGAAGATGATGATATATTTGTAGTATGCTGACACTCCTCCTTATCTGTCTGCACTCCCGCACTTGGAGAAAATCCCTAGCAGTGGAGATAAGTAGGTACCCGAACCTAGAGCTGATAGATTGTTGCCTTTTACAAGGTGAATCATATTTCTTAAAATGTACAGTAGAGGAATTTTACCCCGTGAAAAGGAAAGTGATAATTTTGGAGGTCTGTCTCAGTGGTGGAAAGCTTGGCACTTGCCCTGACCAAAACTATCTTTTTTGTCTGAATAATAAGGAATGCTTCCATGTTATTTTGGGAGCTTGTAAAATAAGGATCCAAATGTTCCAGTAAAACTAAATAAATTCCTACACACTTGTATTTATTTTCTTTCTTCTCTCTCCTCCTCACTCTCAGTAGTTGCCTCTTAAGGGACCCACCATCTTTCACCTGTTCTTTGGTCTGTGAGGCGTGTGTTTGCGTGTATGTACAGACAGATATATGCATATAGATAAATAAACCAGTTATAGATCAGCTATGTAATGACTGCATTGCAATTGATGAAGAAATACAAGTGTGCTACAGCAAAGGGAGACTTTTGGGACAAATGTTCTCCTTGAACTAAGATGGAATCATGGCACAAGTTATGATGTGTTCGTGTGGTACTGACTGTTTTGGTGCAGCCATTGTAGACACCAGGGAATTGGAAAGGCTATGGGATGGATATCAAAGGCCATGATATTTGTCTTCAGGAGTTTGGTTTCTTCAGAAATTGATAAGACAATGCACACTGGTGGTATCTGTTTCGATACATCAAAACAGGTCTGAATATAACATAGAATGAAGGACAGTTGGGAACTTGGTGCTTTAAACATGCAAAAGAAGGGACTTTAGACCATTAAAATAAAAACTGTGAAAAGCTGAACAATAATTACAATAAAATAAAAAGCAAAAAGCATGTCAAAAGTAATGAGTAGTAAGCATACAAAACCAAAAAATTGGTACAGTGACTGACTATGCTGCATCCATTGATGAATAAGGATTAATTGCTGATCCCATTGCAGCTGTGAACAAGATAAAAGTACAGAAATACTGCCTTCTGGAGAATTAGACAATAGAGAGCCAATAAAAGGAGAATAATGAATCTAAGCTCCACTGAGGTTATTTGTATAGGAGGGTTAGTATGGGGAGAAACCTGCACTGCTGAGCTGTATATTTTATTTCTCCCTATATCCTGTAGTTCCTCTGGCTTGGATTTGCATCAGCTGTGACAAGGTGCAGCAGAAATCTCCATTTAGCCCTATTTTCTGTCCAAACTGTTAATTTACTCCAACTGTGCATTCTTTATCAGGATTTGGCCCTTTGTATAAAGGTGGATGCTTTTTTGGCTGTGGGCCCATTGGGGTGTTTGATAACTTTGTCAGAAAGAATCAAGAGAATGTAATGACTGAACAAATAATAGGCTGTCAAGGAGACTGGCGTTACAGGAACTGAAAGACAGTCCAAAATGCTTTGCTCTTCAAAGAAACCTGGAAGAACTTTGTCTTAATTTGGCCTTCAGAACTTTGACATCAGCCTTTGCTTGTCTGCAAGCATCAGCTCAAGCACAGGAATTTATATGGATAGTTAGTCCTCGTGAGAAGTTTCTGGCAGGCTGCTTTCCCTCAGGGCAGTTACATACCACATATGAAGCTACTGCAACTGCTTTTTTGCCTCCGTTCCTTTATGAAAAGTCTTACAGATTGTACTAGAAAATGATTCTTCCTTAGCTTTTTTTAAGACCACTGTAACAAGGAATCGTTCCTATTATGGAAAATTAAAAACACACAGAAAAACTATCTATTTCTACAGTGTTTCCATATATTTTTAGTACCTCTCTCGAAGCACATTTCAATCAGCAAATTCGTCGACACTAAAGTCAATGGATATTCTTAAAGAAATAATCTATTTTTTTTTCATTTAATAGGCAGATGAACAGTAAAGAGGCCAATAGAATAAAGTTCAATACTCAATATATTTAGCCAACACCAACTTTTGACTTTGAAAAGGGTTTTGTAGGGCAAATACCCTTTGAAGACCAAAAATAAAATCCCTCTGAACCCTGGAGGCCTGGCTGTCACTTCTCCCCAAGACAGCTAGGGGATGATGTAATGGAAAGGGCAGGGAGGCAGACCCACTTGCTTTTGGAGAGTTGAGAATGTTCTTTTGGAGCTGCACCATCACTCTGCTGAGACATGAAGGCTTGATGCTGCTGTGATGGACAACCAGGGACACATACAGCCGTTCAGAAAAGTGATTGCTGGCCACTCAAAAAAATAATTTAATGAGGTCCAGCTTTGAGCTGAGGCTTGGTCCAAGTTGACCTCCAGGGGTTAGTTCTGTGGTTTCTGAATACTGATTTTATTCTGAAAGGATTTCTCTCTTCCCCAAAAGCTCTGCAACTGTATGATGGCACTGATTCTCCTCCAGGGGAAGGGGAAACAGTGATTCTACTTGCTTGTCTTCATCCTGATAGCCATCATCTTAGTCAGCCCCAGCCACTCAGCAAGAGGCTGCCTTACTCAGTGTCCCACTCTGTTTGTCCCTTGAAGCTGCCATAAAAATTCAGATTTTCATTTGCCAAATGCAATGAGACACTTGTCATTGGGGCAGGTTTGCAGCCAGTTCACTTCTCTGTGATGAAGGACCCATAGGTCCCTTCTTCAAGGATGTCCTTGGTGAGGTTTAGTTATAAAATACAGCAAGAATCCTTGGTTGATGGCAACAGCATTCCCTAAAGTCACATAAATAATGAACTCCAAAATAAAGTTTTGTCAGTTAAATAAGGAAACTTTATTTACAGAGTACTTTTTGAGCTGTACGTATTTTCAGCTTACACACCTAGTCCTACTTGAGGAAGTTGAGCTGTGTTTGTTTTAAAGAAGGGTGTCGGTTCACTTTTAAATGGTTCACCTTTTCATGTTATTTGGTCTTTGCTGCAGAAACTATTTCGTCTCTCTTTATATCATGATTCAACTCAGCTCAGAAAGTTAGATATGTAAAGGCACAATATGGGCATAACTCCCATTTCTGTGTTCAACACAATAAACAAATGAAGAACGGGAACAACATGCAGCACAAAGATTAAGAAGTTGAATTTCTGTGCAGGTCTTTTTCCTTGCCACTTAAGGCAATAAATCATTTCAACTAGACATAATTAAAACAGTTTGCATTTGAAATGTGAATTAAAATTGAGATCAGTATTATCCAGTTTCCCTCTTCCACATTCATCTCAGCTATCAGGAGGATTCACATATCTATCTACTCTTGGCATAGATTAAGTCATAACTTACAAATTTTTTTATACAATCTCTGGTTGTAATCAAGAACTGGTATATAGACTTTTATCAACAATTCCACATTTACACAATCTTTTCCAAGTTCCTGTCCAGATACCTCTGGGCTTTAAATCTTTTATTGTCTTTTCTAATTTTCCCTTTTCATCTAAAATTAATTAGAGTACAGACTCTCTTGTCTTTTTGTTATTCCATTCAGCTTTCAGGGTGTTTTTGTCCTCTAACTAAACAGCAGTTTTTCGAACATTTAATACACTGGCCTCATGGCTATGAGTGTGAACTGAAAAAAATAATGTTACAATAGATTTGAGCCAAAAAATAGGTAAATATAAATAAAGAAATATTTTGCAGTCCATTATAAAAAAGGCAACATTATGATATTAGAGTGAAGTGCAGTGGACTGATTAATTAAGATAATAAAACTGATGTAATTCAACATGACTTGCATTCTGTTTATTAGCCCTTCTGTTGTCAAATAAACCTTTCAAATCCTGTAAATAAGCAAGCCAAATGACAGTTTCAATTGGTATGCAGGGGATTCAAGTTACTTAATGTCGTAATTTTTTTCCTGATTTTCACTCTTTTAGAGCATCAGGACTGGTACTTGGAATAAACACATTGATTTGGCTGTATTGTCAGTGGGTCACTAATCAGAGAAATCATTGATTAGACAGTAATCTGACAATTAAGTCTGACATTGTCTCTGGTGCCTTGGCAATGGAGGGGCTGCATTCTTCTTTGAACTGAGACATTGACCTTGTTTCCACCACTGAGATGAAAATGAAGATTCACAATAAGGACAATGCTCTTAACCTTTGTTTTCTTCTCTTGCTGTTTTAGGGGTTTTTTTGGTCTGTTGTTTGGGTTTTTGGGGGTTTTTTTGTGGGGTTTTGTGGAGGTTTTGTTGCTGTGGGTGATTTAGGGTGATTGGGTTTTTGGGGTTTTTTTGCTTGTTTGTTTTGGTTTTTAGGGGTGTTTTTTTTGTGGGAGTTTGACTCAAGATTGATTGTCATGTGTTTTTCTGCATTTATCTTTTTTTAAAATGAACACTCAACATTTCTGCACAAAGATAACATTTTGACATGATGTTAAAGCACTTAACAATTTCTTCCCCTTCATTTCCTGAAAACTGATTTTTAGGATTCACTCATTGAAATAGTGAAGTAACAGTTTATAAACCTTCATTTCAGTGGTCAGGTCTTTCTGGTTGTCTTTTGAGGAACTCAGAACAACATTCACCGGCAAGTCTGATAGTGCATCAATATTTCAGAGTTCCTCCAGTCCATCCACTGTGTACCAGCTGCATTCATGGAGAAAAGGAAGTGAAAATGTGATGTTAATCTCCCCGGATAGTACTGGAATGAATAATTCTTCCAATCCAGCAATAAGACACAATGTTAGTCTTGAAATTAGACACTTGGGCTCCAGTTCATCATTAATCAGAAAAGCACTTGAGCATGTCTATACCTTTAGGCATGTGCTTAAGTGTTTTGCTGCAGTGGGGCAGGCTAAAGTAAATGCTTAAATGATTTGTCGAGCTTGTGTTTCAACATGTTGTTGTTAACATTTGTGTATAGCAGCAGGAATGGGTGTTGTTTTCTACACAGAGGCTGAAGACAGTTATTGGACTCTCATTTCAATGAATTAAATTGACTTCACTTGAAATTAATTCACTTACACGAAGCTGTCAGTACTGTTGTAAAAAAAAAGATCCATTGTCGCTCCGTGATCCAGGGGAAGACAGTGACACCCTATGAACTCACCAAAAGCAAGACAGACATTCTGTACTGCAGAATGCTCATCACTACTCATTTTCAGTGTGTATTTCAGACCCAGCTACATTATATACATCTCAGAAACAAAAATGTCAGAAGGCATTTAACTTTAACCTACAACAAAGCTGGTGATGAGGGAAAATGAAAATTATCACTTGAGTTCTATTTATTTTTTCCCCCTCACAAGCTTGTATGAGATATATCATAGTGATCCCTCATTATATACTGATGGTTCTGAAACCCAAAGGTAGAATATGGGGTTAAACTGGTATTTAAGGAGATATTTCAGGGGTTTTAGTGGTTTTCTGCCTTAAAAAGTTTTCTCGTTAAGTAAAGTCTAAGAAGCTAAAACCAATTTTTTCTGGAAAAAAAGAAAGGCATGCAATAAATACACAACTGCATGAACCAGTGCTTAACTTAGAAAATCTTCTGATATTAGTAGAGTAAGAATTTAATAAAATAGTACTTATCTCCTAAGAAACCTGTAGAAACATTAATCAGGGTGTCTGAGGGATGGTTCTCGCTTGGTTTGTTCTCAGTGTGCATGTTTTTGTCCTTTGCAAAGGGAATGACTGGAAGAACAGGAGATGGCTGTTTGTGTGCAGAGCTGCTTAACAGAGTGGGGTCCTGCCAAAGGCTGCAGGCTGAGGCAAGACATGAGGGAGTCACGGAAGGACACTGTCCTCAGGCAGCCAAGTGTCCTCTGATTACAAAGAGGAGCTCTAGTTCATTTGCTAATAAAACCAGGCTATTGAGGCAATGTTTTAAGACTGCTTTGGGCAGTTCACTTTTAGACGGAGATCTAGAGAGATCACCCTTGACAGTCTGATTGATCTGGCTTTTGCAACAACTGATGTACATGCTGAAGTAGCACTGATTTTCCTCACCAGAAAATAAGCCACATCGGTACAGGATTATTGCTTAAATTCAGGGAATCTGCTCCAATTTATTTAAATACAGGGAAGAATTTTGGCCCATATCCACATTTCAGTGCTCTTTGTTATTAATGGAAGCTATCTATACAGAGCTAAATATTTATATTTAAAAGAAACATGCATGTTTGTTCATTATAATAAAAAAATTGCAACTCTCTTTAAAAGATCTCTTTTGTTTTCCTCCTTTTTTTCTTTTGTGTTCTCTCTCCACTTTTTCCACCCAGCACCCTACTGAAATTGTTTACAGCACTGATAGCAGAACAATGATCTGATGAAGAGCTCTGAAGTACTTTGGTACACATTTCTCCAGTGGGAAAAAGGTAGTATCCAACATATTCTGCTTACTTAACCTCCCTTTGAGGAGCTGTCCCACAGTGGAAAGCCATCAGATTCCTGTTCTTTTTCTTCAATGAGATGTTAGTGGCCTTTATCGCATTTCTATCTCCCATGATGGGTAACTGATAGTAGAAATGTAACACATTCAGCACTATCAATTTCAAACACAATACACAAGAGTAACAGGTGTTAAAAATTGCCTTGGCCACACAGTATATTGTAAAAAAAAATAGATTTCTTACAGCAAACTCTGGGTTTAAATAAAAGGTGACATTGTTAACGGATGTCATCAGAGCGATGCAATGATGGATGCCTTGCCATTCCTCTCTATGGACCTTCCTGAACAACGTGGGTGAAGAAAACAAAAGGATATTTATCGAGGAAAATTGGATGGAAAACTAGAGTTCTATGACATTTATTGTCTTTTCCTCAGTTCCAGTCTACTATAATAGTATATCTAAATGCTTGTATAACTTCTTATTTGATTTAATTTTGTAGTTGATAGTGATGAAATGTATGAGCATAATTTAGAAAACTCTCCCTCGCTCAAATTCATTTCACGTATATGGTCCCATCTCTGTCAATGAAATGAGAAAAATTAAACTACATATTTAGAAAGGCTGTATTACCCTAGGCATCTGCATATAGCAGAATTGATTAGAGGGAGAAAAAAAAGAGTTTCCCCTAAACTAATTTCTGAAATGAAACAAAGTTTTCATTCAAAAAGACATTTGCCAGAAACCAGTGTTTACAATACAGTAGTTTAAATAAATTATTAGCTTAATGTACGCCTTATATGAAATCCTGGTTACCAGATAACTGATAACAATACAATGGGGGGGAAAAGTTTTTCATTCAATGTAATTTTTTGCAAATATCTACCTTCCTGCATACAGTTTTGCAGACAGAACATGACAATAATCACCAACCATCACTCAAAGAAACCCAGATACCCCTCCTTGTGTCATCCTTCCTGCTGGGATTCATGTATGCTTTTGTCTGCTCCTTCTGACTAAGGTCATTTTTAAAAAAAAGAAAAACCAAAAACCCCAGTCATTTTCATGGGCTGTACAAGAGCAGAATTGATAGAGCCGTTCCTCTCTCAGAGAGATGCAGAATATATTGATAAAGGCAATAGTTCCATACTGGTTTTCCCTGTACTGCAAGTACATTAAAATTGCAGAAGAAATGTTATTTGCAGAAATATGCAAACTAGGACCAGCTCATTTGTAATATTCACCGATCGGCAGCATTGGCAAATACCCACTTATTTGCTACAGGTAGTCATTTTGATATTGCTGGCTCTTCTAATTCACGAGCCAAAATACTTAAAATTCCAATTGACAGGTCTTTGTCATTATTATTCATTATGCTTTGGTAAAGACATTTAATCATGTGCAGGCCCTACAAAGGATTTCTTCCCCTTTCTCTTCTTAACAAACATGCTTTTGAAGGTAAGCTTGCATAGTAAATAACTTATCTGATAGAAATAATGACAGACAGCAACTGGGAAAAAACTCTAATCTGCTGGGAATTGCTCTTTACTTTCATTGTCCTGCAGCACCATTTTGCCAGAAAGTGCCCTGAATTATTTGGGGTCTGCTGATACGATTGAAGTGTCTTCCCACGTCCACCACCACTGCTCGAGGTCCGCGTGCTACCTGGTTAGAGCTGATACTCCAGGGAAAAGGAAGCCCTAAAACTAATGGCAGCCCATCAGCTGGGAACATCACCCCAGCTGGATTTTATGGGCCACTCAAGGTGGCCAGGAGGAAGAGGTGAATATTCACATGATGTTCAGAAACATGATGGATTTAGAGATTCATTTTAGTAAAAATCTGAAATGAGAAAACTGATTATAATATCCCCCCTACCCGAGTTCCATGTTAGTGGACTAAGAGTCGCTTAGGACAATAAACACAAGGTATTAGGAACACTAAGTTAGAAAGCCGTTTTCTCCTCGTTAACAGACTAGCACTCTTCAGCATGATAGCCCTTTCTACCTTGGCCATTGAGGTCCTTTGCTTCCCTCAAAGAAAGTGCACCTGTGTCAGCGCCTGCCCTTCGGGGGGCTCCAACCATTGCCAGGTGAGGGCAACACTGCGAGCCCTGGGCTGGTTCTGAGGGTCCTGCTCCCCAGCCCTCCGTTTTCGGAGCTCCTCCCTTGATGCCTCAGTTGCCGAGAGGGCTCAGTGGTGGGTGCCCAGGGCGCCTTTTGGTGGTGAGGGTGTGCCGGGGCTGTCCCCACCACACGTGGCTGGTTCCGGCTGGCCCTGGGCCCTCACGGCAGGGCCCGGCTGAGCCCTCAGCTTGGGGTGTGCTGCCGCGGGGGACGCTGATTTAAAAAGGGGCAAAAAGCCCCTGCTCTGGTGTGAGGGGAGAACCTAAAAATAATTTTGAAAAGCATAGTGTGAGCACCGAAGCCTGAGGAGGAGCAGGTGCTGGAGCAGAGCTTCCCTCTCTTTCCTCGCGGCCTGCGGAGGGCTCGGCGCCTCAGCGGGTGGGTGTCCCTGAGGCAGCGCAGCTCAGCGCCGACGGCCCAGCCAGGAGGAGGTTTTACCCTGAGGGAGCTGCGCCCCATGGGGATGACCCACGTTGGAGCAGCTGCGCCCCATGGGGATGACCCACGTTGGAGCAGCTGCGCCCCATGGAGGTGACCCACGTTGGAGCAGCTGCGCCCCATGGAGGTGACCCACGTTGGAGCAGCTGCGCCCCATGGGGATGACCCACGTTGGAGCAGCTGCGCCCCATGGAGGTGACCCACGTTGGAGCAGCTGCGCCCCATGGGGATGACCCACGTTGGAGCAGCTGCGCCCCATGGAGGTGACCCACGTTGGAGCAGGAGAGAGCCCTGAGGAGAAAGGAGCTGCAGAGAGGTACTGCCGTGTGCTGAGCCTCACCCCGCTGCCCCTGCGCTGCCGGGGAGGGGAAGGGAGCTGGGAAGGACAATGGTGGGGGGAAGGTCTGCCCCTTTTTTTGCTATCCAACTCTGTTTTAATTGTCAAAACCTGAAATTAATATTCTTTACGTTGAGGATGTTTGGCCTTGATGGTAACTGGCAACCAATCTCCCTGTTATTATCTTTAGTCCTGAGCTGTTTTAATTCTGCAATAAATCCTGGCTTTAGTCCTGGGGAAGGAGTGCAAAGTTGTCTGCGAGGGGGTCTTTAAGCCAGCTAAGGTAAACCCACCACAGATCTAAATTAGCCAACTCAAGATCATGTACTTGGAGATATCTTTGCATCATTAGGCTCTTGCTCACTCTATTCATTGTCCAAACTGAAAAGTCAGGTCTATTTTAGCTATTCCTCGCTTTCTCTAGATACAGACCAGTGGATTCATTGTCACTTATTCAGAGGGAAGTGAAAATGTTGAAGGAAGTTGCCCAAAGTGAGCACCCTCTAATCTTCAGGATGTTTGTAGAATAATTTTGGTTGCTTGGTTCAATTATGACTGAAGAATAACCTGGGATAAAACTTGTCTTTACAGCTTCGAGGGCTTTTGCGTTCATTTACGTGCTGGGAATATCCTGGGAATCCTCAGGCAGAGTGAGATGGGTGCAAATATGATCTATAAATGCACTAGCTTCTCTCTTTGATGTTGCAGGCTGTTATGTGAACCTCTTTGTGAGTTGATTAATCTGTAAGTCTGTGTGATTAATAAATTGAGAAATCCACCTGTTGTAAATGTGGAAAAAAAACCCACAAAAAAATGAAGTAGGCAACTGAATTGTTCACTCTGGATCATTTCCTCAACAGAATGATGAGCTGACAGGTGGTTGGAGGTGTAAATGTGGTGAGACACTGTCTAGAAGTGAATGATTGCTGTTTTGTTATGTAACATGATGTCTTCAGATCTAATAACTGGTCCTGAGTCCTGGGTGTTGGTATCATGGAGCTGCTCAAGAGTGAAGGGCACATCTTCCTCCTCCTAGATTTGGAGATGGGGAGAAAAACACTTCCTTTAATATTGCTGGGGGTTTTTTTAAAGGATTTTGCTGACTACAAATTAGTCAAGGATCCTTTTGTTTCCTAGAATGATCCAGAATGTTGTAAAGTCATCCGAAACACCAAGATGTCTACAGACATTAGTTATCAATACTTTGAACATCATCTTCCATATAAATTAATCCATACTGTACCTAATCCTCACAATTTTTTGCCTTTTTTTTCATGCTACCTATATATTAAAAAAAGCTTTGAGTTTTGAAGCAAAAGCCCTAGAAGGAGAGGTGCAGGAGATGTGTGTCGTCCTAAGAGCAAAACCTGAACCTAAGAAAGATGCTGTGATGCACAATTTAACACTGCCATCAAATGGCCAAATGTATTTCTCATTCTGCAATGGCATCTCAGCTGACAGTCTATTATAAGAACTTTTAATATTGAGCAGCTCAGTTGAGTCACAGATATTTAAAGCAAAATAACAATGCCTCCCTGTTTTCATGTTTTGATGGAAACAGGCCTGATTTTGCAGCTCTCTTTGGTGGGAAGGGTCAAGTTTTAAGAGGTGCCTTGCTGATGCCTACAGGGCAAAAGTAGTTTTACACCAGGCTATAAAGATTGGAAGAGTGTGAGTCATTATTGATAGATTATAATATGCCAGTTAAAGTCCACTTGAGTATGATCAAGTTACTTGTTGATAGTATATGCTAGTAAAACAATTTCAATAAACTAATGCATTAGAAGTACATGTTTGGCTTGGTTGTACTTACTGCTCTAAGTCAGAGATGACTTTTTGCAGGTCTATATTTTATTTCTTTTATTGCATACAATGAGCTTAACAACCTCTCAATATTACTGTTAATTTGAATTCACTATTAAAAAAAAAAATCTCTGAACTTCTTGTGCATAATTTGATCTCATGCATTTCCCATCTTCTGTAACCCTTATAATAATCTTATAGTCTTAAACTAAAACTGCATTTAATATTGAAATCCCCCATTAAAATTTCTGACAGAGTACTACTTGCTGCTTTAATTCAGTTCTGAAGGACCTCTGTCTGGGCCAATACTCTCACAATCACAATTCCTTTTTTATCTAATCCTGGAGAATTCTTTCATGACAAATTCATATTAATATTTTGTGGATGTAGACAGTTTCCACTGCATTTTCCCAGATGCTCTAAGGCAGCCTTTCCTAATCTTTGCTTCAAATATATAACTGAGGGGAAAACTCCACCTGTTTCAAATCTGTCTGCCACATGGATTTTATCAAGGACTTATTATAAAATTCAGCTTTATCGAGTACTCACATCTTTTTAAATGCAATAGTTCCTACCCAGGAAACAGGCTTAGATGTCTTGTGGGGAGTTTTTTATTTGTTGGTTGGTTTCTTTGTTTTCAGTTTGGTTTGTTTCTTTTTGTTTGGTTTTATTTTTATGGTTTGTATTCTGTTCCATCCTCTAAACAATCTAAAAGAAGTGGACATCTGACCAGTGTTTGATGATAACTAATGCATTTGCAGTATTAGTTTTCTATTTTAGTGTAGCATCTGATCTAGTTCTTTTCAGGTAGTTCTCAAGCTGTGAGGCACTACTATTCAACATGTGTTAGACATTTGTGTGTTTGGACACATTTGTGATTGTACACTATGTTGGTTTTGGCTTGAGTTAATTTTCTTCACCTTAGCAAGTATGGGGCTGTGTTTTGGATTTGTGTTGCCAACAGCAGGTTGTTAATGTGGTAATATAGTGTGTGTTATTTATTGCTGAGTAATGTTTACGGAGTCAAAGCTTTTTCTGCTTCTCATCCACATCTTGCCAGTGAGGTGGCTGGGGAGGGGACACAGCTGGTACAGCTGATCCCAACTAACCCAAGAGATATTCCACACCATATAGCATCATGCTCAGCACACATCGCTGGGGGAAGGAGGAGGAATTGGGGGATGTTGGAGTGATGGCATTCACCTTCGCAAGTAACCATTAAGCGTGATGGGGCCCTGCTTTCCTGGGGATGGCTGAACACCTGCCTGCCCATGGAATGCAGTTATTTAATTCCTTCTTTTGTTTGGCTTGCATGTGTGGCTTTTGCTTTACTTGTTAAAATGCCCTTCTCTCAGCCCGCTTTTTATCTCTACTTGCTTTTACCCTTCTGACTCTCCCCTGTCTTACTGAGGGTGTGAGTGAGCAGCTGTATGGGGCTGAGTTGCTACCTGGGGTTAAATCACAACACACACATGCAGTAGAATTTTCCTGTATTTTTCATTATTCAAAGTGCATTTTATTGTCTCCTGGTGGCCTAGGGAAAGCATACTGGCAGGTATAAGGATGAGAACAGTTTTCTGAGGGCCAGTGGTTTCACCTTTTTTGTTACCTCTTCTCTCAGGAGCATTATGGTACACATAGATTGCTTTTTGAAGCTGTAACTTCATAGATTTAGTTCCTTCAGTACTGTGTAGCTTTGTCTGTTTCACAGCTCAAAATGTTACCTTTGTAAGGTGCATGCCTTAAAACTAATCCAAATGGCAATATGGGGAAACAACTGTCCTGCACATTTAGTCCACATAATGAGATTTGTTTGCTCTCAGTTAGGAATCTCACTGGCTCACCTCTTTCTTCCAGTTAGAGTGCCACTACTCAGTTCATCACTTCTCATTGAAAAAAAAAAAGGAAGAATAGTATTTAAATGTCTTGTTCTCTCTTTTTCTCTACTTTCTAATTGAACTAGATTCTAAATTTCATGTAGACATTTGAAGTAATTTCTTAGGCTGTTTTAGACTTTTTAAATGATTCTGTCAAGTTCTTTAATTGGTGACAGTGTCACACTTGTCATACTAGGCACATTGACAAAAAAGCAGTAATCAAACATATGCAAACTGGTGATTGACAGAATTGTGGAATATGAATCACCACATTTGTTGATTTCAGTTTTTTTTTTTTTTTCCTAAAGAAATACATTTTAACCTGAAGCTAATAACACACGGGCCATGAGGACAGCCTCCTACCTACTCAGTGAAAAAGGAACC
The DNA here is from genome assembly GCA_013396735.1 of Grallaria varia. Taxonomy (NCBI): domain Eukaryota; kingdom Metazoa; phylum Chordata; class Aves; order Passeriformes; family Formicariidae; genus Grallaria; species Grallaria varia. The sequence goes on along the minus strand of VWZG01009944.1, from coordinate 51,472 downwards.
CTTCCTTTCCAGTGGTAAACAGGTTACTCCTTGCTGCTGGCCAATGTGGTGCTGCCGAGGGCTTCACTGTAGACAAGAAATCACATTAACCCACTATAACTGCTGTATATCTTGAGCTTCTGTGGTTTGGTTTCAAGTCATCACCTTGTACACTGTACCAAGCTCATGAGAAACTAAATTATCTTTGTCCTTGTCATCTATTTATGAAAGTGATGGCCAGGTCCTCTGCAGAGCTGGAAAAGTGTAGATTAATCTGTGGGCTGAGACTGTCCAATACATTATACTTCCATCTTAATGGTCTCTCTATTCCTGATTTACAATAATAAAACAAAGCAAAAGTCATAGGAAAGTCTTCCTAATGTTCCTTTAAGGAGTGTTTAACTAGTTTCATCTTCACAATTTATATGCTTTTCAGGAGTAACCTTTCCCTGCACATCCAAAATTTCTCTTCTCCCTATACCAGAGTGCCCTCTATTCAAATAGTGGCCATTCAGATAATTCATTTTTACTTTGCACTGCTCTGAGTACTGACAAGTGACATGATCTTCAGGAATAATTACAATGAATAGTCTTGTCTAATTCATATTAGATAAAAAATGCAATGTCTTTAAAGTTACAATTGGCAAATCCCATAAATAAAAAATTTTCTCTGAAAGGCAGCTATATAGATGTCAAATAGGCTGGGGAAAGCTCAGTGTAATGCTGACAGAACTGGTGGCTTATTAAATCAGAAGGAAGAGGACTGGACCCTCAGCTAGTTCAGGGTAGCCTAGTTCATGAAAATCAATGGTACTTCTCCCTTCTTGTGTCAGCAGAGCACCTTTTATTTCCCCATCTGTTTGGCACAGTTTGATCTGACCCCTTTCCAAGCTACAAATGTGAGAGAAGAGGCACTCCTCCCTCTGCTGGAGTGGGGCCCTTCCCCAGGGAGCTCAGCTGCCTCTCAGAGCTGGACCTTCAAACCCAAACACTGCAGCACCTGAGCCCCCATTCACACACGGGGGGCTCATTTGTTGATAATGCTGCTCCATCGATTTCGTGGTGTTACAGTAGCTGAATTAGGCCCATTACTCCCTACTCAAGTGACAGAAGAAACTGCAGCTATAACTCAAATTTCCCTGAGCCGTTCTAACTACTTAACTGGTTTGGCTTCCAGACACCCACCTTGCTGCTCTCCCAGGGTGTTATGAGTTGAGCAGCACGTAAAGGTGCAATGCTATTCATAAGTGAGAACTACATCTTGGATCTATAAGGGGAGTACATATTACATATCCAAGCATGGAGAAACATAACAGAGCACCCATGAGAGCTGAGAATGGCTTCAGAAAACAATCTATAAATCTCCAGTGTTATCTTTCTGACAGCCTCCTAATCTCTGCAGGTTGTTGTTAAGAGCTGCATTAAACCAGCCTGTCATTGATCCCAGCTCTCACTGCCTCTTCAAGAGATGCACTTCCTGTGATCAATTAGGAAAAGAGACAACAGCTTCTTAAAAGCATCTTTACAGCAGGACCCTGCAATAACATATCTTCCCAAAATGTGTATCTCTGACATTTACATCATTCTTTGTCAAAGTACAGCCAGAATCTGCACCAACAGCATAATTCAGTCTTCTGAAAAAGCTTAGGTTCCTCACACTGAATCATCATTCTTGCGTCCAACTTCACCCCAAACAGAGACAGTTATGTTAAGAGTGCTTGCAATTTCTTCCCATTTATTTAATTTAGAGTCAGTCTTAGATTAGCTCTGGATAGGAGTTACCTTACTCTCAATGACTTAAGGGAATCTGTCTCCTTGTTAAAACTCTGAGAAGCAGTCTGGCTTACTGTCCAGATGGGGCATGGAAACTTAGTACTTGTAAGAAAAATACTCAAAGAAATAGGCTATGGCTGTCTTCAGTAATAAGGGCTTAGCTTTGTGTGTCAGTTGCATTTATATTATGAAAATCGTGTTTCTGCTGAAGAAAGTAAAGTTCATTTTTACCCCCATTGCAGCCAGGGTCAAATCTATTGTGTTGATGAACTTAAGTTTATTTAATATGTAACTACCCTAAAGATGTTATTGTTCAAGTATTAGAATATAATCAGCTTCCTGATTTCTCTATAGGAATTTGAATGTAGTATAGATGAAAGGATGTGGAGAGGCACAAGGAATGCTGTATCCTGTTGCTCGGTGTGGTGATTGTTTATTTTATACTAGATTATTTAATTCCAGAATAACTTTTATTACATATCAAGACTGGGATTACATGGGCCACTCCTTCTGTCTGTATTTTTTAAATATTTTTGTTTAAATTTTAGAAGAGATTGGCCTTTAAACTAACATGCTTTTGTAATACTTGTAGTAGTCTGTCACCTTAACAGATGAATATAATGGAAGATGAAGATAATAATCTTTTTAATTTAAAACATATTCCTTGTACTTGCTGGACTTTGGCAAGATAGAATAGCACAAATTCTCCTGAACTGGTTTTTCATTTCACATCTTTGTAGCCACTGACACTCTGACAAAGCAAGGTAATTTTTGTCTTAGGTCTTAGAAATTTTAAGATGAGACATTTTAAAATTGCAGCAAAAGGATGGATCTGTGTCAGTGTGCACTTGCAACACTCCATATAATTAGCAGGCTAAGCGGTAGAGCTGTATTTAGCTCACTAGCTCTTAAATGGAGTTAGTTTCATTTGTTTACGGAATGTCTCTACCCACTAAAGGCTAATGAACTGGTAATGGATCTGTCAGAAAACGGAAAAGACAAATACCTCTAAATGTTGCTATTACAGCCTAAGAACGTGGCTATTATTGCTCCTCTAACTCATGATCTTCCTAAGAAGGAAGGCGGCAGGAGATTTGGTATTCAAGGGGTGTAACGAGTCACAAGCATAATTTATGTACTGATGGAGTGGAAGGGAGGAGAGTAGCAACCCTCAGGAAATAATAAAATAAGCAAGCATATTCTTCCTGCATATCTTTATGGATTTCCCATCTTCAGCCCCCTGCTCCTGTGTGAAGTATATTAATCTTTCCAATTTTTATTTATGCTAGATAAAACCTTAGTCTGTACCAAAAACAGTGTCCTGCTGCAGTTACATAGATAATCTAAGGTCTGTAAAAGTGTATGACAGGTGGGGAGGAGACTCACAAGAAGGGAACGGTTTCACTCCTTTACTAATAGGAAGGTCTGCATTGAAAACAAGTCCTGGGTTATGTGACTTTGGAGGAGCAATGCCTAGGCCACCTTCACTGGCTACATTTTTTTGAGTTCTCATAGGCTGAGGACAAAAAGACCTGGATATACTTGTATCTAAGTTGCCAACAAATATACAAGGGTGTTTAATGACTTTCCTAGAGAGGGGGAAAAAAGTCCATTAGATTCACTGTAGCAAGTGATGCTGGGCTGTTTCATTACCACACTGCATTCTTGCTGCAGAAGGTGAGTTGAAGTCAATAGTATGAAAGAAATACATATGGTTGGTGGGACTTGCACCTCCTCTCGACTCTGCAGAATACACATAACTGACTCACTGATGTCAGTGATGGGAAAAAAGCATCTATTTTTCCAGCCTAAATCCTTGGTCCAATTAGGAAACTGCTCCCATGTGTCTGTTTCCCTCCTAGGACTATGCTTTCTATAGAAAATCTGTAGTATACCAGTTATAAAGGAAAACAGGTCTGTTGTGAGCCCAACCTGACTAACTTTTTGTGATGCTGCTAGAAGGGAAATTTAAAAAGCCAATTCCTCAGATGTGCACTTGAGCAGAAATGATCCCAGAATTCCTGCTGGACAGAGCATAGCTCAAAAGTGTTTTGGATACTACTTTCACTCTCCTACAGATCCTACAGATTTCTATGGTGTGGTGTTTGCCTACAGAAAGGCTGGATGTCAAAGTAAATTACACATCAGTGCTTGAAATTCATCTTCTGAAACAAAGCTTACAAACTTAAGAAGTGATGGCAAAATGCAGTGTCCACAGTAATGCCCACATAATAGAAGCATTTTCACTGATTTAAAGAAATTTCTCTCTAAAGAATGTGAAGAAAACACAGGATCAACACCTGCCTGAAAATAACACTTATTAGGTTTTGTAGTTTTGAACATTTTTTTGTGTACTACAATTCCATTCTTATAAATCTGCATTAGTTGATTTGGCCAAAAATATTCTTTGACTGAAAAATAACAATTCAAGCTCTGCCTTTGCAGTTAAGTAGATGTAATGTTAAGTGCAATCACTGGGAGTTCACAGCTGTTATCCTTATGAATGTTATGCTAGTGCAAGCAGATAAGTGTTTACACAAGAAGTAAACAATATTTTTAATGCTTTAACAATAGAATTAAATAATTCCTGCTTTCAAAAAATAGTTTAATTTCACAATATGCATGTATTGGAATGGTTCTTCTGTCTGATTTCTAACACCTCTGACCTTTAGAAACAAAACATGTAAATATGGAGAAACTTTTCTTACATGGTACAATTTCAGTATTTTATCTATAATCTGTTGCTACTACTTCTATATACAGTTTAACTTTTCAGTCTCTTCTGGTGGTGTTATTCTGCACTTCTTAAAATTTCATGAGAGGACTGTATTTTTGACTCATGTTACATTTTATCTAGTGTTACTTCATTCCCTTTGCATCCAGAGGCTGGGACAGGTTTAGACTGTACCTTCTGTCAGGGTTTGACTCTGGACAGGCATGGAGGTAGCAGAAGAGCCCCCTGACTCTCAGCTCAGACCTTTCCACAGAATCAGGGCTGTTTCTTTGCTCTCCAGCTGTTGGAGGCTGGCTTTGGACTAGAGCAGAATTCACGGAATGGAAGGAGGCCACGGAGGACCCCGGTTTCCAGCCTGCCATTTGAGAGACTTCTGTACAGGGTCCCTGAGGGTAGCTTGCCTGGACATGTCCCCTGTGTGTCACTCCCACTTCCCTGTCAGTCCTGTTGTCCTACCAATCACCTGTCCAGGGATGGTTTTCCCAGGACCTCCCGTTTCCTGTCCTTTATAAGCCCACCATCTTGCATAATAAACAGATTGGTTTATTTGCCTGAGCTGCACGCCAGTGCCTGTGTCTCTTCTTTTGGGGCTCAGTCGCGGGAAACTGCAGCTTAGAAGCTAAGAACCCATCTGGTCTGTATTACCCCTTGCCCATAACCGTGGCATCCAGCCAGCAAAAGCAGTCTGAATTTTGAAATGATACATGGCTACAGGAATAGATTGAGTCCATTACAGCTACTGCTGTTTGCTGAAGCGAAGGCCCAGAGTTTGACCATCTGCATTGTTCCTCTCCATTAGGAGATATTTCCGCTGACCATCTGAAGACAGTTTTAGGTTTCTTCACCTGTCTTCAAGGTATCGATAATAGGGTCACAGGATGTAGATTAGCATTCCAGTTTTTAGGAGTGGAGACAACTGTAGCCTAATTTTTTTCGCAAGCAACAGGTGTAAAGAACCTAATCAGACCCGTAGTTTTTAGATGTGGCATGACCATTAGAAAAAGTGTAAATCATGATTTAGTGATTCAGAATTAGGTAGACTTAGATTTCTTTTTGGAGGAACCCAACAAGCCAAAGCAAGTTCCTTTTCTCCTTGGAAGGAGTGTCACTCTTGCAGAAGAACATACAATTGAAGAAAAAAAATGGTATTTCTACTTCCTCAGAAAACAATAATACACCTTTTGCAGCTATGATTTCTTGTCACCTGAATCTGTGCACTGACTCTTAGAATCACTATGGCGTCTAGGGGCTGTTATGAAAACATTCTTTAATTACTCAGCAGACTGTCATGAGTTGATCAAAAATATTAGTCCAGTATTTTCTGTAAGATCTTTGTAATATTTCTTTAAAGTTATGTTAGCAGTAGTCCTTTCTGAAATGGTTTATTTTAACTTAATTCCTTAATTCTTGTCAAATCTACACCTGTGAAGTCGTGTTGCATATCACTGTGAGTTCTGTCTTCCAGCCACTGAGCGCTCTGGTCCTGACACAGTGAGGTGTGTAACCCCCAGCTTGAGAGAAATGTTTTAACACAGCTGTGTGCCAATACTGATGCAGTACTGCACACATCTTCATCAAGGAATGTTGTGCCTTCCTTCGATTCTCCCATACAATTGTGACACCTCTAGGCTCTTTGGTGCTGCTATAACTCTCCTCCCTTTGTGCGTTCCACCTTCTCTCTGATTCCCGTTGCACACACGTCCCTATAGCAACCAAACACAGTTGCTAATTTGGAGAAGCAGTGTTAGGAAATATTAAATCATTTGACAGTCACAGTTTACTCCTTTTGGAAAACCATCTTGCTTTCACTGTGCCCTGCTTTTCCTTTTTTCTTTCCCCATCTGTTTCTGTCTAAAATAAGGTGGTTGGTGTGATGAGCTGTGCAATCCGCACACCAGTGGGATGGGCAGTGTTAGTGCTTCCCCATCCCAGCTGTGACTTAGAAGCATTGTCGTCTCTTGCAGCCTTAGCCTGACCTCTGTACAAATATTACCTTCATCTTAAATTTTAAAGTAATATTGGAAAAGTTATCTGCAATCTGGAAAAATCTTTACAATATGTGACTTTTTTGTTCAGATTTCAGTAGCATGTTGTTCTTTGTATTACCCCGGATCCAGGCTGTTTGAAACTACAGCATATTTTGTCTACGAATGTGGACTGTAAAGAGCAATGTGCCTGTTTAGATCCTTAGGTCATTGTGGATGGTCAAAGACAGATGCTGGTTCTAAAGTAATGTGGAACTTCTCAAGAGATGTAACTCTTGTTTGTAGACATTGCTTGAAAAAAAAATACAAATTACATAGCAGTAGTACACTTAATATTACATACACACAAATTCCTTGTTAGCTTATTTAGCATATTAAGCTTATTTGTCTTATTTGACATAAAAAAATTACATTTTTTAAATAAATGAAATTATATATGCACCATATACATTTTTAGGACTAATGATTTCAAAGAAAAAAAACCAAACAAAAAACCCCCCCAGGAAACAACGCATTTGTTCTTTAATTAGAGAAATATCCAACCTGCCTTGCAATAGTTTTAAAAAATTATTGCTGTCACTTCATAAAGATTTATTGGAGAGCACTTTTATTTTTTTAAAGTACCATAAAAAATAGAGCACCATGGAAGCTATGGTTTCTGGTGGATCCTCCACAATTTTGTATTTTGTGGTTTTTATAATAAACAGACTGTTTTCATAGCATATTTAGGAGTTTTGTAAGTAGTAAGCTCCTACCAAAAACCTTACACAACAAGTTTTCAGAGCAAAATCACAGTAGCCCAAGAAAATTCTGGTTTTGCAGCCGATGGCAGTATTTGTGTCGTACCTCACAAAACAGCCCTGGAATTGATGTGTCAGTGTGTGTTTCTGGCAGGGATTGCTTTGGAAGGGACTGATGGCATGTGTGCTCATATACCTGTATATTTCATATAAAATTGATAACAGTGGTCAGATCAGAGAGGTTACAGCTACAACTTGGAATGGTTCTGGTCTTAAATTTATCTCTACTCCTGCTATCCCTGTTCGGTGTTCTGAAATCCCTGAGCCTTAGTCCATAAAACTTGGAGGGTTATTCAGTAGGGATATTCAGTAGCCCTAAGGAAGTTGTGTACCAGTGACCACCTGAATTGTATTATGAGTAAGCGGCAGGGTTCCTTTGGTTACGTAATTATTGTTTTGATTCACAATTTAGGTTGTCACTATATTCATGCAGAATTCATTCTTTTCTGTTAACAAAGAGTAATTGAATTAACATGGAATAATTTAAATTGTGTAATGCTTTAAATTTTTGTTTGAAAATAACTTGAAAATACATGCATCATGAGAGTGTGCATGTAGTTTTAAGGGTTTTTTTCCTCAGAATTCATTGTTGTATTTTTATATGCATTTATTCACTGAAATTGTGAGGTGTTTCATGGTCGAGTTTACAAAAGTGTTTTCAATACAATCTGCATACATTTCCAGAATGAAAAAAAAAAGTCTGGAATGCTAAGAATTTTTAAGATATTTTCACGAAAATCTTGAGGAAGAAAGGATGCGTTATGCACTTGGAGAAAGCCTAAGATATTACAGAACACGAATGTGTTATATAGATATTTACTTATTTCAAAATGGAAGTTTTAATTTTTAATGATTCTTCAGTATTTTTAGTTAGGGATTCTTGACATATTGGTTTTAATATTTTGTTTATTGCCTTTTACCTTCATAGATACTACAGAATTTTCAGGTTTATGTACTAGGAAGAAAAGTTCTGTGGCTTTTAAGTAAGTCGAGAAGTCTGAACCAGTTGGATCTTTCTGGGGTTTTCAATTTATTTATCTATCTATCTATCTATCTATCTATCTATCTATCTATCTATCTATCTATCTATCTATCTATCTATTTATTTATTTATTTATTTGCAAGAATTAAAACTTGTGACATATTCTAACAGGTATTTTAAAAGCCAGTTCAAACAAGGAACTTTAGCTAAGGCTTGTAAAACAAAGCAAAGTGTCTCCACCATATCACAGTTTAAATGGCTGCCCTTTTGAAGATTTAATGCAAGAACATGAGAAGGTTTGATGTGCTGGATCAAGCACTTGGGGACCACTGAGCCCTTCCTAGATGGCAGTGCAGGAGTTCCCCTCTGGCCACAAGGGCATGGTGCCGGCATCAATCTGACGTGGAGCATCACAAGTTATAAAAAGCAGAATATTCAGACTGAACATAGCTGAGCTTGACAGACTCTGCTTCTACTGATCTTATCAATGCTGATTGCACTGCAGGGTGGGCTGGAGAGAGGGATTGGGGGATTGATGCAGCTCTGCAAGCATGTGGACTGTGAAGCTGTGTTTAATTTCAGGTTTCAGGCTGCACCAGTGTTCCACACAGCATGGTGTCACGATTGCTCTGCAAGAAGGTAGCACAGCTGACACGTGCGAGAGGGCAATGCCAGCTTCTAGTTCTAATGGAACCAAGATAGCCAAAATTGTCAAAACACGTGCCATTGTACTTCCAAGGCTCCAGCATGTTAGGAGCATTCTGACATTTAAGAGCTGAAATGGAAATTTAGCTGAGGTCAACATGGTCAGTGCATGTGGCAGTCAATCAGAAGCTGGCTTTGGGAATGTATCTCACCATGTCCATAAATATTAATTAATGAAGGATACGTAATGACAAACCTCAAATACATAATGACAGGTTGCACACAGCATGAAATGACTGCAGACAAGATTAGGAAAGATGTGGAAACAGAAATGCCTTATAGAATCAAAGATACCAATTGAGTGTTAAGTATGTACCTCCAGGGCAGTACAGATTTTGACATAATGGCAATATTAACAATATAAATCAACAGCTCCTGAAATCTTTTGTAGTACAAAGACTGTAGTTTTCCAACATGGTGCTAAGATTAAAATACTCTGATAGACCAGAATTATCTCCATTTGCTGTCTGTTTCCTCTTTCTCATTAGGTCTTAGCAGTAGTATAGACAAAACTCAGAATCTAGCATGGCAAGAATTTCTGAGATCAAAAGCCTTAGCATGATTATGTTCTCAACAATCATAAATTGTTGCACGCTTGGACTCAATAATAGCAATAAAGTGTAAAAATTTAATCCTTCTAAAGTAAAGAAAAAATGTGCTTTAGAGTGACCAGAACAGGAAGCCTAAAACTAAATAAATAGTAAAAGTTGAATAGTAGATAACTTCTGTGACTAAATAACAGATGCTTTCAACTAAGGCTTGGAAAATATGAACTGGTTCTTTTAAGTTGGTCCAATATAGTTCATTTTGTCTTGAATATCTGATGGATTTGGGAGTTTGTCCTTGTTTTTAGTCATTATTGACTCCTGCCACTCATCTTCTGGAACAAAAGGGGTTCTGAAGCAATCCATGTTGTAACACCCTCTCCTAAACTTCCTAAATGCAGGGGTGGCAAAGAGGCAAAAACTTCTAGTTGTCTTCCTAAAATATTATCTGAATTTGGATATGCCATAACAAGCTGTTGTCGAGGATTGGAAAAGGGCACAAGTGAGAGCTGCCTGGAGACTTTCCTATTTGTGCCAAGGGCTAAGCAATCCCTGATTAGCTCCTGGATTAACTGGAGCTTCATAAAAGTGTTGTACAATTATCTTTTCTCCCTTCTTGAGCTCTGCACAGGAGCTTTGCAGCCAGAGCCAAGGATCTTGCAAGGATAGAAAATGCTGTTATTAAAATCTGTTTCTTTCACAGAGTAGGTAGATGGCAATTTCTCTCAAGCTCTGTACACGAAAATCTGTTTTGCCAGAGCTGGAGGTGGCTAATAACGTGATGCTAGTTAATAATGAAAACATGTCCCTAACTTGCCTCAGACAACTACTTTATTTGTTTTTCAGAAGCGAGTAATATCAGTTTCTCTAGAAATTCCTCGTTTCCATGAGCTTCTGTGATACTGGTGCTCAAGTGCCCATGTTTCATCAGAACGCACACCTATAATAAACAGCTACATTGTCCCCTCTTTTAGAGCTTGATTGCAAAGGACCATTCTCTCCCAGGCACCGGGAGTTTGTTTAAATATTAAGCTCTGCTTCATTGTATCTTCCCAAGAAGCAGTTTAATTTTGTCTAAGCATTTTAATTGCGATCCTAAGGGAAGGGAAGTCATTGCCCACATTAAACATGAATGCCATTATACAAAAGCGTTTATGTTCCTCAAAGACTATTTATAGATGCTTTGCTAATGTATGAAAATGTAAAACACCAGAGCTGAACAATCATCTCCTGGCTCCACTTGTTTATTCCACTGGCCAGGCGAGGCACAGGAAGGGCATTCCTCTCGGCATTACCGTGATTTCCTAGAAACAGTTGTGAGTGGCTTGTTGAGTCAGGGCAGATGCCAGAGGGAAGGGGCGTGCTCAGCAAGGAGAACTGACGCTGGCATTGCCGATGTACAAGGGAACAATGTGTGGATGGAAGTCACAGGGAGCCAAAACCATGCTGGAATTGAACGAACTGTAGGTCTGACATGAAACTGCAGTCAACAGAGGAATGAAAGCATTTGCTGTTGTGTTCTTGTCTCAGAACTGAGCTTCAAACAAACTTCTTTGCCAGCTTGAGTCAAAATGCATTGAACCACTGTAGACAAAGCCTACTGATGTCAGAGGGGCTCTTTGTAGATTTAGATGATTTTTCACTTGTTTCACTCTTCCTCTCCAAAAATGGCCATGAAAAATGGAGTAAGAGTCTCTAGTTCGCTCTTAGTAGCTTCTCTGGAAAACAGATCTGATTTACAAATGTAAATATCTTTGTATTATGCACCAACCGAAACTCTGATGTAGCTGTGGATCTGTTTCATAGCTTTTCACTTTGCAGAAGTTCACAAAACAAGTGAAAGCCTAGCTTCATCTACTGAAATGGAACCGGACGAGGACACGTGGAAATTGGCAACACTATAATCAAGGGAATGTGGGTATTTAACACTGAGTAAAATTGCTGTTACATTACAGATACACTATCGGAAGAAGTAGATTTTCTTTCAGATGGTTAATCTCATGCTCAGTGAGGATGAACATAATTTTTGGCATTTAATAAAAAGTTATATCAATAACAAAATAACACCTGACAATACCAATGCAACAGAAACCCATTACTTGCTTGGAAACTACTGAAAATGCAGCTTAACTTCTGTCAAAGGCAAAACATCTAAGAAGGAGAAAGAAATTATATATTTCTCAGTACTCAGTGTAGTCTCATGTTTTTGTGTTATCTAATGAGTTTTCCTTCAAAAAATCTTCAGTGAAGAAAATAATGTTTCTGGGATACCAGAGCCTGATTTTTATTTTAAAACAAAACAAACAAACAAAAAAAAACCAAACCAGGATTCCTGGAAAACAATTTAATTTGGATACAAAGACTCTTACAGATACCCGAAAAAGGATAAATAGAAAATATTTAATATTCTTTTCCCCCCCCACACTAATAATTTTTTTAACTGCTAATTTTTTTTGAAATTCATATTGAATTGCACAGGAAATTTTCTAGTCCCTAAAAGAGCTTCTCCCTGCCCCAGTATATTGAAGTTGGTTGTAAACATCTCATTGAGCTAGCTGGCCATAGACAGTGAAATTTCTTTTTGTCCATATAGCATTACCTAGGAACAAATTATAATAAAAATGAAAGAGCAATTGAAAGTTCTAGTGAGAGCTGAGCTATATCACCAAAACTTGCTTTTCTTTTTTCCCTTCCTTTCTCCTACTTGACAGTACTTAATAGACCACATGACCCTGCTGACAACAAATCTGTGAAACTGCATTTTCTAATATCCACAGCATCACAGGGAGCATCCATTTCTAGGAACCCCTGAGTGCTGAGTTAATATTGCAGGCTTATTTGGTCCTACATAATTAGTTATAATGACAAAAAGGGCTACCAGAACATAAAGTCTTTTCAGCAGGACTGTCATTTCTGTGTGGTGTTTTATATTGTCTAGGCTGTGGTTCTCCGGCTCCCATGGAACCTCAATTAATGTGCAACATAAGAGGGTGAAACATTTTGATTACTTGGAGTATGGAGGGAAGAAATCATGGTAGCAATGTATTTTAACATATTAATCTAGCCTTTTTTTAAACTGGCATTGCAATTACTTTTTTTTTTCCTTGATGGTAAGGGGAAACTAGTGCATTACAAAGGTTACATAGCAAATTAAACAGGAAGAAGACAGACATATATAATTTTTAGTATGTTTGTAGCCCAGACAACTATATATATATATATATCTGTGTGTACGTATCTGTGCATGCTCATGGGTGCATGAATGGTTTAGTGAGCTAAATAATATCAGGATATGAAGTTGAGATTGGACATTGTTGTAAACATCACATAACTTTCTAAGTGTTATTAGTACTTAGAGCCATATCTACACAGCATAATAATTGACAATGCACAGAACTTGAGACCTTTAATATGAATGATGCTAATCTTGCCGATTTCTTATATAGCTTATTAGTTAAAATTGTAGAAAATGTTTGTCACTGTCAAAAAATACGTAGATTTTATCATCTCAGGCCTGTCAATAGTCATTCATTTGCAAAGTTTAAGATCAAAAAGTTTTCAGTCATTTAATGACATCAGGAAATGCCTGTCCGCCACCCCAGCCTAAGTATCTGTAGTGAGTGGTCAGGAGGATCTTTATATTGGCAGTCAGCTCTATTTCTTCTTGTTAGTATTGTGTGTATTTTGTTTCTCATGATGAACTGATTTACAGAAAAGAGCTTTTGGAGAAAAACAGGCAACAAGTGACTAAATACCATGTATACACACCATAGCATAAATGATATATCCTGACAAGCAGACAATACAGTTTGCAGAAATCTTTCTTTTATTATATTGATTTTAAAACCTGTCCATTTAATTCCTTATGGATTTCAGTGGCCATGTAGCCCTCACCTGTGCCCATTCCAGAGACATGGCTCAGCCAGGTTCTCTTTCCCATATTATCTGCCTAAAGCTAGCACTGAATCACCAGTTTCAAATATAGACTATTGGTCAGGAAGTACATTTGCTTACAGGAAAGACTTTAAAGTGGTAAATCTGTGATTTAACATTCTGATTAAAGAGCCCCTGAGGCTTTTCAATTCTCATTCTCGATTTCAGCTGAGAACTTAGAAGTAACAACAGAACCCATCACTGAGTTTTTCTCTTGCTCTTTTTTTCACCATATCAATGTTAAAAGATAAGAAAAAAGCCTTATGCTCTCTGTAGATATTTGATGGGCTCATTCTATAATCCTATAGATATATTGAGTAATTATATTCATGTATCTTCACTATAAGTTGCAAATTAATACTTTCTCCTTTAGAAAAATCTTGCAAAAATGAGGGAGAAGGAGAGAATCTTTCTTTCTAAACCTCTGCAAATACGTCAACATTTATGCGGTGATAATGCAGTAATGTAGTGCTTATCGTGTACCCTTTGCATTTCTGGGTTGTATTTTTGTGATTATTGTAAGAGTGGTCCAAAACTGTGCTGTCCCCTGCCAATCTCATTTTTGACAAAAGCAAGTGTCAGACTTGAGCAGTGACGCAAATAACTCCTTTGAATGTTATTTACCAATGTAAGTTTTGAGCGGTTCACATTTGGCTGACACTTCTGTTTGTACCCGGTGAAACCTCCTCTGCACTAAGATCAAAGGCACAGGGAATCATTATTCTGACTCAGTGAGCACAAGGAGTCATAAAAATATTCCTGTGTCGCTCTGGAAAGGATAAAAAAGTATGGCTTGGCACTAAACCATGTGTTAGGGTTGTGATTATAACATAAGGACAAATGATGAAAATTAAATCCATTCCTAGAACATGACTGTAAAGATTTATATAGCTGTAGTATGTAACAGATAATTTGCTTGCTCTCATTTGGTGGTGGGACCCATAAGGTGCATAATCAGGCAGAAGGGTGGGTTATGTCTCAGGCATTTGCAGACATTCAGCTGCTGTTTCATCCTCTTAAGCCTTTGCACTGCAGACATTCTTCTCTTCCCCTGTCAATAGCAAACCCTAAGATCTGTAGATTCCAAGAGCCATAAAAGGCACTGCTATATCATAAGACAAAAGTAAGAAACTTTTTCTAGGCACCTAAGTCTTGTTTGTGCTTTCACAGAGAAAGTCTCCTTTGTACATTTCCTGAGAAAACACTAAACTAGAAATACGCACACAATTTATTTACAATTTTGGTAGAATCTTTAGCATTGCAACTCAATCTTTATTTATAAACTCTCATTAAAGAAATGCAGAGGAGAGTTACCCTTTTTTCTCCAGTCTCAAGTACCAATGTTAGCTGACTAGAGTCTGTATAAACCAAGTGTGCCCCAGGTCACACTGTCAGTGAGGACAATGCCAGTGGATTTTCTTCATCCCTGGTGGATATTTAAAGTGGCCAAGGGGAGAGATTTTTGCATCTCCATGTGCTGAACCAGAACAGAGGTGGAAATGCAGGCTATATCAGAGACAGGAACTGCTCACTTGGTGGCAAATTATTTTCTGATTGAAATGTTCTCATTCTTAGCTACAGTCAACCTGAATTCATGTTTTCCTGAGCTTCGTCAGATATGACCCAGGAAAGTATAGTTACAGTAAAAATCATAGTGTCAGGAAGAAAAAAAAGGATTTTATGTTTGGAATATGGAAGCCGGTACATGGTCTAGGAAACAGGCCTCTGGGATCTCAACCTATCATCACTGAAGTGTGAAGTTCTAATTGTATTGCTTTTCATAATGTATCTGCTACATAAATATTATTCAATACCTGCAAATTTGCACTAGTGGGAAATGGAGAGGTTATAATGCAAGGAAGATTTATGCCAGCTAGTTGCTGGGCTGTCATGATTAAAAATTTTCCACCCATTATGTGAATCCTATTGATCATTACAGGAAGCAGAAAATTGTGCTGTTCATTGATTTTGCGTGGCTGCAGAATGCATTAGGCCTGATGCATTTGATGGGTAGGCAGGTTTTCAAAGGCAGCTCAGTTAAGCTAATCTTAGTTCAGAGGAATATGCACAATGGAATAAGAAACCTTGTAATTGCAGGAGCAAATAGAAGAGTCAGAGGACTATATTATGAGCCATATCAGCATAAGAATTAGACATGAGACTTCCCAAGAGACAACAGTAAAACGCATCAAGGCTTTGATGCTGTTTTTCATGAATGTAGCAATTACTAGATGAATTGGGGTTTAGTTTCTCACCCATCAGCCAAGATAGTGAACAAAAAAGCAATTAGTTCTTCCACCTCCTTAGCAAAGGGGAGTTATCAGGTTTTCATCAACTTGTTAAAATAACATGGTGAAGGAATGAGTTTGAATCCAAAAGCAGAATAGAAAGGGTACAAGGGAAAAGGGGAGGGAAAAAGAAAATGTGCAGGCAGAGGGAATTTCACCTTTGAAATTTCAGTTTTACTGATTTGGTCCTTATTATCTGTCTTTTTATTAGCTTATAATAATGCTTAGTGTCATGTCTGTATCACAAGCTGAATTTCCTATGAACAAAGACTTTGAGCAAATTTAATCCCCAATATAAATTCTGTCAGTATCTAATGCAGGGGCTAATTCCAATCTTAGAAATAAAGAGAAGAAAAAGATTATTTTGCATCCCAGCTGGATGCTGTCTAACTGGCATGTTACTGCAATGTAAAGTTACATCTCTGTGATAAAGGAAATATTAGAATTGCATGTGGTTTTGGGTAGTATATTAACTCTTCCTGAACCTCTGTGACATACAGGTATTAAATATCTAAGTCACTTCTAACAGTGAAACCTAAGCTACTTGAGTCCTGCAAAACTTTTGAAAGATACATGTCTTTAAGCACAAGAACATGTTTGTCCAGATTTTTGTTTTCTACCTGCTAGTTCTGGTAGTTTTATCAGGAAAAATGTGTACTGACATTACTATGTTCATGTTTATTTTATATTAGAAAATGCCAAAAAATACTACCAGCAATATTAAGAAGTATTTCTAAATGTAGTAGATAGCTGTCTGTCTTTACTCAAATAATATGTTGGTTTACAAGGAAAAAAGCAAACCACATGGGTGTTATACCATTCTCAATGGTTTGTCTTACAAAATCAGATGTTCAAAATAGATTTTCTGTAACGATAACAAATTTAAAGGCACAACTCCTTTAGCTTTCCCGTACCATTGGGTGAACAGTAGCTGTATTTGACCTCCCCTGGATAAAAACAGTAACAAATGAGGTTTGAGAGTTCTGTTTTGGGATTTGTTTGGGGATAGTAACCTTGACAGGTAAGCAAAATGTTTTGGTCTTAGTACTGCAGAGATGCTATAATTGTAGACATGAGCGTCAACTCTTTAAATAACATGGCACTGAACACAGTTATATGACCATCACGAAAATCTTTATAGGTTTAGGGATGTATGTTTTCCAGAGAGAATATATGTTCAAGGCCACTGAGGTGCTCTTATTAGATGTTCTTGGTCCCACTGAGTCTGAGCTAGCAGGACTTTTCTTTGTGCGTGCAGCTAAGACCAAGTGTTTTGTGTAATAATTGTCCATAACAAAGTCTGGAATTGAATGGGTTATTATGGAAAATTTTCAGTGTTTCTTCATTAAATGCAGAGATTATAGTAAGCATTTATTTTTGCCAGCAGACTAAGAAAACTTAAGTTAAACATGAAGATTATCTGTAACTAACCACTACAAATATTTCAAGGGCAAGTCCTAAGTCCTCCAAAGATGTATCCCAAATGTGAACTGTTGGAGAACTGAAATTCCAATCTGTGATGATGAAGAAAACCCTTGTACTATAGTTTAGTTATTCCACTACTTTCTAAATCTGGCTGTATCTGAGGAATTCAAGTAACAGCAACAAAACCTATGTTGTAACATAAAACGTCAGGATTTGAAAGAATGGGAAATCACAGAAGGAACAACGATCGTAGCTCTGCACTGAGGTCTTTAGCCATGCAACCCAGAGGATAGATTTGCTCTTGTCTGGAAACCAGCCCAGCTCAATTTAAAAGACCAGGTTCAGGAATTACTCAGACACAACATGTCTGGCTAGACTGGTGCAATTGAAATATTTGCCCACATAGTTGTTTGTCAGACAATGTATTCGTCTTTTGACACACCTTTCATCAATATTATTTAGCAGTTGTTTACTCCTAGGACATCCAATTACCAATTAAATGCTATTAAAAGCATTGCATTACTTTTCATTTATTTAATTCTGCTATTTCCTCAGGAAGATGTCACAGACCACATGCCTTAAATTTTTCCAGCAGGCAAATCTGAACAGTGATTCTGTACTGTGCATCAAACTCCATGGTCATAAATAATGTGGGATGACAAACGAGCACATCCAGAAACCCAGAGGTAAAACCAAAAAAATTACCCATAGATAAACCACCTGCTGGCTTGAGGTTCTCTGCTGCAAAACAAAGGGTCTCATTTTGCACAATACTTCATGGTGGGAGCCTCTGAGATTTTAGGGCTGTAGCTGCCGCTGTGCTGCCCATATTCCCCTTCTCCACAGTCGTTGTCAAAACTCATTGCAAGGCAATTATGATGATAAGTACCAAGACAGGACAAGGAAAATTAGATAAAATGTAAATGAAGGGAGGTGGTGCTGAAGCCATAGAGTATGATCTCAGTGACCTCCTGTGGGGCTCTGAAGAGGCGCAGGAAAGAGCGATACAGTCTTGCTGTTTCGTAATTTTTGCTGAATCCTGAAAACTTAATTCTCAGGAGTAAGGAGTTCAGAGGTCACTTGACTCCTGTTCTGGAGGGCAGGTAGGAAATTTGTTGGGGAGGGGGCTGGGGGGAGAGGAAGAGCTCTGAAACTAGAAATTAACATTTCCATTTTGTGCCACTAAATACAAAGAATTTTTGTTCCTGTGAATCCTGTAAATGGGAGCTGTCAAACACCATAGCCAAGTCCAGTAATGAGCTTAGACCACTGTGGCTGTCAACAAAAAGAAGGAAAAATATAACAATTGGCTTTTAAATCATCTTGCTGGAATATGTCACTGTTTATCTAGAACTGAAGGCTTCTTCCGCTACACAGTCAGGCTCATCTGCAAAGTGTGTGCTGCATCCTTCCAGGAAATTATAGCTCTTCCTCTGTCATGACTTCATAAAGGAACAATGTTTTGGATGAAAAGCCAAACAAAGGTCAATATTGTTTTCAAGAGGAGTAAAGTACTAGTAATTTTTTTGGTTTTTAACTGCAAAATTATGAACAGGAAAAAGAACCAGATCCAAAACTCCACGATTTCAATGAGCATGTTTCTCTTGCTATTAGTAATTTTGGATCAGGCTTGAAGCACCTGAAGTGGGCAGGTAGAGCTATGCCACTGAAAAACACAAATGGTTGTAAAAGACCATGAAAATCTCACATAAAAGAAAATGAAGATTTTTAATGACCTGTGTAGAATCCATAGGAGAGACCAAGATCACTATTATAGTGCAGAAAGTTTGGGTAGTGTTACATTGTCCAGTTACCAGTAACGGGGATGGCTCGTGACAGTCTTCCAGCAAGGAGGGAGTCTTATCAGCTTACCTAGGACAGAGGGGAGGTGAAGCAGCAAACACTATCATTATGACAGGAAAAGAAAGTTTAAACTGTAATGAACCATTTCAGTCCTTTTCACCGAATTTGTTTTCTGGGGACTGAGGTGTTCCACTCCCTCTGGATGGGACCTTGTTCCTGTGCTATGAGAAATCCATGTGTTTTTGCAGCCACATGTTCACTCCTGGTAGCAATTCTGACACTAATCTTTTGGCAAATATTTTTTTCAGTATAGCTTTCCCTTTTCTTTCCTAAGATCCCCTGCTCCTTCCCACCCCGTTACACAGACATTTGCTGGCTGTCCCTGATACAGCTATTCAGAGCATGCATCAAAGTACAGCTGCTGGTGCTTTTAGGAGAGAGGAGAAAGAAGATTTTTGATGAAGTCCCTGAAATGTAGGTAGGATTAATTGCTGAGGAGTCCCAAATGACTCAAATGTTAGAAGAGCTCATATCCATTTCTATGACTTTCTTGTTAGTTCACACATATATATAATCTGTGATATTTTCTCCAGTTTTACATCCTGGGTGCATTCCGTAATTCTAGAAATGCCTTTTGTTCACCCAACATGCCTGTAAAATTTCAAAACTTTTAGTTGTATGTGTTTCCTTTTCTTCCAAATTTCACGATCCATCACACAGTGTTTTAAAGTATTGTTCATTTAGACAGATACAATCTGATAAGCACTGAAAAGCATGTTATCGTTTTCTTCAGGGCAGGTCGTGTGTGGGTTTTATGCATTATTTGTGTCCCAAATAACTTTGGTCATTCCACAAAACACCCTATTAATTTTTGTTATTTAATGATAAAAATTGAAACTGGTTACCCTCCCTTTTGATGGAAATTTAGGTTGTTTTTCAATTTCCATTTGATCTCTTTTTTAATTGTAAACCATGGTTGTTTTTTTTTTTGTCAGACTGCTAAATGCAGTGGAACAAAACTGATTTTGGAGAATTAAGTTCTGTTTAGATTCATTTTAATTTTATTACCAGTTTGTCCATAGGGATTGCCTTTTGTTTGTGATTGGTAACTCTTTAAAAAAAATACAATATTCTAAAAAATACACAATAGAAAACAGCAAAAGTTACGTGAATGGGTAGGTGGGGGAGAGAAATAAATATCAGTTGCTAGAGATGATAAAATTAAGTGCTAGCTCTTTGCTTACTCCAGAATTAGGTAAGTTAGCAATTGATGACAGCTGAGCACAAATTCCATGCCATGTCATCAATGGCATGTGTCCATCTGGCTTACTCCAAATCTGCTTTTAGTCAATGTGCCTCCAGTGCTCCGGGGAGTGTCGTACTCCATGCTCTGCTTCTTCCCCATCTACACGCTGGCTCTGCTGAGCAGCCCACCTGAGCAAATGGGCATCCCTGGCTGTACCTGGGACAGTCCTGGCAGGAGCTGCCTCTTCAGGCTCTGGGCCACACAGGTCTGGGGTGATGCTCAAGGAAACGTGACCATATCCACATAATTGATTGACCTTGCATTTCCTGTGGCTCTCTACTGAAGATTTTAAGTGCTGTATTTGACTTTAATTTCTTTAAACTTTAAAAACAAATGAAGGTTTAATACCTGCTTTTGTCCCTTTCTGAACTGCAGCCACCACAAATTGCTTAACTAACTCATTAGGGCCCTAAGCCAAGCAGATATCTAAGCCAACCATGCCTTTAAGGCCCACTGAAAGGGCTGGGATTATTCAAGCCTAAACGCACAACATGCTCTTTTCAGTGCTTGAATACCTCAGGTAACACAATATATTTGGGATTAAAGTGTGTTTGAACACAATATGACAGATTAATTTTTTCTTTATTTTTAAAATGTGCACTTCTCCATTTCTCTGCAAAAATGACCCCTGCTACAGTTCCTTCTTGATTTTTATTAGAAATTATTTGTAGCCTTCTAACCCACATCGCCTAATTTACTTTAAGACTTTAGGTTGCCACTAATCACCCTGTTACCTGAGTTCATTCACTTAGCCAGACGCAATATTAAAGTTTCTAGTAAATGTCATGGAGCTCTACTACATTTGTCTTCTGCTGTAAAAACTTTCTTTGTAGGATGGGTTTTTACTGTTCTTTTGTTTTGCTTTTTACTGTTTTTTGGGTTTTTTTTATTGGCAAGTGATAATGAAATTGAAGAGTGTCAGTGACAGTGAGAATCATCACGGAGGAAAGTCATTCTTTGAAATAAGGTCTTGTAATATTTTCTGAGAGAAGAACATAAAGCAGAAGGGCAGGGAAGTAGACCTGCTATATGAATGTAACATACAACTAATAAGTAAAATATAGAAACCAAAATAGCAAATTTTACATAGTGAAAATCAAATCCTCCTTTTTTCTTGATGACACATTTGCTTATGTTAGGAATTTTCTTAGCAATTGTTAACGGTTTTATTAGTTGCTTCTGTGTCCTATACAATGTGGCAATTTTGCTAGTTAATTACATCTTAAATTCCAAATGCTGTGGAATAAAACTGCTTTTTCCTGCAAATAAACTCCAATAGATTAGAAGAATGCAGGAAGAGTAAAGGACGTTAACTGGAGAACAAAATCATCATTGTGATTCCCATCATGGAAAAAGTGAGAACGCATAATGTTCTACTGCTTCACTTTTTTCTCTTGTAGAGGAAAAAAAAAAAAAATCTGTGTTTATTTTTAGTGTTAACTCTTAGGCATTCTTCTGCCTATCCCCCAACAATAAAAATATTTTATTTCACTATCTTTGAGGCTTGAATAAAAATATTTCATTTCAACAACTGAGATTAGTTTTACACCTCTTATTCAAGATTTTAACACATAAACCAATATTTTCCTGTATGCTTTATCCAACCCACAGAAAGACCTCTTCATCCTAAAAGTTTAACTTCTTCCAGCTCTGTACAACCTTAAGCTGGCTTCCCTGTGATCTGCATGTCAGCCTAACCCATTCTTCCTGTGAAATACAAGAACTAGGGAAAATAGAGATGGAATGTCTTTTATTCTATTATACAGCATCTATATGGGAGGATAAAAGCAGACCTTTTACAAGGGCAAGAAGTAGCCAGAAAGCTGGGACCAGTAACATTCCCTGGCTCTCTTGGTAGTACCTCTGCCTGACCTGCTTACTCAGGCTCAAGACAGCTACTGGCCTTTAGAAGGGGAAGAAAGAATTCAGGTTTTTTTCTTTATCAAGATCTCCACAAAAAGTTGAGAAATCACTCCAGATGAGGGAGTATTTGTTAAGCATGCCATTAACCATCACTGCTATTAAATATGTGTAATTTACATACTCTTTAATAAGACCTGTAGCAATTGACTGAATGTTCCTACTTCGTATTTCTACTTCAGTATGTTACAAAGTAATTTGAGTATTTCACAGAGATATTTCTTAGGTCTTTTGTTCTCTAGTTAAATTACTTCAGATACCAAAATTCACTGAGATACAGGTAAATGTTTGAGTTTGGTATCTGGCTGAGCACATCTGAAAGGTTATTTCCCTTTTCCTTAGAGAATTTCAAGACTCTTTTTTCTGTATCCACTAACATTCTCAAAATGTAGTGTTTGAAGTTAGTGGAGCTGACAGATACAATGGCAAATTGGAAGGACCATAGGAAGGATCTTGTAGCACAGTAATATTTTCATCTTTTTATTATAAGAAGTCATTTGGTAAAAATACAGAATTACTTTCTTTTGTGATAAATCCTTGGCACATCATCTTGCATGCCTGTGTCTAGATAACCCAGGTAATTTTAGTGACTGATTGGGAATTTCAGATTACAATTAAAACCATGTATAAATTACATGCACTAAGAAGTCAGTCTAGTCTTATCAGCTTTCAAGGACTTGCAAGAAAGATTCCTTACACTCTTTTTTTTTTTTTTTAATCTTATACTCTTCTTTTTTTTCATTCTCTATGAAGAGAGAAAATGTTACATTCATTCCGAAGATATTTCTGTGGCTTACCAGGGTAACATTTACCTGTTCCATGTACAGAGGGTTTCAAGAGGATTTATAAAGGAACACAGCATTATCTATTTTTTTTCTATCCCTTGGAAAATTTAGAGCCAAGTTTTGTGACAGAGGGAAAAATAGTAAGATCCTGAGCTCTTCTAACTTTGAGTAAAGAATATGGGAAGAAGGTGGTTAATAGATAAAGCACTGCAATTGCACTTTGGAGAAAGATAATTGTAAAGTGAAAACCCCTGTATCATCACAACCAAGTTTAGATATATTTTCTTTTCAGATGACAAAGGGTCAGTATTGATTTGTTCTTCCTTTGCATTATTTGTGCAGCTTCTTGTGTTCCTATTACTGATTTTAAGTATTTACAGCCTGTATGCCTGATTTAACGTCTGTTATAAAATTCCCAGTACAAAATGGTTGCAAAATAGGTCAGAAATTTCAGAATGTGTTTTTAAAAAGGTATAAACTCTATTGTATGGTGATTATTACATTGACTATATAACATAATTTTTAAGTAATTAAACTGCTCTGATTAGTTTTACCCTGTGCTTGATAGTAATGAAGCTTTATGGGCAGCTGTAATTAACCTCTACCGATGTTAATTATGCACAAAGTGGGCTCTTGGAACTGCTGACCATGCAATTTGTTAAATGACTCGGGAGGTGATATGGATTGCACAGTGTTTATATGCACTCTTTCAACCTATTGTACAATGTGAAGTCAAAGTGGTGAGAGTTATGCTTTGAAAAAAATATGCAGAATTTGTTTGCTCAGTAAAGTCACTGAAGTTCATTTATCTTGCAGCCAAAATGACTACAGGTTTCACCAAGTTACCTCCATAAGGGTCCTGCTGTGAAAAACTTTCGTAAAAAGTTATCAGGCCAAATGAAATGAGATTAAATTCCTCAAAGGACTCTTTTCATGAAGGCCCAGTTCCACTAAGAGCCCGTACACAGAGTAGGAACACCATTCCATGTACTACCTCTGCGCTGACTTCACAGGTCCTGGCAGTAACCTTGTGAAATGTGGAAGGGTGACAGCAGAGTTATGTTCTCTTTGACGATGTAAATGTGTTGGCATTTCAGTAGAAAACTGCTCAGTTAGTTATCCTATGTAAAGCTGAAATTTTATGGGTCAGTTTGTAAGATTTTTAGGAAAATTTCTGACTCCATCACCTTACAGAGGATTAAATTCTGGTTTATGCAGGGATCAAGCCACTTTATCAGTGTAAGTTTTCTTCAAGCTGCAAGCAAGAATTAGACTTGCAAATAATTCTAAAGACTAAAGCAATTAAATTGAAACAGCCCATGTTCTGTTAAAACTAAAATAGTTCAACCTGCTAAAAGCATGTTTAAAGTGTTTGTTTAGAACAAAACAACATCTTCAAGTTTGTGATTTGTTTGTAAACAAGTGCGGATCAGAACTCAGCATAGAACTCTCCAGTAACAAGTGCAGTCTCAAGGATCCATCTCTATCAGGAGGAGGGATGGAGCCTGTGGGGACTCTGAAAATATTTTTTACGATACTCTCTTTATGGAAAGATGGACTTTATCTTTCTAAGTCTAGTCCAGTTTTGCTGGATGGGAGAAACAGCAAGGAGTAAAACTGTTGTTTGTGATGATGGTCTTGTGCTGACTTCTTATGGTCCTCATGGCCGGTTTGATTTGCAGAGTTCTCTGGTGCAATGAGACCCCTTCAGAATTAGTCCCGCACATGTACCCCTTCTTGCCATTGAACATGCCCAGTGAGCACTTGGTCAGTGTAGAGTTCTTCTCTGCACACTGACTAAATTGCTTCACAAGCAGCAGTGAAATACATCTCTTCCCATTACCAAATTTCCTTTCCTTGGTAGTTTCTTGTGAGTTGGATTTAAAATGCTCAATGTCATAGTGGAATTAAATCAATTTGATAATAAACTGTGTTCATGTAAACAACATATGTTTGCCACATTTGTGGCAACAACATATTTCTTTAGATGAACGAGAAATCTGCACATTTTAAAGGCCGCTAAAGCTCCAAAAAGTCTTGGCTAATCATTCCTTCTATATAATTGCATCATGTGAGTATACAATAGTGTCCCAAAGCAGTGTCATTACACGTGTTACAACAAAAGAGTTTGGCATTGACAAGTACAAAAATAACACACACTAAAATTGGAAAAAACTTTTTTCTCTAGTTTCCCATCTACAAACCTCATCAGCAAGCACAAAGTTTTCCCCCAGCTGGTTACTTGCATCTTGTCCTGTGCCTCAGGTGTCTTCCTATGCTTTACTAGTAATGCATAGCTGATAGATGGAGTTTTTCATTTTAATTCCCACAAGTCATCTTATTACCTTTTCTTAATCACTGCAGAAAGTGTCACTGGTTATATCTAACTTTTGCAGATTGTTGTTTTTCTTGAATTACAGAACTAAAACATGGACTTTATATCAAAGCACACAGATGTAATTTTCATCTAACCTTTTCTTTTTTACTTACATCACTCAAAGTATGCTTTTACTGATACTTGACAAATGCAATCTTCCCTATTTCTCCCCTAATCTTCCAGAAAAATATTGAGGAGAAAATTTATTTCTGGTAGTACTTCTTCATTTATAAGTCTTCTATAAGTAGTTCTATGTGATTCTCTCTGTTAATCTAATCAAGTACAAGCTGTTCACCATCAATTTCTAAGCCGCTCACATTCTATTCCCATTTTCTTACTATCGGTCTATCATTTCTTCAATAATCTTCCCCTTCATTACAGAGAAGCCACTTGTCTGGCTCTCAACTAGTCCATGCCATCAGCCTCCTGTATTGCTGGATTCCCATTAAAACAATCTTTCTGCTTTCTCTGTGATGGTTCTCATACCTGCAGGGAGTTATCTACAAATAAGTGCAGAGTTCTCCTCTTTCTTCCTTTAATTCCATGGTTCCACTAAAAGCTTATGAAAACTTCTTGCAAGTTTTTAAAGCACGATATTATCTGTGAAATATGGTATTAGATCACTGTCTGGTGCACTTAATTGTCTCAGGAAGTGTGTCCATCTGCTTCAGTCGTGAAATAAATCAGAAACCCTCCACATACCTCACTGAGTTTTGTCACTGGGGAAAAAAAGAGACTAAGATTTCACTTTGCTCCTTTGTGTAGTGATTTATAAACTTTAATATAGGTTGATTTATTTGATAATTTTCTATTTCATGTTAACTTTGAATTTTAAATTTGAGTTTCAAGATTCTGAAACACCTTTTACAAAAACAAATTCACTGGTTTTAATAGTCACCTCTTGTGGCCACAAATCCGTCCCATACTTGGCCAGAAACCTTTATTTTGTCAGTACGATTCTAAGTGAACATTGTAAACAGAGATTGAAAATCTGTACCGAGATTGGTCACAATTTTATTCCAATCTACCATAACTTGAATTGAGAACTGAAAAAAATTGTTTTACAGAAGAAGACTTCAAAATAGTCCTCATGCAAATAAAGAAAACAATGGGTGGTCATTGTTAGTGTTTAGGACATACTACATTGGTGCTTATTTTTCAACTATTTTAAACATTGAAATGTATTTTCTGGTCCTTATATGTATATATGTGTGTATATATATTGCCTTTTCTTACTACACAACTGACTAGCTAATTATCAAATACAAAATTCTGCTACTTTTCTTGTCATGGCAGTTTAATCTCTCTGATCAACTAATTTGAGTAGAATCCAAATTTAAGCCCAACTGCTTACAGTAGTATTTGATTCTCAAAAAATTTATTGAAAGATGAAAGAAGCTTCTTGAACCTACCCTTTAATTTAAGAGAAATAATTAAATATAGTGCAAGAAATACTCAGTTTGTCTCACTTGGAAGTTACTACAGGCAGCTTTCTGGCTTTGTTTCTCTCATGTGCGTGTGTTCACGCTGGTGTAAACTCCAGTACCTTTAGCTTCTGTGCAGAAACACGCTGTGTTTGTATTAATATTGTATGTAAAGGACACAAAACCAAATATTAGACTAAGCTTTTGCGTATGTCTAGGAAAAAATAAAAGGTAGGCTGAGCTATCCTTGAAGCCTACAATTTCATCTTCAAACAATAAAAGTCAGGCTTCACAATTATTAAAAAGCTTTCAAAAATATTGTATGCATATTTTAATATTTATAAGTGTTTTATGAATAGGTGATGTAAGATACATAAATTTTGCAAAGAAACTGAGTCCACCTTTCAAAGTAAGTTATTTTTCCACCATTTAAATATTTTATTGCTTTGCTACGCAACCAAGCTCTGTGATTTTTACTTCAAAATTGCTCTTCCATCACTTCATAATATTTAATCTATCTTAATAAACTTTTTAAAAATCACTGATGGATATTGATTTGTTGCCAAAAACCTGTTTTGATTTTATCAAACAGAAATGTTAGTCTAGACTCTTTCCCAAAGTTTGAGCCAGCCATAAAATGACAAAACAAGGAAGAGCAGGGCAGAATTTTTTGTCTTCCAGCATGACATTTTCATGACAGGCATATCCAGTCCAAATTAATTTTAATTATATTTTTTTTTGTCTCACCACATATCATAATTGCTCTGTGGTTGTTTAAATATCAGAAATGGAAATCCATTATACAATATTATATGTGGAGAAAACCCACCTGATCAGGTACATTTATTTGTCTGATTCTGCATGAAATGGCATGGTTAGCTTGAAATAGTTTTGCATCTCCTTATTTTTGTTAGAAACCATAAGAAGTGGGAGTAGTTTAATATATGATACCCATATTGTACTGACAGAAGATATTGTTTCTGGTTTATTTATTCACTGATTAAAAAATATCAAAAAAGAAACCTAAAAATTGGATGACAGCAAATATATTTATCAACAAGAAAGAGCAGAACCTACTGGAGATACAGCAGTACCATAAAGCAAATGTGTGGACAGCTTCTTCAATGCTAAAATTAACAGGGACTAAGTCAACAGCTTTTAGTGTATTTAAAATGTACTGTGACTGCCAAGGCTTAGCTGCTGAATTAAATCTATTGCTGAGACAGCCTAGTTTGGTATGTATATATACTATGCTAATTATAAAATAACAACCTGGATTTTCAAGGGAACATCAATGTGACTCCTTAAGTGTGGTCACACTTGAAGTAGGTAAATATCATTGACATGAATAAAGTGGAAAACTACCCTGCTAATTAGGGACATTGCTGGCCAGTGCCTAGCCCCTGACTCGAGCCAGGAGACCTGTGCTTATGTGGAGCTTCTTCTACTGTCCTGAAGTTTGACCTCAGCTATTTCACCCCAGTGTTTCTACCTTCTTAACACTGTTTTCTTCCATGTGCTTTTTCTTTGGACTCTCAGTACTTTAAACCTTATGCAGAGCTGAAGGTTGTTGATAATAGCCATAAACTTTGAGAATCACTGATTTTATTGTTTCTATTAAAGCTGGTTAGAAATGTTCTACCAGAGCAGTTTTTATTGGAAAATAACCTGGTTAAATTCAAAATTAGATGAATACAATAAAAATAAGCAATTGGTCTCATTTTGACCAAAGTTGAATGAAAATTACAAATTGCCAGGAAACTGGAAGCTGTTTCCCAAATCCATTTATTCCTAATGGGGCATCCTTAGATATGGGACCTATTTGGCAGAAAGTCTCATAAGTCGATTTAAGCTCTCTACGGGCTGCTTCTGCTATAAAAATTAAAGACAAATCAGCCTCACCAAAAACTGAGTACATTCAGTTGGCTAGCCAAAAAGAAGAAAATAACAAATGACCCATCCAAAATCAGCTCACCATTTCAAACAAACAAACAGAAAAACTCTATGCTTATTCAGTAGTAAGGTTCAGGAGGTGACCATTCTGTCAGTAGGTACATGATTATGAAATAATGGTGTTAAAAACAAGAGTGACCAAACCCTTGGCATATTTCTGTCAATAGATCTATACCAATTTATAGCTTCTGATAGTTGGGCTTGGTATTTTAATCTAGCCATTGTCAATTCCAGTTCCATTTTTATTAGTCATACTGGTAATGTCTGAATAACTCCAGAGAAACTGGATTTAGAAGGTTTGTATTAAAGAATAAAATGTACAGGTACAAAGCTGACAGACAGAAATACATATAGTGGTTCTTTTCAGGCAGTACCTATTGCTGCACAAGCCTTCAAGGTACCTGTGAGCAATTGAACTGTGTTTTCTGGCAGCTGTCACTGGTATTATCCATCAGAACAAGAGCCCTGGCCAGCGACACTTTGCTGAGATGCTAAAGGGATATGGATTTTAATTCTGAGCAGTTTTATATGACAGATAGTGTGACAGATGAATGCCAGTGAAAAGAAAGCAGGACCATACTAGAATTTGTACAATTTCAAGTAAATAATTAGACAATTCTTCATGTAAAAGCTGCAGCTGGCCTCTTGCTGTAATTTATGCACAGAATTGTTTACAAGCTCAGCGTACTGTTTTACCACCTCTATTCAAGCAAATCATTATTGTTGGCATTGAGAGAAAATTCAGGGATTGCAAACAGTGGATTTCTGCAAGGAGCTCTGAGATCTGAGATTTCTTGGAGCATCTCCTCTCTTTGCTTCCACTTGGTCTCCTCTTTTATTACATACGATGAAGCACCTAGACGATATGTGTGAAAAAGCATACTGTTATCACAAAAAAGCTTGATGTGAGGCTGTGAGGGAGGGGAGAACACCAATTATTTGCCTGCAGGCACATCCATAATTTCCTGGAAGGAGAAGGGAAAGAATAATTTTGAGAGACCTGACAGCTCCCATCTCTGACACACATACCTTTCCCTGTCCTAAATGGAGAGGTTGTGGTCCTTCATCTTTAGCTGCCTGATGTTTTTCCCCCCTTGTCTAGATATTGTATTTTCTGTACTCTCACTCAGGTCTTTGGCTGCCGGGATCAAAATAAACTAGATTTACTTAGGAATTTAATAAATAGATCCTTGCTAACCCAATTCACTTTGACTTGATTACAGTAAACTCTAAACTCCATAGCAGATTAGGAAACATCCACGTGAGCAACTTGATAAGCTGGAGGAAACAACAGGGATAATGACATATGACTGCAAGGGCATTTTCTTTTGCATCAATATGAGGAAAAACCATCACTGAATGAAAGATACTGTGCTTCAGCAACTCCTCATGGGCTTCATATAAAACTAGTGATGGTGATGCTATTGCTGACCATGCCCTGTGTGTGCCCATGAGGAATGTGGCTGTTTCCACAGCCATGAAATGTTTTAGCTGAATGGTGTAGATACAGACTGCACTTTCACCCACAAAGGAGATATTTTATCACACCTGGAGATTCTCTGCAAGTACATCTCAAAAAAAAAAATAAAAAATTGGAACCATCAGTGGTCTGGTATCAGCTGGAGTACAGCATGGGTAGCCTCAGGCTCGGTTTCCTATACTTAGAATTTAAAACTAGAAAATTGTGGAGGTTCAGACTGCACCATCTCCTAAAGCTTTCCACTGTTCCAGCATGACAGTTTGGGGATTACTGGTGGCCTTTGCCAGCAAATGCAGTGGGGGGATGCTCCTCGAATGCTCAGAAATCAAAGACATTCATATGATTCTGTCACCTGCTGATTTTATTTGAAGTCTTTACAAGGAGAAGTTACATTTCCCTGCTGAAAATTTGTAAGACTGTTTTTTCCACCCCGTAAGTCTTTGATAAGGTATCAAAATAGGAATGTTACACTCTATGGCACAGTATTAAACATGCAGCTTTTGTTTAGTTTAATCTCCTCTTCTACAAGCATTGAGTGTCTGAAGAGACCTTCAATAAAAGGAAGTCTTTCACCTTGAAAATGAGAAAAGATGCTTAAAATAGTGGGGGGAAAAAGAGAAAAGAAAAGAAGCAACAGACAGTGATTTCAGCTGTCCTATTTAAGGACTAATTTTTAGAAATGCTGATTACTCATTCTGAGAAAACAGATAATTAAACACTGTCATTTCTGAAAATCTTAACCTACCCTATAAATTTAGCAGCTTCCTCATGACTGCTGGATACAGAGTTTATTATAATGTTCTTGCTTTTAAAATAACAAAAAATTGGAATCTATCTTGTTGAAAGCATTCTGTTTTGTGTCTCTCTTGAATGGAATTTAAATTATTGAAGCTCTTATAAGGATAGCTGCAGCAGAAATTGATGAAACCAAAAGGAAAGACGTTTTTAAAACAGTCAGGATGCTTAAGCCTTCTTTGAAATCCTCTGTATTTTAATAAAAAAATCAATGTGTTAAAAATACCTTATGTGCTGATTTATTCCATGCAGAAAATATGCTGCAGAATATTCTGAATTATTTTAAGAAGGTAAAAACTTGAATTTCTGTCAGGTTAGAAATTATGTTTTCTGATTTTCATCCTGAATTTAAAAGGTAAAAGTAGCAGGAAAGAAATTGTTTCCATAGAACTGAAAATTCCATTTCAGATATCTGTGATCTGTAGGTCTGCACAAATAAAACTGCCTTTTATAAGAGAGTGACAAAAAGGATGTGTGTTTAGGTTGGTTTGTTCCAGTCTGCACAAGGACAAGATGACCTCTGAGATGGGGTGACAGATGGAAGGGAAACGGCCTGGTCAGTGTGTTCGGGGTGGTTGTTGTGGAGGGAAGGGAACAGTTTCTGTGTGGTGAGTGTGCCCAGCGTGGAGGTGTTGGGGGATGTGAGGATATGAAAGCAGGAGAGGAAAGAGGAGGACTGGGAGCCAAATCTCCAGGTAGCAGGAAGAAGGAGCCTTTGTTAAGGGTGTCTATAGCTGTAAAACCCAGGAAGCCGCAGGAAGCTGCTGAACTAGAAAATAATACTGGAGGGATTAACTTGCCCTTCAAGGACAGAATTGAGAGGAGTGTTTCAAACCTTTTTAATATATCTTTCCACCACATTTCCTATTTAAACTGACACCTTGTTCTAGTTTATTACTTTAGTGTTCTGATAAATATGTTTTGATATCCTTTGGCACATTTGCTTAAAAAAGGGGAAAAAAAGTGTGAACAGTTGGTGGTTGAGCAGGTGGCCAGGGCTATTCTGCTAAACTGTTTTTCCCGAGATGCACCGAGTCTTTATCCTCATCACCACTCTGAGACATCCTGACAAATCACACCAGCATGAAGTCATAGTGAAGTGACCCAAACTGAAAAAGTAATGGCTATCCAACTCTGAATTTGAACTTTCTACTCCTCATTCTCAGTAAATAAAACATTTACCGTATGAAGCTGTTTCGTACATTCAATTTTTCCTCTCACCCAGACCCCGTCAGTCTTTCCTTCTCTTTTTTCTCTCTCTCCTCTTTTCTCTCCTTTCTCTTCTCTTGTCTCTCCTTTCTCTTCTCTTTTCTCTCATGCTCAGACAATATCTGTACTACATGTGGTGTGTTCCCATGCTTGCCTGCAGAATGTCCTGTTAAGACAGCAACGATGGTGCCCTTTGAAACAACTCCAAGTCCTCCCTCTGGGATGCCAGGAATCTGTTATGAACAACAGAGGATGAGCACAGATCCTCAGGATGATAGCTGATTTGCTCAAGGAGCCCCCTCACCTCTGAGAAAATCCTAAAAGCCTGATTGCTCTTGGTAACAGCAATTCCAACATTCTTTCTGTACCTTTGGAAATGGAGAAAGGGGGAAAAATTAACTTTTTGAAAGATAGGGCTCTTATATGGAGCAAGCTAATCTGCTTGATGTATCATAGCCTGAAAAGTCTGTACAAAGAAAGCAAGAAACTGATAAACTAAAGAGCAACCTCAAGGTTGTGCATTTATGGTTCACTGGTGTAGAGGTATATAAAGTGAGTATATGTGACAATCTGTTCAGAAAATGTAGCCTGGCAAAAAGAACCACCTTTCTAAGCTATGCTTTGGGCTGGATCTCAACATCTGTGACCTATCCTATCTCCTCACTACTTTTATTAAATGTTCAGGATCATTAGACTTTTCTGAGAATTTATAACCAATTCTTGTGATGAACTTCTTGGCCATGCAGTACCCTGTGTAAGAGCAACTCTGCTTAGGCCCTTCAGTGTGCAGAGGAGTACCACAGAGCTGTACAAACCCTCTAATTTCTGCCAGTGATATGACAGGAGTGGGAAGTTTCTCTTTGTTAGCAGAGAGGTCAGCACTTTTTGTTATATTCTTTCCCCAGTTACTTAAAATCTCTTTCAGTACAAATGACACTCAGCACAGTTGTCAGAAATACAGAATATGCCCCGAGGTTTGGGGTAACTGAGCAAATGGGCGAGCACCAGTGGGCTCACACTCCACAGCACTCAGCCACAGGAGCTGAAAGAAATAATTAGCTGAGAAGTGTCATGAAGACTGAATATTTTTTAAAATATTTTTCTAGTTGAATGACTCAGAACACAAACTAAGTCACCACTGAGTATCTTTTGATACTGATGTACCTAGAAGGCCATTTTACATCCATCAGATCACATATCATTATACTGATCACCATAAGTGAAACCAGACAAAACACAGTCACCAACAAAATTCAATTGGCTATTATAAAGAAATGAACGTCAGTTAATGAACTGTAACATTAAATAAACAGAGATCTTTTCTGGTCATAAAAAGGATGTAAATAATAAGTTCATATACTATAGAGTTTTAGTGAGAGAGACTCATATTCAAAGATAATTTGGTGTTCATCTAAATACATACTAAAATACAGCCACAAACTTAGTAAAGTTCAGGCTACTGACAGGTTCTGAACCACTCAGGAAGAAGAAGAGTAATTCAGTGCCATTCGGGTTGTGTAACTTTCTGCAGCTGTGCCAAGGTCATATTCTAAAGATGGGGTATGGTATTTCTCTCGGCTTTTCATTCTTTTCTCCCGAAAGACGTCTTAGGTTTCTTAGAGAAAGGAAAACACCTTATCTATTCTTTTTATAGCACTAAGTAGCTTGTTGTTTTCACTTTATTCTTGGATGTTGAACATTTTGACTTTATTGCGATAAACAATGACACAAATGCCACACTTTTGTTTTCAGGAGAGAAACTCAGGACAGCACTGGTCCCCAGTGGCTCGAGGTGCTCTTGGCTCAGCACCCCTCTTTACCTGCTTTACTAAGATGAATTTAAAGGCTATTTTTAAGGACCTCGTAATTTAGCTACCACAGGTGCTTTCAAGTACATTTGGGAATGAGAAGTATATTTCCGTGGGTTACCACAGGAAAGTGATTTCCAGTAGAAAATATCATTCTTTTTAAAAAGATTTGTTCAAGCGCTAGAGAGAGCAAAGAAGATACTGCATGTCCTAGTGACTGATTTTGGAAACCTCCTTCTCTTTTTGTTCTTGCGCTGCACAGAATCTTTGTCAGCACTTGATGTGTCTTCTTCCTAGGCCCACAGGAGACA
Source organism: Grallaria varia (assembly GCA_013396735.1). Lineage (NCBI taxonomy): Eukaryota > Metazoa > Chordata > Aves > Passeriformes > Formicariidae > Grallaria > Grallaria varia. The sequence continues at coordinate 17,152 of VWZG01009944.1, read as the reverse complement.
GACAGATGTGGTTAAACTTGTATAAACCAATTGGCAAAGGTTAAGAAGACTGAGCCAGGCTTGCTATTGCGTCATGGTCAAGTGTCTATTGTTTTTCCTATAGATCAGTTGCTATGAAAATAAATACCTAGGCTTTACCCTTTTCCCTTTCTGTGTTCTTCTCCAGTAGTATTTGAACCCTCTGATAGGCAGCATTTACCTTGTAGGACAGCCATCATTGTCCGCTGGGATGCTCTTTATTATAGCCTTCCCATCCCCACTTGGTATTTTACAGCTTGAATTCTGCTCCTCCAGTCTGACCACAGATCTAAATAGAAAGAAAAGTAATGAAATCAAAAGGCATCCTTACACTATGGCAGCCAGTCCATGCCTTAAAGTGACAAGCTTTACCAAATCAGTTTTTCAAAATGGTGCAAGAGCAGAGTTTTTAACCTCTGACACAAAGATTCTGGAGACTAAATTGACTATGGACCACAAAGCTCTCTAAAGCTGACTGACAGTGGGCTTATATTCACTGTATGCACCTTCCCAGGAATTAAGAACACTCAAATGAAAAAAAAAAAAATTGAAAACTGATGGTGCAAGGTAATATTTCAATGTTTGCTTAAGATCTGCTGATCTTACTGGAAGCATGCTGCACTTGGAGTCTTTTGTAATACAACAAAAATACAAACATGTTACCATTTGACCACCCTTTTCTACAGCTTTCCCACTCCTCTTTCCCCCAGCATTTTCTGAGTAAGAGCCCACTGCCCCATACCACTTTTCCAATGTTTTGTTCCTAAGTATTTGTCTCACATCATTGTGGCCCCATATTTAGGGATGTTTTCAGAACAGTATTTCTCGGTGACATTAATCCAAAAGTATGCAGCAGCTTCCCAGAGGTCCTGGAGCCACCCCTGGGTAGTGTATGGCTCCCGAAGGAAGACCATCTCCTTGCCTTCAAACACAGGGGACAGCACCATGTGCAGGTGGATGGGCATGAGGAATAAGGCAAAGCAGTTGTGCTCTTTCCTGAGCTCGCTCCAGCACAGGGAGCCCTGAAGGAGCACCGTGCTCTGCTTGTGGGGTTCCACCTGGTCTTGGGAAGCCCTCACCTTGCACAGCCTGCTCCCCCACTTGGGAAGTCCAGCACAGGGTGGAAACATAACAAAATACAGCTACCAGCTTCCAAAAGAGAATTAGAAAATAGAAATCAATATTGTCATTTCCAGAGAATAGTGAAAGAAATGTCCCACTTTTTGCAGAGACAGCCACAGAGCTGTTATCTTGTGTGAGGCACAGAAGACTCATATCTTTAATTTGGATTTCATTTGCCTTCCAGGAAAAGAGTGGGATACTGTAATTGTTGGTCAGCATGCAACTAAAGCTTCTGTGCTTCACCAGCCACTGAGCATTGGGTTTTATTACAGCTTGTTATACTTTCATTCCTCTGGAAAATTTTCACCAATCAATAGGTAGGTGTCATAAAAGCAGCATTCCCTGGACATCTGTAAGGATCTTTTCACAGCCTGTGGAGCCAGCCATATCACATAGTTCACTTCTGGAAAATGACGGCATTTTCACTTCAGCTGTGCAGAGAATTTTCAGTCTTTGTACTGAAGCACTGCTAATTGTTTGCAGAGTTAATTAAACTATGGGTGAGGTATTTGGTTAAATATCCATGTGTAATGCACATATTGACTGTTTCAAGGTGAATACTTTTCTAAATCATGAGCTATTGAATGTTGACTCACTGTGGTCTATTTTCTCTAATTGGCTTGAAGCTTCTCTCTATGGCTTGTTATGATAGAAGGTGTTCTTTCCCCCCACTAAAACATTACTGTCTCTAAATGTGAGCATCAATGGGTGTTTATGAGTCATCGTGCAGGAAAGAGACTGTCCCAGAACACATTTATGTTGGTAATTGATTGGGGTGCACCTTCTCTCTGCATCAAAACAGTCTTGAGCCAGTGGATGGACCCCTGGTGGTCTCTAGGTTACCTCAGTCAGGCTGTAGAAGTACAGCAGAGGACTGTGTCTCTCTAGAGGTCAAGGTGTTGCTTTCCTCCAGGACTCTAACTATGTAAGCAAAGGTTTCAGAAAGGTTTTTTGCTGTATGAAATGACAACCAAATAATACTTTTTTGTTAAACATCTGCAAGCTCTGCAAGATTCTCACTATATAACAGTAATTATGAGGTTCAATAAGTTGTCTTGTCTTCATGCGATGTGAGAAATGTTCAGTGCTTCTTCCTCACTTGCAAAACCTGTCATTCCATTCAAAGCCACTGTTCAAAATATTCTTCATATCATGGCATGCATTCAGAGGCAGATTGATGAGGAAAACTAGCTTTGGGATGTTATAATTCTAAATCATTATAAATTCAGAAAGAATTATGGATTTGTAGAAATTAATTCAATTCTGTAGTTTAGTAAAATCTCTTGATAATCCAGGCTATGGTTTGAGTCACATATTTAAAGCAAAGTTAGGGAATCTTTTAGTCCATACTGGATGTCTGTGTATTTCTCTATGACTCTCCATTGATCAGCATCAGATGTAGGATGATACATGGGACACCCTTCAGTAACAGCTGAAGCAATTAAAAAGGAGACCTTTAGCTTTAAGGGATTTTATCCTGATTTGTAATAACAGAAGTAGTGAGATTCAAACCACAATAGCAATTCAATAGACATATAAAACCCAATTCCGCTTTATTTCAATGGCTTTTTTTTTTCCCGCCAGCATGAAAAGAAGTTTTCCTCTGTGAATTTAAGTAGCATTTAGAGCATTTAAACCTATCTGTTGAATGATAATTGCTGCATTCAAAATTCATGGTCTCTTCATCACACATTAGCAATAGAATGAGAAAGAGAGTTTGGAAAAGTACAAATACTGCTGGGTACACCTCGACTGAGAGAGAAAGGATGGCAGAATCTATTGCTGAGGTGTACAGTGCAGGGGAAAGTAAAACACTCTCCATGGTTTTAGTAAGAAACTGAACTCCTGCTCTCAGAAAAGTGATGCTGGAGTTATATATATAGAAAAGCAGCAGTCTCTGTCTCCCTTCCTTGTTTGTCCTAGAACTCAGCTGAAAAAGACTGTTGGGTATACCTTGTTGGTCAGAACATCTTTGGAGTGGTTATCACATTCCAGAGTTAATTCTTAAAGGTAGAATTGCCCAGGTAAAAGGAAAAAAAAAATCAATCTGCAAAGTGGCCTGCGTGTTAGGCAAAAAATTAAATTTTCCCCAGGCCATTCTGGGAGATGGTAAGAACTCTCTGCAGAGTGAAAAGCAAATTCTCTTTGGCTGCTGCAGTAGGAGAAGGTTACACCTTCACAGCCCTCATCTCCTTTTTTTTTTTTTTTTTCTTCTAAAGAAAATCATCATTAATGATGTGAACTCCTGTGGATTTTAGCCACTCTCAGAAGTATGTTTGGACTTGGTAATCAAGTAGGGAGGTGTGGAAATGACTATGGGGAGATAACAGCTAATAAGCGAAGATCAAAACAAAACCTGAAATGTACAATTTCTGACTGCAGTGATGAAAAGTTAAATTGTAATTTTGTCATAGTCTTTACTTATTAGCTGGTAGCTAATCCTGCTCATTATTTTCCAGAGTGAATAAGTGTAAAGTTTTATTTTATCTGTCAATGAACTAAACTTTTAATTAACTTTCATATTTGTCTTAGTTAAGTCTAATGACTCTCAAAGGAATTGCCTAAAACCCTTAAACTTTTGAACAAAGGGACCAGAGGAAAAGCACTAAGCTTCCTTTGAAAACCAACCTTTCTATCAGAGAACAAAATCAAAAAATAAGCAACTTGAAACCAGGAGACACAGAGTATTAATATTCATCATGAAAACAAACTGAAAGAAAATGTAAATCTATGTTGAACCCAGAGGACTCCGTTAGTGGTTTCACACAGATTGGCAAATTATACTAATGATTTCAGTACTCAGTCTCTAAACTGAAGGAAAACTATTGGTGTTTAAATCAAGACTTTTTCTGAAGTATAACATACTTTGCTTAATGTTACTTACTCATTTTAGTACAGACAAATCCTTGTCAGCAATGACTTTAACAGAATTTTATCCATTTGCACTAATTTCTTCTTTTTTCCTTCCCATTATCATACGTGGTCAGGTTAGTGGGTGCCAAGATCGTTTTTCAGCACTAGGGCACTCTGGGTAGAATAACAGGTGTGACAGACAAGTGCCAGAAACAACAACAGTAGGATATATTGTGGTATTGCCTAAGTAGATTTTGCATAAATAACATTTTATTTCAGCTCTAGTACATAAACTAGTATTGCAGGAATAATTTTGGCAGATGTCAGTACATAAATATTAAGTGAAATGTAAGCCACAATAAGGATTGAGAAGCAAAAAATTCTACAAAGGTAGAATGTTGTTACAAATCTTGCAATTTAGATAGTCTGCACTAGGGTAGAATGAGAAAATTATCTTTGAAACGGAAAGTAACACTCTCCACTCACAGAAGATCCTTTCTTTAGTATGTATTCTCATCACGGTGGCATGTTAACTGGCAGAACATTAAAAAGATGTGGGAGAAAAAGCAAAGAATGTGGCCTTGTACCATATATTTGACAAAAGCTGGCTGCAGCTCAGTGATTTTTTTTTTAAGCTGAGTACTGGGTTTTTTCCTTCTTTCTTTCTGGCTCCTCTGATAGCATGTGTGTTTTCCTGCTCTGTTATTGACTTTGTTGCGAGCCGTCCTCCGAGCAGAATTGATTTATGATACACTTTGCAGCCATCCAGACAGCTTCCAGTGAAGTGACAAAGAAGTTCTGCTTCTGCACCCACCTAATCAATGAAACCCAAAGGAAGACTAGACAAAACAGAACCCCCACGTGGAGCTACAGGGTGCACATCAAGCACAGAAGTTCACAAAATCCACAGAAGTGACATGCAGTGAGTTTAGTTATCATATAATATGCCTTTTTGTATTTCCAAGGTAGAAATCTTTCTGTGTAACAGAGTAAAAGAAGAGCACATATATAACCACTGAACAATGAGTGCAAATGGACTCAAAGTTTAGCAAATGGAACATTAAAGCCACAGTGTGCTAATATACAAGAATAAGCAACACTTAAGCGATTTTCTCCATCTATAGAACAATATATATATATTTAAGGTAAAAATACTAAAGTTATTTAAATAGTTAACCAGGTATGGTTTTCTCTTGCAAAGGACTGAGCAATATCATTCTGATCCAACAAATTTCTGAAGTGTGTATTTAATTGGATTTTGAATCAACACTCCAATCCTTGGGCCAACCATGTAATTGACATTGAACATCAATAAATGTTTTGTTAGACTGAGACTGAATGTCCTCTTCTGGCAGAATGTAGCCACCTGAGAAACTGGGAGGACATTACCAGGTCCTTGCCGCCCAGACAGCTGCATGAGGATGATAGATCACAGAATCTTTGAGGTTGGAAGCCACCTTTAAGTCCAACCATTAAACTACCACTACCAAGCCCACCACATAACCACATCCCTAAGTGCCACATCTACATATCTTTTAAATATCTCCAGGGATCGTGAGTCCACCACTGCCCTGGGCAGGCTGTTCCAGTGCTTGACAACTCTTTTGCTGAAGAAGCCAAATGACTTGAGGCCATTTCCTCTCATCCTGTCACTTGGTACTTCAGAGAAGGGACTGATTCCCACCTCACTCCAACCTCCTTTCAGGTTGTTGTGGAGGGCAATAAGATCTCCCCTGGTCCTCCTCTTCTCCAGGATAAATAGTCCCAGCTCCCTCAGCCACTCCTCATCAGTCTTGTGCTCCAGACCCTACACTGGCTTCGTTGCCCTTCTCTGGACACACTCCAGCACCTCAAAGTCTTTCATGTCGTGGGTCCCAGAACTGGGGACAGGATTCAAAGTGTGGCCTCACCAAAGGCATCAATTAACTTTAGACATGTCATCTTTATTTACTAGAGAGAGATGCACATCAGGATCTAAAATGAAGAGCAGTGAAGTCAGCAGAAGTGCTTGCAAAGATACTGCTGTGGTCGGTCTGTCCATGGATTAATTTTTGGAAAAAGTGGTGCTAATGTGCAATTCAAAGCTCAGTGAGACTTCCTAAAATTTAGCCTGAAATTGGCACACTGGGAAAGCCAGACATCGTGCTTTCTGTACTTCTGCAGTTATGTAGAAACTTGCTCTATGTCCTTTGGTGTTTTGGGTTTTTTTAAACCATAATTGATCTGAGCTGCTAACCTTGACTTCCCTTTGCCTGTGCAGTGTGGGACCATCTTGATGTAAGGCCATTGTATGTGTAGTTTACAGAGCAAATGACTGTGAGAGGTGATGGCATGGGAGAATTAGGTTCTAAGACACTGTGCCATTAATCTTGCTTTATAGAACAGGATGCTCTGGGTCGCTAGAATTATCTTGTTATAAAGCCAATGAGATAGAAAAGCAAATAGTGACCTCAGTCCCTTGAACAGGTGGAAGAAATTTCTCTAAGCTCTGTCAGCCAAAATGCATTTCTCTGTGCACAAAAGTGCATCCCCACTACAAGTTTTACACACACTCGCGCAAACATTTACCATGTGCAGAGGCATTTGATGCTCTGCCATGTCACTGGGGTGAATGTGCTCTGTTCCTCCTTCCTCTCTAATGAGATTCTGGTTTGTGACAGATCTTGTCAGAGGCTAATTATAACAAATGTTTGGAAATATTTGCTCTAGAATAACCTTTGGCTCTAAGATGGATCACTTGCATGAGGCAGGTCCCCTTGCAGAGCCCTGGAGATCAAGTTGTGCTTCAGAACAATGTCTAAAATTCAATAATGGCACTGTGTACTCGGCTGACCAAGTTTGGCAGTTTCTGATTGATTTCTTTTCCTCTTCAAACCTTGCCTGTCACGATCGGCTAATTAAAAGTGCAGTAATCTGATATAATCTCTTTCCCAGTTGGTGCAGCAGTTGGCTCTCTAACAGAAATAATTGATTTGTAAACTGCCAAACCTCAGACATTTAGACTTGCATTGTCTCCTCTAAACCATGTCTAACAGGCAAAATTTGTCTCCTGATATGTCAAATGACCCACACAACAAATTAATTTAGCCTTCACTGCTATGGAGAATCAATAGAATAGAAATAGATAAATTTTAAAATGTAATAAAAGTCTGGAGGAAAAGCAAATAAACATGCATATAGTCTGTTTGCGCAAAGTCAGCAGTGTGTCACTATTTGGCTCCTCTCAGGTTTTCTACTGCTGTTTTTAAAGAAGAGATTGTTATTTTTTCAATGTTATTGTCCTTACAAGTCAAATCACACTTATTTTTTTTCTTTTTCAAATATCAGTCAAACCATGTGCTGCATGTGTGGCTCTCAGTGGCTGGGGACCCATATAATAGATTTTTTTCTGTCAAGGAACAATACCAACCTTGATTAATTTTTTTTTTTCTTATATCAGGGATACTGCCTTAATATAAAGGATAGAACATCCTTCCTTCAGTATCCTTAATGTAGGCCAATTCCTCCTTAGTGTAGGACTCAAGCAGGTACCTGAGTTAGAAGGGGTGAAAGTGTCTCACAAAAAGAACAGCACTGGAACAGGTGCTGAAATTGTTGCAGCACAAAGTCTTTCAGCAGAGGTATCTGCCGCCTGTGAAGTTCAGTTCTTAATTTTCCAACCTGTCAATGAGCATGTGTCTGCTTTTCTCTAAGTTTATAAACGAAGAAAAACTAAACCATGCATGGAAGTGTTTAATGGTTCAGACTATCACAGTTCTTGGAAAGCCATCTGCTTAAGTGATCGTCTTAAAGCACATCTGGAACCAGTCAGGTTTTGAGTAATAAAGCTGGGGTTTGCACCTCAGAAAGGAAATGCACTAGGAAACATGTCACTGTAAACCGGGAGTTTCTGTGTAATAAATCTGTTTCTTTGGGGTTTTTCCCCTTTTTTGTCCACTGCAAAATATTTTCTTTTATATCTTTAGGCCCGGTAGTAAATCAACACTTAAAAACTACCTTACACTGGGGTGTGTACTCCCCCACCAGGAGACCACAAGCCCTGCCACCACTTCAGAGCATGGCACGGCAGCCCCAGCCGGTCAGTTTTACAGCAGTGTGCAGTGCCTCAGGGCAGAGCTTCATGCACAGCTTCAGACTCTGCTTAGCAGTGTCCTGAGCTCACTGGTTTTTCTCCTCGCAGCTCTGCGGCCAGGAATGTTAGATCAGACCAGCTTGCACCACTGGCTTCGGTTTAACTAAACAGCAATTCCCATACAGCGTGTTTGTTCTCTTTTGATTCCTATCGCAAGTAAACACAGTTTACTCAGCTGTGCTGCTTGAGGTCCCCAATACTTTTCTCTCCCCTTACAAGCACACATGAATGCTCACATACAAATGGATAAATGTATATATTTGGTTTGAATATTTACATGCATGTAATATATATATATATAGATATAATTGTGTAAATATTCAAACTAAGTAGGTACGTATTTATGTGTTTGCATGTGAGTGCATATACATTCATTATGTATGTCTACTTTGATATATTACATAGATATGTGTGTTATGTGTGCACTGTGAATTTCAACCATATTGCTATTAAAAACTCTGGAGTCTATGAACAGCAGTTGGGTTTTTCCCTCTTTATACCCCATGCTCCTATTTTCTGTGCATATTCTTTAGTTTTATGTGTGATATCAGTTAAAGTGCTACAAGTAGTTTTTTAAATCTAAATAATTTTATAGGTGAAATGGTTCCCCTCCTAAGGGATTTGAATCTGAGATCCACATCATTAAGGGATTTAACCCTGATGTAGTAGCTTTGAATGTCCAGACTGCATTTAAGTGCAGTAAAATGAGGGTAACTGAAGCTTGTGTTTGGTTTTGAGATGCTCAGACTTGCAATGTGTATTAATTAGATACAAATTTTATACTGCATGTAAATTCTATGCAAGGAAACATTTCAAGCTTGGGCTAAGTATCTAAGAAATCGTGTCTAGATTTCCCCAAAAGATGTAATCGCTCCCCAAATATGTGCGTAAAGTCTCAAGTTCCATCTTTAATCACTGACAAAACGCTGGAGACTTTAATGTAGCATTTGATGCTTTCCCTCTTTTACAGTCACGCATCTACTCCAACTGCAATTTTATTTGGCCACTTTCTTCCTTTCATGTTGTATGATACTCCATCAAATTAGTGATCAGAGAGCCTCAACACCACATGTGTTTCCCCAGCTTTCCCTGTCCCAGTCCCCAGGCTGGGAAGTCAAAATGAACCTCAGGGAGGTTGCAGAGCAGTGATTTGGCTCCAGTGTGGGGCTCCTGGAGGGCCACAGCCCACTCAGTTCCTCAGAGGTCATGGGCATCTCCTCCTCTGAGGGACCCCAGCTCCCTTCAGGTCTGGAAAGATCCTGGAGAAGCCTAAAATAGGGCCTCAAAAAGCTGCCCTAGCCTGGAATGGTGAGCACATGTCAGCTCTGGTCTGGTGAGGAGGAGCTTATCAGTGTAAGTAAAGGGGTGAGGAATCAGGGAGGGCACCCACCCAAAACAGGGGAGATTAGATGAGTCTTTGTAGCATTCGATGTACTTCCAGCAAAACTAGGAATGAGCCTAGAAGCCCTCCCAGGTAAAATACTAAATTGATTTTTTTCCCCCTAAATCCTTAGTTCTTCAAATTTAAAACAAAACCACAGAAATTAGGGTGAGAAATAGATGTCATCAACCACTCATCTTCATCCTGCAATCAGTTTGACTAATTCCAGCCAGAGCAGGCTCTGAACAGCCTCCTTCAATTTCCTTGTCACAGGCTTTGTCTAAATGCCTGCCTTTCCCAGGGCTTGCACTTCATTTTTTCACCACGGCCCCAAAACTTACCACTTCAACCCAAGGAAGTTTCAGCAATATGCAAGAAGAGGAAGTTTTCAGGAGTGTTTGGAATTCAGAGAGCTCCAATGACCAGAGCCTGGAAGTACACCAGGCATACAGATGTGTGTGTAGGAATGTATGGGGGTAGGACATCAAATCTCAGTCAAAATAACTGACAGTATTCACCAATATAGTAATTGGCCCATTTTTATATGTGGGCTATAATGGTTTTATATCATGTACAAAAAAGGAATTTTTTGGTTAAGAAATCATGAAGTGGAAAGGTTAAATAATAAAAAGAAACCATACTCAGATTTCTCTCTATTCTATATCTGTGATTAGCAGTATATTTTCTTCTGGACCAAATAAATTCGCTCTTTGCCCCACATGGAGAAATATATAAGGGACAATTTTTCAATGTTACACCATAATAACAAAAAAATTAGAAAATTGTTATTCCTATGTATGTAACTATGCAATAAAGTATAAAAATCTGAATAATACTTTAATAAAAATGAAAATATATAATGACATATAAAATGAAAATGCATAGATTATCCCTAATTGTCATATATCCTCAATCTACAATGAGAAGGACAGCATTATTTCCAGCATAGCCTAAATTATGTTCCTGAGTCAAGCCAAATGACATTGAGGAATTAATTACTGAGGCATTCAAAGTGACTACACAAAGATTTCCTGAAGGACTAGTATGGATTAATCATGACATCTCAAGGTGTTACCCTTAATAGGATTTCCAAAGATTTGATCTATGAGTAAATTTTGAGCTCATGAATATCACGTGAATCTGGATGTATTTTCCCATTACAGCTGTAACTACAAAGACTTGCCTGGTTTTCAAGTTGTTAGTGAGTATGAATGTCTGTTGGTAATTTTAAACACCTACCATTTATTCAATGAATAGTGAAGTTTTTCACCCTGAAAGGTGAAATTACACTACCGGAAGATTTCCATATAGATATAAGCCATACATAATAGGACATGTTTTCTGAGTGAAAGAACAGAATTATATGAAGATTTACTGTTCTGGAAAGTAAATCTCTCTAACTTTGGTTATCAGGTTATTTATTATGCATGTCTATTTGATCAAGATAGTTTGCATAAATAGTCAGTGGTATATGTAATCTGTGGAAATTCATTGAGCCCTGTAACAGAAATGAAAAAGAGAGACTTTTAAAACTTCAGTGTGGCTTCCTTTTGAGAAAGAAGAGTACTCTACTACAAAATAAAAACAGTTTTCACAGATAGATACTACTATGAAACAGATTAAAGAGGAACCTAAGAGTATTAAGCAAGTATTTCACTGACCAAAAAATGCTGTGATTAACTTGAAATCCCGTACTATAGCAAAAACTTATAAGTTGTTCACAAATCTGAATGAACCCATTTACAAGAAGTAGAGGGACAGAATATGGCTGGTGTTTCACCCACTTTTTGGATTGCTTTTTAATGTAATTAGATTTTCACAAACTATTTTTACAACTTTGGGTTATTTTCACATCTATACAATACATCTTGAAGAGGATTTACAGATTTAACTGGGATAATTGAATTTCTACTGAGGAAAAAACCCTCAGTCTTGCAAACACACATGATCTATTTTCAGAGCAAATAAAATGCTCTTATCTTCATAAATCAAAGCCTATCAAAATGCATATTAATTTTTATTCAGTTTAAATGTGGCTTGAGTTTTGTGTGGTGTTTCTTTACCCCAAGTCATCACAGCTTTAGAGCTCATGGTAAAGGGACAAGTGTCTATCAGCTCTTTCTCTGCTCTAAATTGATGTCCCACATTGTTTCAGGCCTGTTTCAACACCTAATATCATCCTGACCTTATTTGAATTACTGATTCCTTGGCCTGGCAGCCAAACTGGTCATAATACCCATGGACTTTGGGCAGAATGAGTTTCCATTTTTAAGGTTCTGTTCTTCCTGTGAGCGCAGGAGCCAATGTACTTTAAAAATGCTTTTATGGACATTGCAAGCAGGATCGTCAAGGTGAACTGAGCCATAGTGGTATGTAAACATGAAACGCCTACTGGTTTGAGATATGGCCTATGCATCTTTGTTAATATGATCCTCAGATTAATAGTAAATCCTCAATTAATCCTTAGATTTACTTAAGTCTATCACCTTTACTGACTGTGACCAGAACTTTAATTTAAAGATAGGTGTTCATCCCTGGTTTTATTTCCAAAGATGAGCATTAGACATCAGCAAAAATGGTTTCAAATCTGTAGCCTTAGCTTTTGGAGTCTGGAGTGAGTTGGTTTTTGTGTGGGATAGAAGTCATCAGTTTTGGAGGCGCAATCATGAAATCTGTCAGACAGTTGTTCTAAATAAGTAGAATTTCAGTGAAAAGAATACAGTGAAGATACTTTGTAATATTTGAGGGTCTGGAAACCTTGCTGTAAATGTTTGCATTTTGGATAAGAAGAATTAAAGAGATAAATAGTTAAATATTTGCATATTTATAGAGATGTGTGCATGAAGATATAGATAGATCGAAACAGATTATAGAAACGAATGTGTATTCACACTAACAGAAAACAGCTAAAAGCCAGTGTTTCAACATTCCCTCTTTTTTGGTTCTTATTTCCAACACCAAGCCTACTCCCTCTATGAAAGTAACAAAAAAATATATATATTCACTTATAAAGCCATTACTTTAAAATTTATCAGTAAACTCAAAAAGAGCAGCTTTGAACCATGCTGCTTTGGTTTGTCTTTCATCAGGCATTGGGGAAACTGTCAAAACAAATGAGCATTACACTTTTATAAAATACATAAATATATAACAATAATGTGTTTGCACACTCCATAACCCAACATACCCCTGCTTCAGAAAGCATAGAAAAAGCATTGACAAGTACAGTGAAAAAACCCCAAAACACCAAAGTGTCATTCTACAACTAAAACAAAATCATCCCATGTCTCCACAAACATTTTAAAATGTCTGAGAGTAAAAAGCAAGTTCTCCCAGCACAGGTTGGTGCCTTCATGTGGTGAACAGCCCCAGTGACAAGAATTCCCCCCAGGATTTCTTACAAGAGCCTCAAAGGCATCTCCAGCATTTCTCTGAAGTTTCTAGCAGAGAACTAGCGTGTCTCTATGGGCACAGAGATGCTTTTCCAGATCCTCACCGAGTGGCTGAGGATGATACTTTGTCCCATGGTCCATCATTACTAACCGGTTGGATGTCAGCATCCCTTTTGTACCCGCCGTCCGTGCCCTCCACCGCTCAGGGCATCATCAGTCTACTTCCTTTGAATTACTTTATTGGTATTGCCAGCTATGATAATGTGAAAATAAAACTCCTACTGAAATGGGTGAGGCATGTGTGGCCTGGCGTGGGTCAGACACAGCAGAGGGACAGTCCCAGAGTGATCCAGCCGCTCTCCAAGGCAGGGCATTCCGAGGCCCTCGGATCACTTCAGGCACCATGATGCTCAGAGGAGTATTGAACAGGGCCAGCTCCCTTCCCTGAATCCTGTGATCTGCAGTCTGCTAACACATACCTAATATTAAATTGTGTGAAAAACCCTTCTCCCCTGTGTAGGTTGCCTTCATTATTTTAATTACACACTTTTGAAAAGGTGTTGAAGAGGTGCTAATCTGAGCAATTATTTTTTTATTGCGGACTATTGTTAAATCAAACACTGTAGAGAAGGAAAACACTACCCAGTTATTCCCTATTCTTTGACTTCCTTACCAAAAATCTTTATTTCAAGTACTATGAGAGGAGGCTGGTTTTTATTTACTATAATTTCTTTTGAGTTTTTTCGTGTTACGCTTCAGGATGTTATTTGTACACGATTCCAATAATCTCACGTTTAAGTAAATGGGAGAGATCAGTCCCCAGATGTGGTTTGTGAGTGAGGTCCTGGTGTGGAACTCCTTCCTTGGACATATATAACATTTTTTATCGAGCAGAAAAGGATTTTGTTGTGGTTATGGAACATGAAAGAGAGAAGATAAAATAGTTCATCTTAAAGTGGGGAGGAGCTTTGCCAGCAGTGGGGTGCTGTAGGCAGACATAGCTGAGGCTGCGGTGGGGTTTGCTTCTCTCCTTCCAAAGTACAGGAGCTTTGGTGTAAGCGAGCTCTGCCGGCCGGGCGGGGCAGGATGTCACCTGGAGCAGCCCCGGTGATGGCAGTGGGAACACCTGGGGGTGGGCGGGACGAGCCCACACCCCCGGGATATTGGGCTCATTTTACCCCAGGAGATCCTGCAGCTGCTGGTGCTTGGATCCTGCTTTGGATGTCTCTGCGGGGGATGGAGGTAGGTCTGTGTTTCTGGAAGAGAAAAATTAAAGTAAATTTTTGGGAGGAAAGGATGAAGGGGTTTTAGCTGCCCTCATACAAGGTAGGTCACTTCTCCTTAGGTAAAGAGATGGTGTTAGTTACTCTTCCAATAAAGAAGAGTTTAATGTAACCTAATGCTATTTCTCAATAGGATTTCAGGAGTTGTAGGAGAAGGTCTGGAGATGTAAGGAGGCAGGTGCTCCTGTAGGACTTATGGTCTGTGGCTTTGCAGCGAAGGAGTTTGGGCTTGGTTTGTTTGTTGTCACAGCTGAATGACTTGAATTTGAAGAAATTAAGAAAAGTGCTGGCTTAGGCTTTCTTTCTGTGTTGAAAGGGAAATATAGTCTTCCTGTCAGTATCTAAGCTATGTTTTTGGCTAATTGTTTAACTGAGCTTTTAACAAAACCAGCTTGTGAAAATTTGGTCACTTGTGCTCTTTGAGTTTCTGTGGGCAAAACCAGCAAAAATATATAGGCGAGGATTTCATTGAACTGGAATAATCAGGGGTTTTTATTATGTTTTGGGAATTTGTGTGGTTGGTGCTTTATTGACTCATTTGCTTTTAAGAAGTGCCCATTGACGAAAGGTTAGCATTGGGGTAGCTCAGTAACTGTCTCTAGGCAATTTATTTCACCTGGGAAAAAGCAAACAATGAACTGTTTTAATTAAGATACTGCATTTGAAAGCAGATTTATTGATATTTTGTCTCAACTATGTATTTCATCACCTAAATCCTGCTGCTAAGCCATGCTTAGTTGATCCTGCAAGATTCATTAACTGAGTGTGATTATGGTAGCTGACACAGCTGATGTGCTTTCCATCAGGCAGCCCTGCAATAAATTAAAAAATGAAGCCCTGGAGTGTTCTAGCACTTGAATAAGTAGCTGCTGAAAGGAAGAATATTGTGTATGGCCAGCTTTTTAAAGTTGTGTAACATATACTTACCGTGTGTGTTTCAGTGTGCAAAGCATCAAACCCTCGCTGTTCACTCTGTCCTCAGTAGTTGGGCGAGCTTGACTGCTTGATTTTTTTTCTGTGCGCTCCTCACCGCTGCTTGATGACCCAAATTTCTGTAGCAGGATGGGTTAATGTTGCTTCATCATTTGTATATATTTGAAGGAAAAACTGGTTTAATTCACATCTGCATTTGTGGGCAGGATGTTCCCAGAGTGGTTCTTCCCAAGACAGAGTTTAAAGAGAGAGCTCTGTTTTTCACAGTTTTTTCCTGCTCTGGGGAAGAATAACACTTCTGTGGAGCTTCTTTTCTTACTTCCAGTGTTGTAAAGGAGATGGCAACTTCTATAGTTTTGGGACATAGTGTGAATTTAGCTGGAGTCTCCTAAGTTTCTAGTTTATGCTGTGCATGTCCAGTGCTTCCATTGCACTGAAGGTGAGGGAGAGGTTGCCTCCAAATAATGAGTATTTCTCCTTTTGTCATAGTGCAGAGCCCTGTTTATTCCGTGAGCCAAGAGTCAATATGACTTCAATGCTTAGTCCTGTCCTTTGCTACTGGGAATGCATTCCCAGAAAAGTGTGTTGATTTGTTATATCTGCTGCTTTTGTCAGATATTCCCCATGTGAATGTCCTGTTGAATGTGTGAAGGTATTGGCTTGGTGTTTGCAATAAGGTCTGAACCAGTTATTCCTAGACTCATGCTGAGGTTTAACTTCCTCTATTTCTCACCAAGATGGTACATTTTTTTCAGTTTAGAAAACCTGAAATTCTTAGTGCAGCTTCTTCAATAGAAATGGCATAGAATCAGACAATATTTTGTGAAAACCATACCTGGGAAAATAAATTTGGCTTGTTAGAATCTCTGCTAAAATAAAATGTTCAACAAAGCAGGACTCTGTGACAGGTCTAGGATAATGTACCCTTGTGGAGGTTGAGGGTTGAACAGGTGAGAAAGATCTGTAGAATTCCTGTTCTAATACATTATGGTGATTCAAGGTCAAACTGTTTTGATTTATTTGTTATAGCAACACCAACAATGATGATACTTTGATTTTTTTACACTTCAGAAATCTATGGTACTAAAACACATTTCTTTATGTGAATCTGTAAAAAAGAAAACTGAAACTAGCATGTGTATGAAATATCAGTGCCTTGTGGCTGTTCTTGGCTTGGTGTGTGAAGGGGGAAGAATTCAGCCCAAGAATAAGTTGCTCCAAACAAAGGCAGTTGCTGGTCATCTTGTGTTTTAAATCTATGGGAAATAACTCTGACTATTACATGAATTTTCAAAATTGCCTGTGTGGTGAGGAACATCCTTTCCTGTTTTCTACATTTGGTTTTCCCTAAGGGAGATAAAAGTTTTTCTTCTGCTTTCAAAGTTATCTTTCTGAATTATGAACGTCTGTGGTTTACATCTCTCTCTTCTTAAAAGACACTGATCTGCTGGTGGAATATTCTCAAATAGTTTTCTCCCAGCTTCTGCATTAATCAGCTCTTCTCCACAATGTAACACTTAGCAATATGAAATAATACTTTCAGACAAGATTCTATATTAAAAACCTCCTATTCTGAACTACTAATTAGTAATTTTAATGTCTCATTTGTTTTTTTACCATATATATACTACTTGTGGTACTGTGACATGATACTTAACATAGTTTTTGTGCTTTAGAATGTTTTAGGAAATGAAAAATATTATATAACTGCTATTAAAAATAATAATTTTATTTGCATGTTGGAATCCCTTTATGAGGTTGAGATGACAAATATTTCCCAGAAATTTTGCCCATGGGTCAAACAGTAAGGTTACTATCATTCTCCCCACTGAGATCTAGCTGTATGCATATTTTCAATTAATAAGTAAGCATTCTCAATTGATATTTATATGCTCAATTTTGATTGGAAGGAAGGGAGAAAATTTTAAACATAAGTAGGCTGCGTTGTTACAATAAAATTTAAACACTTTATTAAAAGAAGGGTAAACATACAGTTCAACCTTGACTTCTACTATTCAGGCTGCTTTCTTAGAATCAT